>JAUMHE010000067.1:8675804-8693216 GCA_032359235.1 Enteromius mattozi
AAATTCAAATCAAATTGTGCATATCAAACAATGCCAACTGCTGTTTATCGTGGCTGCTGGAAGTGCATTCTTTATGCATCAGTTTAGTCGAATTATCAGGAACATCCCTTTAATATGTTTAAGTAAATTTTGGATTTCTGCTTATTAAATGATTTGTAGGCTATATATGCTTGCCTATCTGAAATTTAGGCTTGAAATTTGGTGCAAGGTTGCGGGTATTGCGTACAGTGTTAACTCCCGCGAGTGCCATGTTCGGTATATTCCCGCGCAATGTGCGCTGCCTCATCTCTCCCTCGCGTCACGTGCGTTCTGCAAGAGTCAATTAAAGTCGTTGCTTGTTGAACTTTTTGTCTTTTGATGAGTTTGAGCATGTGATGTGCATCAATATGCACCTTATTGATGACGGAACGGAACACGGAAAGTGAAGTATACCCGGACTGAAAACACAGCTCAGTACTCACTACTCATTACTCATGAGTACTTTTAAATAGGCTACTTTTTTTACTCTTACTCAAGTAGTTTTTTGGACAAGTACGTTTACTCTACTTACACTAAATTTTTTGGAAGGTAATGGTACTTTTACTTGAGTATGTGTTTTTTCAGTACTCTTTCCACCACTGCTCTGTTTACACTACACAACCTAAAACGCATGTCACATGACCATTCATGCACGTACAACCATAGATAAGTATATGTAGATTCCCTATTATTTAGATTGAATGGCGATCTACCAACGCATATCTGTGGGTACAACAACAAGCATGATGTTATTGTTATTGTTTACACAGTCGTCAAGGATACGCAGAGTGAATGTGGGCAGCCACGCCATTGTTTTCAAAAGTCTCCGTTTACACTAAAACCACTGATCTATAATAGAGAACATTATCATTATATAGATCAGTGACTAAAACGCAATCCCGGTGTTTTCAAACTAAAACGAGGTCTGTAGCATTTTAAAAAGTCTTTAACAAATCTCTAAATACTGTAGTCGTAGACTGCATATTATCAAGAGTATTTAAAAAAAAAAAAAAAAGTTTAAATGCACACTACTCTACTACAGTTTAGTGACAGTAAGATTTAAAAATACTACTTTAATTCTCCTTTTTATATAGCAAGGGTGCATCAAAAAAGGAAAGACATTTATAATTTAATCATTTTATTTAGAAGAAATGCTGTTTTTGTGCTTTTTATTCATCGAAGAATTCTGAAAAATAGCACTATAAATCTATATATTTGAATGATTTCTTTAAGGTCACTAAAGACTACAGTAATGGCTGCTGATAATTCTAAATTTTCCATCATAATATCTAATATCCAACTTTGAACAGGTGCCATTTTTGTAGAACAGATAAGACTTTTAATTTGCCTGCTGATCTTGCTTTGATTGGCGTGTCGGTGGTAATGAATGTTTCAGATTGATGAGCCTCTTAGTAAGTCTTCAATTTAATGGTTGTCAGAATGGTTATGATCTCACTTTGAACCATGCGCTGAGTGGATCCAGCTGTTGAGGTGTTTTGCACTGTGATTTTCAGCGAGGACCTCGACCGTGTATATATACACACACACACACACACACACACACACAGAGCTTCACTCTGACACAGTTGTAGACAAAGGGCCAGATGGGTTACATCACTGGAATGTTCTTGTATATCCTGTGCTGCTGGGCCAGTGCTGTCCTCTTACATAAGAGCTCAGAGCCGGAGCGGCGCTATGCTTGGCTGTCTGTCATGTGTAAATGTGAACTCCTTTTTCTGACAAATACACACAGGCACATCTGCAAGAGGTACACAGTGTCAAATGGATTGTCTCATTTTATGTGTTTTATAATCTCCATTTAAAGCTTGACCTATTTCATGAAACTGCTTATCACATTTTGGCTGATGTGCAGCAGTTTACTTTTTTCATAAGCTGTGTAAGGCCTATGGATAGGCTTTTGTTGAGAATTTTTAAAACTCTAAATAGGATTTTCTTGGGCAAATTCTCAGCCTTTTGATAAAAGGGGGTTATGTCATCATCAGACGGATTTCAAAAGAGCCGCCTGTCTGATGTTTAGCAGATTTGTGATGCACAATTTCACAGGATGTTTGTAGATATCTACTCTTCCCAGAATGAAGGTTAAATGGCTTGATTGCGATCTCTATTTGAGTTATTGTGAAGTCAGGTGGAATGTAATCTGTGGAGGTAATGCTGAGCACCAAAACAATGTTGATGTAACCCTGTTTGGGTCCAACTGTTGTGCCAGATAATTTGATCAAACTAAACAAAAGCTGAAACAGGCAAAGTAAATATTACAAAACATGTGCATTATTCACATTAAATCATTTTTAGGAGAAAATTCGTCCTTAAGGGACAATCCATGCATTACTATTGTCTTTAAAGGAAAATTTGATGTTTATCTGCTTACCCCCAGGGCATCCAAGATGTAGGCGACTTTGTTTCTTCAGTAGAACACAAACAAATTAACATTCAGAGCTTTGGAACATTTGGTTGCCGTTGACTTCCATTATATGACTGACGGACTGCTACGGTTTTGAGTTAAAAATCTTTCTTTGTGTTCTTCTGAAGAAGCAAAGTCACATACATCTTGGATGCCCTGTGGGTAAGCAGATAAACATCAAATTTTCATTTTTGGGTGAATTAGCCATTTAAAGAGAAACAATATTTTATTTAATTGTTTTTAATGTACTAGTCAGTCTTCAGTTTGTATGGCAGGATCTGGTGTTGTGTCCTTAAAAAATAAAAAATAAAAAAAATAAAATTACCTAAATGTCAGTTTTCATCTTAACATTAGTTAACATTAGCATCATTAGTAAAGTTAACATTAGTATCTTTGCCTTGTTCTGCAGTGTTTGCCATCCGAGAGGCTGCCACCTGCAACCTCATGAAGCTGGTGGAGAAGTTTGGGGCAGAATGGGCCCAGAACACCATTGTGCCCAAAGTCCTTGGCATGGCCAATGATTCCAACTACCTTCACAGGATGACCACTCTCTTCTGTATCAATGTAAGTCTGGACACCCTGGCTGGTTTCGTTTCCTAAACCTAAAAGTTCTCCTAGTTGAAAGTCATTTCATTAAAGTGCTCCTATTATGCCATTTCCAATATTGCCTTTCATGCAGTATGTAATGTAGCTGTATGTGCATGTAAACGATCTATAAAGTTATAAATCTGAGCGTGCATGATAGTTATTGTCTCCCAAAATAAACAATTGACTAAACAAGTCGTTAGTAATTCGAATCCCTTTTCCGTGATGCTACACATCACAGCGTGACATATTTGCATAATTCCCACCTATGTTCTACGTTGGACAGCTGTGAACAACTTGACACCGCCCACAAACACATAATTTTACTGACGACTGCTGTATGCGGTAGACCAATCACAACAGACTGCGGCATCTGACCAATCAGAGCAGAGTAGGCTCACAGAAAGAAGGGGTTTAGAGACACTGAATCTTAGAACAGCTTTGAACGAATTGTTTGAGAATTGCTGCGATTATGTGATTTAACACATTTTGACAAAACAAGATGCATGTAAACCTGATGTAGGAGACTCCCAAAACAATAGTAGGAAGCTTAAAATGGCATAATTGGGGAACTTTCATATCTGGTGTGGCAAAATGAACAAATTAAATGTTTTTTTTTTGGGGGGGGGGGTCAGGCTCTGTCTGAAGTGTGTGGACAGGAAATCACCACCAAGCACATGTTGCCTGTAGTCCTCAAGATGTCTACTGATCAGGTGGCCAATGTGCGCTTCAATGTTGCCAGGTGCTTACAGAAGATCGGACCAGTTTTGGACAGCAGGTATCTTACAAAAAAATAGCTGCCTGTACCCTTTTGTATGTCATAAGCAAACAAACCAGCAATACTAACAATGATGTTTTCAACAGTGCTTTGCAGGCCGAGGTTAAACCAGTCCTGGAGAAACTAGCTACAGACCAAGATATGGATGTGAAGTACTTTGCTCTAGAGGCTATAAGTGGTACATTTCCTTTTATCTCTTTAACCTTTGAAACATGAATCCTCTCAGAAACATTGTCTCATTCTCCTCTTTACTGTTTTTTTTCTTTCTTTTTTTGCTCTCTCAATAGTTCTTGCCTTGGATTGACCGACTTCCTCACCACATCCAGTGAAAAACTGACAACACAAGACCTGTTGCATTATATTTATTGTTCATTTTGAATGATTAAGTATCGTTGTTGTGTTCTTGTTTACTCTCAAAGATATTGAATGATCAAAGGATGGACTTTGACTATCAAGTTTTACCTCAAACATTGTTAGCGCAGCTGAGCTCTGCATGCTTGTACAATTTACGCATAGCTCTTCCTAAACATCACCCATGAGCCATTCCAGTGCGATCGTATCTGAATCGGTACATGCCTGCTTCAGCATGCCATTAGCTTTTCTTAGACTGCAGCTCATCCTGCCAGTAGCAGATGGTGCGAAATGCCTGTTTATTTGCTTTAGTAGATTTGCTAGCACGCAGCACATTGTTTACATGTGTTCCCTCTCTAGAGGGGGAAAAAAAATCTCATGTGCTTACATGGTTTAACCGCAGAGTCCTCCGTGTGCACAGGGCAGATTGTGTTCTGAGCACATGGTTAGATTGCAGTCTCTCTAGAAATTGTCCTTACGCAATGAAGTAACACCTTCATCATGAGCTTTTTTTTATCTAGGGACCATATAATTAAATCAGTTGTGCGTAACAGAGATGCACGTATGAAACGACATCAATTCGTGCCGTTTTGCCTGCATTTTTGCACTCATTAATAGCCCCCTTTATAAAAGTAGATTTTCTCGAACTTTAGTGCCAATGAAATATCTAGTTATAATGCAGTTTAGCATTTTGTAAGTTTTTCAATATACGTTTTTCTCTTTAAGTGGAAGGCATGTTAAAAATGTGTTCGTGTCATAAAATCATTTAGCTGGTATGGAGGAATATTGTGTTTTGTGTTAATTCAGCAATATTCATTGTTACAAACAACTTGCATCTACTGAATCCTGAGGAAACCCTTTGTTCATGCTCAATATCATGAGAACTTGTAGTTTTGTTTTTGTTAACTCCTTTGGGAAATTGGTGTACTTTTGGGACTAAATAAAGTAATTTGAACTACGTATCCTGCAGTTGTCCTCCTTTGACGTACTCACGCAGACTAATCATTGTATAATTCTAATTAGAACAGGGTGTGCGTCACACCTGTTAGTATCGTCTCTTAAGAGTTTGTCATCCTATATGAATTTTAAAGATTAATGTGGAATCAGGTTTTTGGTCTCCTGATGAACTGTTTTCTACAGTTACCTGGCTAGTGATCTTATCGACCGCCTTGGATGGCATGTTTTCGTCACTGAATTTGGCAGGAACTAGTGACACTGCACTCTGGCACTTCTACTGACTCAGAGGTCTTATTTAAGCAGAATTATTTCAAAGGCTGTAAAAAAGACTGGATTTGTGACTAGATCTACTTGGAACAAATTTGAACAGCTCATATAGTTAAGTTATTAGTGAGGGTAGCTCCTGTATCATTTGAATTTGGACCTTTACAATTCTTGAGGTATGCAGTCACAGATCAAGCTGACTTTAGCTTAATGGTTTGCATGGGTATTTAACACAGTCTCATTACCTGAACCTAAATGTGGAGACAATGGAACATTAGTGAGCTGTCTAAACCTCAAATTAATGCCATTAGCAATTATAAATCACCACGTAGTATATTATAGCAAGTAGTGCAGAATTAGAAGTGACGTGGACGTGTGTCTTAAAGAAAGTGTGGACTTCTTAAACTGCACTATCATCAGTGACAAGTCTGTGTACTTCCTGTGTAGCTTAGATGGATCATTGTTGCCAATTGTTTTCAGATGTTCCTGTTTTTTGCGTTTAAGCAGTATTATGCAATGGCAGCTGTGCTGAAGATGGCTAATAATTACTTTGTTTAAACATCATGCTGAAATTTCAAAGACTGATGGCACAGAGATGCGGTTACTCCCAAAATCCTGTTTAGTTTCCAGTGTGGTTACATCATTCAAATGGTTATTTAATGGCAGCCCAAATCTACCATTTCTCCACTCTTACACAAGGTGTTCCCCAAGGTTCGGTACTTGGCACAGTTTTCTTTTCTTTACCTTCTCTGAGCTGATATCATCTTTCAACTTGGTCTCAACATTCACTACTACGCTGATGACATTCAGATTTCAGCACTTGCTGAATCACCACTTCTTTCAGCTTCCTTGCTGCATGTGTTTGTGGCATCAAGTACTGGATGAGCTCTAACTTCCTGAAAGTTGGTTATTGTGTGATGATTACTGAAAGACAAAGTCTGATTCACGAGTCAACATTCAAGTTTAAGTTCAATAAAAACTATGTAATTTAGGTGTCACAGTTGACTCATCCCTCTTTTTAATATGGCACTTGGTTTTACAATATTATTTTAATCTGCATATACCATTGTCTGAAACTTACCATGACAGGCCAGATTGAATATACCTGAACAAGCTAATCTTAGCCGTAGGTTAGTTAAGATTACTTAAAAATTACAGACATCTTGCATTAATAATACCTTTAAAAAAATTAGCCTTTTAACAACATTGCTTAAGGAAATGTTAAGTGTATCATTAAATTTGATTTCAATCAAAAGACAACAATGCAACCAACTCACAAAGACCAACATTCATTGACATGGAGACCTCCGTTGCCTTGAATTGAGAAATCTACAGTAGTTTTAAGGTTTTAAAGACAGATATGTTATTAAAAAATGATTTATCATATTTATCTAAAACTGCTGCAGGCTCATGCAATTCAAAATTTAAAAGACACTCTATGTCTGAGGCTTATATACAGGTCAGCTATCACTGACCTCATTGGATCAGTTGTTTCTGTTCAGTTTAGCAGACCATTTTAATCTGTGCCAATCATGATGCTTCCCTGAGGATAAGATGTCTGATAACCACCTAATTATAGTGTAATAACAGGATTCTACAGCAATGGGACTATTATTGCATTAACCACATTTGTCTCAGCCATAGCTCTTCAAGATTATCACCATTAACACCATTCCACTGTCAACCTGGCTTGCCATCATGAATAACAATGTGACTTGTGTTTATGCTTTATGCTAGTAACCCAAAAATAGATTTGTACCATTATAATTGTACACTTTCTCATTGGGATAATGATGAAATGGATTGACTTCAACAGAATTGCAATGAGAGCACAGCATGTGTGAAATGGACATTTTTCAAACAGCTGGAAAAGCCTTCTGCCCACAAAACAATCTGATTTGAGTTGGGTAAGAGAAATATTTCGTGGTTGTTGATTTCGAGAGCAGTGGAAAAAACAACAGTGTCTCCGCTTGTGTAATTTGTGAGGAATCTTGTGTGGTGAGCTGTCTGGAAATAGGGTTCTTACCTCATATGTGATGAGAATGAGTGAATGATTGTGAGAAAGAAAGGGTGAGAACGTACATGGAAGTGTGAATGAGAACAAGTGAGCTCGGGGTCATGTGAAAATCACAGCAGAGAAGAGGAAGCTCCCTTTGAGAGTGAACTCTAAATGCTCTACTGAACACCACTGAACAAATTAATTGAAACTCTCTAATAGGGAATCAAAAGTTTCGTAAGCAGAAATGCACTAAATTAATCCCACAACCCCCCACACCAAAACTGAATTCATTTGTTTAACTGACTGATGTAACCTGAAATACTTTGATTTCTATGAGTTTTTCAAGTTTTGAAAGAGGCTTTTTTTTGCATTACACTGCTTTTTAATTGTTTAAAGTTGAACTCCATTTGAAATTGCACAAACCATATTGCAATTACTTTTCTTTGCAATTGTGAGGTACATCTGAGTTCTCGAAGGAGAAATCAGCAGTTGATTGGATCGTTGTTTTCATGTAAGTGACGGGTTTCCCAGCCCTTACAGTGGTCAACATCAAGAAAGAGTCATGTCATATTCATTTCAAATTTAATTTTATTTGTATAGCGCAGTGGTTCCCACCCATGTTCCTGGAGGCCCCCCCAACACTGCACATTTTTCATCTCTCCTTTGTCTGACACCTATTTCAGTTCTTGGAGTCTAATGAGCTAATGAGCTGAATCAGGTGTGTTTGTTTAAGGACACATGGAAAACATGTACTGCTGGGGGGCCTCCAGGAATGTGGATGGGAACCACTGATATAGCGCTTTTTACAATACAAATCATTGGAAAGCAGCTTTACAGGAAATATAAGTTTCTACAATGTGTTTATATATTGTAGAAACTTAATCTATTTAACTTATGGCAAAATGTGGTAATCCTGTATATTGTCTGAGGGTTGGCATCCTCCAAGAGTTGACATCACCTCAGGTGTCAGGTGTTCGGTCATCTCAGATCATTTAAGGGTTGGATCCAGCCTGAAGCTTGTAAAATTTGTAGTTACCACAGGATGTTAATCCATACGTCCTAGACCCAAGTCAGGTAATGCCATATTTAATTTTTGGCAGAAATGAAATCAAGCCTATAGAAGTTTTAATTCATGTCAAAAAAATGTAGGGATAGAAGTAGGCTAAAATGTAACCACATTTTTATTTTTACATTTTTAAATACTCATATAAATTAAAAATCATATCCGTTTAGCGCAACGTTCAAACTGTCAGTTTGTGTTTAACAACCGCAGAAATGTCTCGTTTACACAGCAGTTTAGAGGAGTGACTAACGTCTCTATGAACAAATACCTAAAGTCAAATAGGAGCAGCTCCGGTGGAAGACAGTGACTCGACCTCAAACCTTCAGATGACATACGGCTCTGTAAATTTGTTACCGAATACAGACATAAAAACCAGGAACAGTATTTCCACCAGATAAAATAAACAGACACAAAACGCTTTGTTCAATAAATCTTTTTAATCTTAACAGCACATTAGCTTATGTGTGGTCAACAACCATGAAGGTAAATGCAGAATTGTAGGATGTCTAAGGAACGGTGTTCGCCAGCAAGAGGTGTGATTATGATATATGGCAACACATTCACTAATCTGTTCTTTCGGAACTATTCATAAGAAATATTGCTATTAATACTTTTCAACGGCATATACTGATTGACCAAAAAACAAAACAAAAAAAACAGCACTGTTACGAAGCTGACCAAGAAGCTCCAAACTCCACATGGTGGGGTTATACAGGAACACTTCTGAGGGGACTTTGGTTTTGTACCTTTTTAAAACCTGGGTCTACATATGTCCTGTAACAATAACAACAGAATCAAACCGAAAAAACTAAATTATTAAAGAACAATTCACCCCAAAATAAAACAGAGACATCATTGACATCATCCTCATGTAACTCTAAATATGTATGGGCCATTTTCACGATACTTTCATCATTCTTTTTTAACATTTCACAGAAGAAAGTCATCCATGCAAGTTTGAACTGACATGAGGAAGAATAAATAAAGACAAATATTCATTTTTAGGTGAACTATCCTTTCAGCATCTTAACTTAAAAGAATGAAGAAAAAGGCACACGGAACACTATCACATTAAATACAAAATTTGTTGCATTTTGAAAGCACTTTTAAAGTTTCTAATCCCTACTTTACACAAAACAATCGCAGAGTCGTGCTCTCTCTGCATCCTTCTTTGAGAGAGCGCTGGAGCACATTATTAGAAAGAGATGAATTTTGAGTCTCTTATTTGACGAAACAAGCAGAGCAGGTTCACCTCACCCATCTGCTGTCTCCTCAGCTACATTTCCTTTAGCTTGCTAGAAGTGCTCCAGTTTATTATCTGCCTTAATACGTGTTCTGTTATCAAACCTTGTGATCAGTTTGCGTGATGGTCATTTTCTGTATCTGATATCTGAGTTTAGTCACAGACTTGTCATTTCAAGTAGAACAGATTTACTAAGTGCTGCCAACAAAAACAATCTCTGCTTTGTCTGTCGTAAATGCAATGAATTGGACGAAACTATCCAGTGTCTTGTGACTAAACATGAATGCTGATGTATTCTTTAGTGTAAAGGGGGTAAATACCACCAAAATAATAATAATTGAATTCTAAATCATTTAAACGTATACCAACATCGCCCATGGAGGTGATGTCACCTGACTTATAAACCACTCCTAATTAATCATCACTATGTAAAGAGAGTCATGACTCATCTTTCACAGTGCGCAGATTCTGCGATATTAGCAAACAAAATAACACTGTTGCGGTTTAAGGAGAACAGACTGTTATTTTTAGGGCATTTAGGATGAAGGGAATCCAGTGAAAAAGATCTAAATCACAGCTTCATCCACAAATATCTGTGGTTTTGGCCGTTTAAAAGTTGAGAAACATCTGGCGATAGCAGTTTTGGGTGGTGCGGTTCCAACTTATGGCTTCATTTTTTCAGTTCCAGATGAATCAGTATATTGCTTCAATATTGCCATGTGTTTTATCCAACATTGCACTTATAGAGTGACTAGTCTTTCATAATCAAAGTCAGACGCTTTGAGTGATTTTGTTCAGTACAAAACGTGTCAATATTTAATTGTGCTGTCGAGCAGGCTCCGTATTGCAGATCTAGGCTGTCTTTGTGCTACATACGGCGCGTAGCGAGCAGCTCCTATCCTGCATTCGGTTCGGAGGCGAGAGGAGGTGAGCCCCCGATGCGGCTGGCCCAAACGCCACGCCATCCGGCACTCTATTGTGAGAGAGCAGCAGGTGGGACCACTGGAGAACGAGGAGGGAGGTAGGGAGGAGTTTCGTGAAGTATAAAGATTACAGCTCACGTTCGCCACAACATAAACGTTGAACGTACAAAACTCGATCCGTCCCCATGACGTCATCTCATCCGTCAATTCATCCGTAGTGAGTCAGAAATCAAGGTAATACTGGTTATTCGAGTCTCAGCTTAGTTCACCAGCACAAAACCATGCTGGGAGTCCACCGTCTCCATCATTTCGCTGTCCAGAAATGGGTCGGCCAACGCCAGCCCTTCGTACCCAGCCGCGCCGCCCTCTGTGGTTGGAGGCGGCTGCCTGGGATCGAGCGGATAGTCGTATTGCTCCGGATACAGTGCTTCTCCTGGAGCGGAGAGGCTTGGATCGCAGGCTGGGTAGGTGTAGTTCAGGGGCTCGGGCTGTTGGGGCTGCAGCTGAGCGGAGAAGCTTGGAGGCAGAGGCTGCATTTGAGCGTAATGGCCCAGGTAGGGTTCATAGGTCAGAGATTCTGGGTTGGGCTCCATTAGGGGGCCAAGCGGCTGTGTGTGTGCAAACTGAGGTGAGGCCTGGGGGTTCTGCGGCTGCTGATGTGCTGGTGCCATCGAACCCTGCGGCTGAGGTGGGGCTCCGGAGTCCTGGTGGCCCATGGTTGCACAGGGAGCGTAAGGGTCCTCCACAATGTGCATCTGGTTGAAGTAGGCGTGCATTTGAGATTGTTTCTGAAGATACAGACGTTTTTGTTGCAGCCTGCAGATCAAACACAAGAGGTTTAATAGATGGATCATCAGTTTGACATAGAGGGAAAGTTTGCTTGTTTGTGTTTAACGCCATGCCAGCTTCTGTGGCTATTTATAACAAATTATAAAAGGATTTTAACATTTACTAAAAACTGTATCTGGCTTAAAAATCTCTTCAAAAGAGTTAACTGAATAAAAAAAGTTTCCTCACAGGGTTAAAGGATTAGAACACCCAGAAATGAAAATTAGCAAAAGTGAGAGAAAAGTGTTTATAATGTTTTAAATATGGATATTTTTCTTACAAAAACGCATCGATTCTCACAGAGCCATGTGAGGAATGTTTTATTTATGGATGGATGCAGTTTTTTACTTCTTTTGGACTGTTGAGAAAAACAAAAACAAAAACAAAACACCCACTGCCATAATTACGCTTGGAAGAACAGGGAACATTTTTTAATACAACTAAGATTAGGTTTGTATGAAAGAAGAAAGTCATATACACCTAGGATGTCTTGAGGGTAAGTAAATTATTTTAATTTTTGGGTGAAATAATCCTTTAAAACCAGCACAGTCAAATAAAACATGCTTCAGAGTTAAAGGGTTTGACATCAAGGAAAAGCGTAGTAAAGCGTTAAGGATGGGTACCGAAACTCAGTACGTAATTGGTACCGGTGCTAAATTATAAAAGACCAAAGTATCGATAAGCTCTGACGTTAACGGTTCTGCTATCCGTACTGCAGAAAAAAAAATCCTTTTTTATTTATTGCTAAATAATCGTTACCTAGCATATTTTAACCTTTTCTTAATAGACTGACGATGGTGGAGAAAACCGAACGATCCAAAGCAGTGGTTCTCAACTGAACTGGTTTGGCCTTGGGACCCACAGTGTCCCATGGTCATCAAGCAGCGACCCACTAATATATATATATATATATGGTTAGGAAATAAAAACAAAGCAAATTTATGCATGCAACAAACACGGCATAACATCTGGCAGGACAGGATAGTTCGCTTTTCTGAGACTTTTTATTTCATAACCAGTTACGAAAATAACGGTCAGATGAGATGTTGATAGAATAATGTCAGACACTATCGGGACAGCTCGTTTTTACTTATTAAACTGCATTTGACAGAAGAACGGCTTTCATGCACGTCTTTTAAAATAAAAAAATCTTGCATAAGAAAACATTTATAATTACGTATGCAAGCAGTCTTCCAAAATAACGATCACATAAGGTCTCTCTAAATTAGTATGTTATAATAATGTTAATAAACACACATTTTGGTTACATTAAAAATAGTCATATAAATATTTAGAGTATTTTTTTCTGCAGTAGCCTAAATACATTTTAAACACTAAAAATGCCTTTACAGTACTGCATTTACAAATAGATGGATAATAATAATAAACTATGCTTATTATTAAGATATAAAGCAGAGCTTTCCTAAAAATTAATTTGTAGTGATGAAATACATTCACTTTATTTAGTGTACATTGCAAGAGGTTCCAAACTTTTATTACTTTTAATCCCAAACACAGTTAAATAATTTATGTGAATGTGTTCTAATAAAACAAACATTAGCCAAAGCTGATTGTTTAGCTGCATTTTGCAACTATTTTGGTTAAAGCTGCAGTTAAAAACTGTTAGTCCTCTTGCAGCCTACCTGCACGCCCCAACTGTAACCACTGTACATTCTTTTACAGGAAAATAGTTGCGTTTATTTATTTGTTTTACAATAATTTGTTTTGTTAGTGTAAAATTTGCTCAAACATTGGTGTTTGTTAGGCTACAGATTATTATTTTACATTTTTTTTTATTATTATAATATTTTTTTTAATATTAAAAACACAACAAAAAGTACCGATAAGAGTACCGTTAAAAAAAGTAGTAATACCAGCAGTAATACCATTAAAACCTTAACGATACCCATCCCTATAAAGCGTAGTACCTGTGTTCCTGCAGCTGCTGCTCCAGGCTGCGAGGAGTTTCTTTGCAGAACATCTGGCAGCTGCTGGGGCTGTTGGCCATCAGTGTGGCTTTCTGTAGAGAGATACACTATGTCAAGGATTTTGAAATGCAGAGCTGTAGAAATCATTCTGCGCTGCCATGAACATTTTCAGAAATACTGCAGTGAACTTGTGGCCTTTTATCACTTTTATTTATAGCGATCGCAGAAAGAGGATGGAAAATGGAGAAGGAAATATAACACAAACAGAGAATCAGATTTGAGTCCATTAGATAACTGCTTGAGTATTAAATAATAAATTAAATTTTTTGCAAATGTCGAGAAACTACTACACGATTCACTCACAAAAGGTATTGTGTGCGGCTGCTGGCATGGTGCTATGTGGTTTCTAGGGTATTCTTGGTGGTTGGTAGGATCTTGCAATGTGGTTCTTCCACCAGATGAAATAAAGCAGTAGTAATAGTTATATCTGCCATAAATTATTATTAGTAACAGACTCTTAAACCGATCTCAAAACATCCAAATGCATGCATTTTTTCCTGTTTACACTGTCATAGAACAGATCCGATCTGTGCCACAAATGAGCAAAAAACATTGGAATTGGGTCTGATTTAACGGACAGCGTAAATGGGGCCTTAAAGCACATTTTCAAAGCCTCATGATCTATATTCATTTATTATCTCAGATGGGTTTTATTTAGATGATAATGGCAGAAATAGAGATTCATCACCTGTATTCTGTGAGAGAGGTACTGTGGCTCCAGACTCTGTCTCCTTGACAACAGTGCGGGGTGTGTTCCACCTGAGAACAGAGCCATGTCGTGCTGGTGACCTCTTTCCTCCTGCACAAACCATACATACACACAGAAAACATGTCAGCGCCTCGCTAGGCAGCCACATTGATGGCTGTGCACTCAAATGCATGAATTCATTACTCAGTTATGAAAAGGCTGAATAGCTGTCCACTGACCCAGAGGGATTCTGGGAAAAACATGCCAGTCTGCTCCAGTAGCTAATCCTTACAATGCCACATGCCTCTAATGGAAGATCATTTTCACTGCTCTTTTTCAGCTATACTAGCCTATTAAAATGAACTCGATTTAGAGCTGATTTTTTTCCCTTGGACTTCATCTTGTCATTGGCACCTCCCCTGCTTTCGTATCCCTATGTGTTATTCCCATAACTATTTCTTTATTGATTCATACTAAATCTCTGTCTTTGGTGAGTCTGCATTGGAGCATTGGGCACCAGTCACCAGCCTGTTACTCAACAATGGCCACATTCAGGGGGCTTACCAGATGGACAGTAAACAACTGACAATTGGCTGCTTCTTCTCCCGTAATTACATAAGAGGGGCTGTCTGTGTGTCAGTAGGGAGGTTAGAAGGGTAGAAGAGTTCAAGTAAGGGCATTCTGATACTTTCCAACCAAAGTAACACACAGTGCTTCTTGGAGTAATTAATCTCCCAAAAATGGAAATTTTGAGGGTTTTGGGACCCAGGACATCCCAGTATGACTCCAGTGAATTGAATTTGATGCATAATATATATATATATATTAGGATTAGAGTCAATAGAATAAAATAATAGATTTTATTTTTGAATAAATTTCAATCCATTTTGTTTATTTTACTTAACAGAACTTTTATCAGAATAACAAACACAATCCTTCAGAAATCGTTATAATATGCTGGTTTCTCTTATATAAAGAAAGAGATATGTCTGTTCATGTTCACATTTTTTAAATAAATTCAGATCTGTTTAATATTTCTCATGTTTTAAAACTGGGACTTTTTAGGGAATTTTTGGGAACTGTTGTGAAAGCAGAGTGAAACTATATAATCTATAACTATGAAGTTATATAATCAAATTTGGTAACTGTTTAAAAACACACAATAACATATGTAGTTACTATTTTAACTTGCTCTTAGCCTTTTTCCTCTGCAGACCTCCTCCGAGTTTAAAACTGCATTTGTCATTCCTGATTGTAAGGGATACTGAAAAACTATCTCCGGTTAGCTCAAATCTGTGATTTCTAGTACCTTCTCTGGTGGACTGACCTGTAGTGCAGGATCCAACAAGTCATGTGGATGGGCCTGTGGGCTCAGCAGCCCCAGGGAAGGGGTTTCTCCAGAGCCCATCTGCTCATACACCTTATTTAGCTCCAGGATACCTTTGGTCCGTGCCAGATTCTGTAGGTGCTGTCTAAAGGCCACTAAGCCTACATGAAGAGAGGAATAAGATTATGAATATTAACACTGTTATTTCCGAATGACTTAGAGATCATCAGATGATGTTCCACCCTCAGTGTCAGCATCCATGTGTGGTCATGAATTTTCACATGGGAGTGTCAGAAAACAGGAAGTGACTCTCATTCCCTCAGGCCCACGCCCCCTCTGACTGCTCCGGTGTGGTTCTACCACGTGACCTCACTTAACGTAGCTGATCAGTCTATTTCAGGAGAAAATATGTCCAGGCAGGCTGCAAATGCTTTATTCATTGCTCAAGTGCACATTAAAATGCTGTTTAGTGGCTCTTGACTTCTCTGCTGCTGAACGGAAGAGAGTTGAAAAAAGGATTCTCAGGTTATTTTAGGGCTTCAAGTGATTAAGGGTAATTATTCAGGCCACAGGATGAGAAACTCAATAGGACTGAGTTGGCCTAATCTTCAAAGCACTCTCTGATTCACTCAATGAATCATCTGACAGGGGGTGGTGCATTTAGAGGAAAACAAGAGAGAAACAGGGAGAGAGAGAGTGTGTGAAAATAACAGTAAATGTGAGAGGAAGAGAAATTGAATCTAATGCATGAACCACAGTGGAGTCCAAACATCTGAGACCAAAATTGTCCACTTCTTAAAATTATTATTTTTATTTATTTTTTTTAATTTCAAGCTATTATTATTTTAATTATTTTATTTATTAGAATGTATCAGCACATCACATGGTCCTTCAGAAATCATTTTAATATTCTAATGTGTGCTGCTTAACATTTTTGTGGAAACAGTGTTACTGTCAATTTTTAATGCATCCTTGCAAAACAGATATTAATTACTTAACAAGAAATACTACAATGATAGTGTATAATGTCACAGGATGCTGCTCACCTTGTGTGAGTGAGGTGTCTGATGCCCTGCGGCCCTCGCGGAAGCTGATGGGAGAGCGGTTGTGCGTCTCTCTCCTCTGGGCGCTCAGCGCCTGCATGGCTGGGTTAGCGGGCCGAGCGTTCATGAAGGGTGTAGTCATGTGGGTGACGGGTGTGTTGGCCAGGACTACCTCATTAAGAGAGGGTGCGTCCTCCAGCAGACTGAGGTCACTGTGCATGGAGCCCATGTCGTACTCTGAGTCCACGCTACCCAGAGAGGTGTTATGACCCACGCTGAACAGTTTACCTGGGTAAAGAAAGAGAGTTGACAAAGATTTAGTCTTAAGATGTCTGAAATAGATTATTGTGATTTCATTGCAATTTTTATCCAGACTGAAACTATTAAAACAGGGATAATGAAGTGGGGTTTGAACCCATAACCTTGTGGCTATTCTTAATCCACACCCACCTCCACTGGTAATCATTCCTGGCTGGTTGGTGACCTCAGACAGCGTGTGTCTACGCTGACCAAAGCGGGCCGTCTGATAGGCATTGAAGACATGAGTATGATCATCCTCAGTGTCTAGCTCCTCTGTCTCGATGCCCTCATCTATAGAAGTCTCCATCATATTACTAGGGGATGAGGCGCTTGATTTGCGAACAGCCACAGGGGGCAGGGGGTCCAGCATGCAGCCGTTGACCTGAAATATAATGTACAGATCTTTAAATGTAATGTTTTTTGTAGGGAAATATATTTGGAAAGCTCTCTTAGAAGACCTGAAATCATTAATTCATTAATTCAAAGTCACAAACCTGAGACTTAATCACAACACGATATTAAATAATATTTTACATATTATAGTTTAATAAAATCACATTTCCTAGAATTATAGTTTCAACTATTAGAAATAAAGCAAAAATGTG
The DNA here is from genome assembly GCA_032359235.1 of Enteromius mattozi. NCBI lineage: Eukaryota > Metazoa > Chordata > Actinopteri > Cypriniformes > Cyprinidae > Enteromius > Enteromius mattozi. The sequence continues at coordinate 8,693,187 of JAUMHE010000067.1, forward strand.
AGATATACGCACTTTGCTAAACAATAAGTT
>JAUMHE010000067.1:8693316-8706706 GCA_032359235.1 Enteromius mattozi
TTTCCTAGAATTATAGTTTCAACTATTAGAAATAAAGCAAAAATGTGAGATATACGCACTTTGCTAAACAATAAGTTTTTGAGAACTAAAGTTGACATGGTTGCCATATAAAGTCATATTGTGAGATAAAATGCACAGTTGGAAACTAAATTCATAATTTAGAGATATTTAATTGCATTTACAAGAAATAAAGTCAAAATTGTGAGATTCTTGAAAATTATAATAAAGTAATTTAATTTTGAAATATGTGTCACATTGTGAGATAAAAACTGAGAACTATAAAGGATTTGGAATGACATGAGGGTGAGTAATTAATGACAGAATTTTCACATTGTGATATGGTCAATCTCTTTATTATTCTGAAGTGGAAATGTAATATACGTATATGCAATTTAAAAGATTTGAGAGATGACAGCCTTTTAGGATGTTTCTTTGTCACTATGTAGATAAGACATTTCACCAACATGCCTTCAAGCATTGTATTTCCCAAGAACAAGTTCTAATCTCCCATCAGCCCTCATAAGTCACTCACAGTCCTGAGGCACAATTCCACTCAGTCAGCACCACACACAAACTTTAACATGCTTTGCGATGACAGGGCGAACTTCATGAACACATTCCCTAATGATTTGGGGAAGGAGTGAGAGTAAACAAAAGCACTGCAGTCTCTCTCCCTTTTTGCCTCTTTTTATTGCTCCCTCTCTTTCACTCTTGCTTTTCGCTCAAACGAATGAGTGAGCTGGAGAGGAGGGGGTGGAAGTCTGGAATGCAGGGACAGGAAGTGTGTTTTGGCTGAGAGGGCCGTCAGAGCCTCATGCAGACAGAGTACATTGAGACATGCCATCAAACACACACACACACTCAACCGACATGGATCATCTGGATGAGTTGAGTTTCCTGCGGCATGCTGGGCCAGGAATGCTGTTATCCCAACACACAGTTAAAGAACAGCTCCAGATCCTCTCTTTTTCTCCTTTCCTTCTATCTCTCTCTCTCTTTTTTTTTTTACATTTCAGTCCATCATTTTGCCCAGCCCCTTTGTTATTCACACACAAACAGTGATTATAAAGACTCAGAACAAATTATGTAATCCCAACTGTCCCCTCCCTGCCAAGGGTTGTGCCATATTCTCTGAGATCAAAAACCATAATACTAAAATAACTTTGTTTTTTGCATTAAATATCCTATTTAAATATTGTAAATGTCATTTATATAAATACCAGTTGAATGACTTCCTACTGAGTTTTGCATCAATTATTTCCTCTGCAAACCCAAACCCAAACATGTATACAGGTGACATTTACCGATAGAAGTGTTACAATAAGAGGAATTTTGTGAGGAATTGTTTATTGAACACATTGTTCAAGAGAGGAACTGGCTGATGCAATGTTCAGTATGAAAGCCATGAATGCACAATAACTCCACATTTCCGAAGATGGTAAAATACCGGTGCACACAAAGCCAGACAGTTTGTGGTATGCTTGAATGTGAGAGTCAAAGAGAGAGAGATAGAAGAAAGAGTGGAACAACTAAGCCAAAGCGAATGGACAGCTGTCACGTCCAATGTGTGTCACTGCCAGAGACGACTGCAGTCTGACCCGCTTATGTAAGCCAAACAGCTGTGGACGGCCTCGAGGGGAAACACACTCACAGTGCATGTCTCACCTCACCATCAGACACAAAAATGACCAAGGCTGCTAAAAACCATCAAAGTAAACAGCTTCTCCCTCATCGACGCAAAAGGAATTAAAACAAAATATGTGTGTGAAAGAAGAGTCTCGGAGAGAGCAGATTACTGTCTCAAGAGTGACAGCAGAGAGAGAGACAGACAGATAAAAATGAAGACAGCGTAACTAGGACTCTAGTGAGGAGATAGAGTGGCAGAGCTGGCCGGCTCCTGTGCTGTTATTCCTGTTCTGTATGCCAAGCTGGCAGCCGATCTGGCCGTCTGTCAGGATGGTTCTGAACAAAAGGCTCCTCGGGGAGCGGGCGTGATGAGGAGGCCTGAGCAAACAGCCAGGCCCACTGCCTGACCTTGGAAGGACTGAAGTTGCTTAACAGCAATGTAGGGAAGGAGTGCAAGAACACTTAGTAAGCAGCAGTCAGATTCAACTCTGTCACAACAGATGTTTGTACCAGCTAATCAACACCCCCGAGAATGGGATTATGGGGGATTTTGTTAAAAATGCATATGTGGTAGACAATGGGTGAGACATTGTAAGAAAATAATAAAAAACAAAATTGAATACATGAGAACAAAATTCTTCTTAATTTCTTTAGCCTTTATATATATTTAAAAAAGTCTTATTTAAAATGATATCTATCTATCTATTTATGATCCATCCATCCATCCATCCATCCATCCATCTTTGATCCATCCATCTGTTTTAGGTCCATTCATCCATCTGTTTTTGGTCCATTCATCCATCTGTTTTTGGTCCATTCATCCATCCATCCATCCATCCAACTTTTATCTATCCATCTATCTTTCATCCATCCATCCATCCATCTGTTTTTGGTCCATCCACCCATCCATCTTTGATCCATCCATCCATCGATCTTTGATCTGTCTTTGGTCCATCCATCTATCCATTCATCTATCTATCATCTATCCATCTTTTATCTATCCATCCATCTATCTATGATCCATTCATCCATCTGTTTTTGGTCCATTAATCCATCCATCCATACATCCATCCATCTATCTTGGACCAAAAACAGATAGATGGATGGATGGATGAATTCATCCATCGATCCATCTTTTATCTATCTATCTTTGATCCATCCATCCATCCATCTATCTTTGATCCATCCATCCATCCATCTATCTTTGATCCATCCATCCATCCATCCATCTATCTTTGATCCATTCATCCATCGGTTTTTGGTCCATCCATCCATCCATCCATCCATCGTTTATCTATCCATCTATCTATGATCTGTCTTGATCCATCCATTCATCTATCTATCTGTTTTTGGTCCATCCATCCATCCAACTACGTTTTATCTATCCATCTATCTTTGATCCATCCATCCATCCATCCATCCATCCATCTATCTATCTGTCTTTGGTCCATTCATCCCTCCCTTAAAAAAATATAGTGGAAAAATATTGCCCTTTAACAAAAAAAGTATTTTTGACATAGATGAAAAGGAGACAAAGAACCAGATGATGGTATTGGCAATCAAAATGTATGCAACAGTGCAAACAGGTTACAGAGAGTAACAAAAGCTTAATTTCCCCAAAATTCAACTTCTAATCCATTTCTTACTCACTTTGGGAGTCGCAACCTCCTCCTCCATGAAGCTGTGTTCAGTAGCACAGGAGGACTGTGGGAACGTGAAGGAGTCTGCAGAGGCTTGAAGCACAGCTGGGGATCGCAGGAGACGTACGTTCTGAGGCAGGAGGCTCACCTGAGGAGCAGCGCTGCTCGCCTACAGTGCAGAAAAAGAGATATGCCAACAGAAACTGTCAACTGCTTGGCCAACGCTGTATTTACACTGCTGTTAATTTCATTTTCAGAGGCAATTTGAAGAGCAATACCTTGACGACAGTCTGCTCTGCAATCGTACTGGGACGTCTCTGGCGGGCATCGAGTCGGGGCTCCACTGGGAAACTGCAGCGGTGGGCCTTTAGCCTCTCAACCAGCAAGTAGTAGATAGCAGCAAAATGATTGTAACTCTTATTCTGAAGAGACTGCAGGACAGATGGAGAAATTATCAAAAAATAGCTACATTATTAAAACCGTTTTTGAACATTTAGAGAGCAATTTAATTTCTTAAACTTAGTGTAGTGTCTCACCTCAACGGTTTTGTGCTGGTCGATGCCCAGGCTGTGCATCAACCGGAGCACCTGTTCACTGTATTCTCCCACACCAGCCTCCCCCTCTGCAGTCTGCTGATATAACATCGGCCGCTGCACAGGCACCTCCATCACCATCCACTTGTGTTCCTTTATTTGTCCTATAGACAGACGCTTGGAGGGGTCTAACACCAACATCCGCCTGATCAGATGCTCACAGTCTGCACGGAAAAGACAAAAAAGAAAAAAGATAAACATAACACTTGCCAATATAACCTTTCTGGTTCTATTCAACCCAGCGCTTCCAGCATGGGATGAAGGTGTGCTAACAAGGACAGTAAAGACTGCAGGCGAGTGAAGATACCTGCACAGCTCTTACTAGCTGGCCTCTCTTACACCAAAAAGCAAAATGTGAGTTGATGGGTAAATGTTTTAAATCACATTCACTAGCTTGGGGTCAATTACAATGAAAGCATTGAATTTAAATCTGCTTTGAAAAATCAGCTTTGCTTTTACAGGAATACACAATAGTACTTAAATAGAAGTTTTGCCTCACATTTTAATATACATTTAAAACAAAATACAGCTTTGTGGCACAAATTAAACATTTATGGCCATTAAATGTACTGCAATGATTCAAACCGCATTGTAAAACATTCCTAAATAAATGTGCATATGCACCAAGTTACTATGTTGCTTTGCTAAACCCAAACAGCCTACCGTTTACCTGGCCAAGGAACTGTTTCTTCTGATTACACTTACCAGTAAACTATTATTATTATTAGTCAAGTATTATCATAATTGTGGGAGCAGAAAGAAAGTTCTGTGCTTGTCTCAGCAGTGAAAACTGAGTGGCTCTGTACAATCTCAACCTGAAAAGGTCACAGTGTGTTTGCTTCACAGTAAACACTGCCGCATCTGAGACACACAGTACACTCAGAAGTGGTGACAGCCTGTACCGGCCAAAGCTTGGGACAAGATTTGTGGAACAGTCTGTCTACAGCTAAAGAACACTGCACTGCTGGACTAACAAACCCAAAACACATCATCTCATCCAAGAATGCACAAGGCCTTTTGTCTGTCCCTGTGTCCTTGACTGTTGACGATGTCTGACTCAGCAAGGCTGAATGAAACTGACGTCACGGGACTGGTGGTGATGCGGGCATTCTCAATGCCCCTTTACATCTCACTGCTGACCATTTTATTCAAGACTCACTCATCCTGTTAATCTGCTGCATGTAAGTTTTGCTGGAGAGCCTGCGAGACACTAGAGCAAACAGAGGGAGTCGCACAGCTACAGTAATGTTCCTTGTGCTGGTACACAGTGGGATGTCTCGCTGGAAACATCCTCCTCCCGACGGCTGCCTCATTTCAGCAGCGGGAATCAGAGAATCTTATTACCGTATTCATGCAGAAATCATATGCATAAATACAGCTGTGAGGAACAGTTTGTGAACCTTGATTCTAGGATGAATGGTTCTTCAGATGCATACTGATACAGTAAGGAACATAAGTATTTGAACACCCTGTGATTTTCTTCTCCCACTTAGAAATCATGAAGGGGTCTGAAATTCACATTGTAGGTGCATTCCCACTGTGAGAGACAGCATTTAAAAAAAAAAAATTCCGGAAATCACATTGTATGATTTTAAAGAATTTATTTGTATTGCACTGCTGCACATAAGTATTTGAGAAAATCAGTGTTAATATTTGGTACAAAAGCCTTTGTTTGAAATTACAGAGGTCAGACGTTTCCTGTAGTTCTTGACCAGGTTTGGCCCACTCCTCCACACAGATCTCCACAAGATTTGTCAGGTTCCGGGGTTGTCGCTGAGCAACACAGAGCTTCAGCTTCCTCCAAAGATTTTCTATTGGATTTAGGTCTGGAGACTGGCTAGGTCACTCCAGAACCTTGATATGCTTCTTACGGAGCCACTCCCTGGTTATCCTGGCTGTGTTCTTCGGGTCATTGTCATGTTGGAAGACCCAGCCACGACCCATCTTCAATGCTGTGAGGGAAGGAGGTTGTTGCTCGAAATCTCACAATACATGGCCCCATTCATCCTCTCCTTAATCCATGCAGTTGTCCTGTCCCCTTCGCAGAAAAGCACCCCCAAAGCATGATGTTTCCACCCCCATTGCTTCACAGTAGGGATGGTGTTCTTGGGATGCAACTCCTCCTTCTCTTTCCTCCAAACATGGCGAGTGAAGTTTAGACCAAAAAGTTCTATTTTGGTCTCATCTGACCACAGGACTTTCTCCCATGCCTCCTCTGGATCATCCAGATGGTCATTGGCAAACTTCAGATGGGCCTGGACATGTGATGACTTGAGCAGGGGAGCCTTCCGTGCAATGCATGATTCGAAACCATGACGGCGTAGTGTTCTACCGACAGTGACCTTTGAAACTGTGGTCCCAGCTCTCTTCATGTCATTAACCAACTCCTCCCAGTTCTGGGCTGATTCCTTACCTTTCTTATCATCAGTGATACCCCACAAGGTGAGATCTTGCATGGAGCCCCAGTCCGAGGGAGACGACAGTCTTCTTTAGACGCTTCCATTTTCTAACAATTGCTCCAACAGTTGATCTATTTTCACCCGTGGTAGTAGTTGGAGTCTGACTGACTGTGGGGTGGACAGGTGTCTTTAAAGAGCTCAGACAGGTGTTACTAATTTAGATTAATAAGTGGAGTAGAGGTGGACATTTTAAAGGCAGAGTAACGGTCCTTGAGAGCCAGAATTCTTGCTGATTGCCAGGTATTCAAATACTTATGTGCAGCAGAGCAATACAAATAAATTCTTTAAAAATCATACAATGTGATTTCCTGATTTTATGCTGAACTTGCAAAATCACACTTATGTTCCTCACTGTATTTTATACTGATATTTCTAGCTTTTTAATAACCATGTGCTTTAAAGACGAAATTGAGAACAGTATTTATAATTAAAAATGAAAATTTGGTTATTTAGGCTACTCCTCAGAAACAACCAGTCTGACTTTCTTTCTTATTAGATGGAAAAAACTATTTTGAAGAATGTTGGTTATAGGTTTCGCTCCTTTGACTATTATATGAACAAAAAATATAATGGAAATCAATGGGAACAAAAGCTATATGGTTGCCAACATAAAAAAAAAAGAAAAGAAAAAGTAATGAATAAAGGTAGGGCTGGGTGATTTAATCATCGATTAATTCATGCGCATCTCGTCTGTAAAGCCGGTTCTTTGATTAGCGGTAAATCTCAATCAGCTGTTTTTTAAAAAATGAGCGGAAATGAATCGATTCCGATTCTGAAGACGATGTTGCGTAGCTTGTCAGTGATCTACGGCTCTGTGTATTAACTGCCGCGCATTTTAAAAACAGCTGATTGAGATTTACCGCTAATCAAAGAACCGGCTTTACTGACAAAATGCGCATGAATTAATCGACGATTAAATCGCCCAGCCCTAAACAAAGGTTTGGAACAGCACGAGGGTGAGAAAATTATTGAATTTTCATTTTTAAGTAAACTATCCCTTCAAGCCCAGGACTAGATTTTAAAATCCTAAAACAGAGAGTCATTTTTTAACTGACTGTTTTGAATCATGGAACATGGCCCAGCGTCTTTGAGCTTTAGAGACTCTACACAGCTGCTGTAGAGTCTTGTTTCCTCTTGGAGTTCATTGATCTTGGCTGTTCAAAGCAGCTCAACACCATTTCACTTCTTCAATCATGGTAAGGATGACGTTTTGGTGTTGGTATGCAGTGCTTTGTTTTCCCTGAACACAAATATGTTTATATTTACCCAAAAAGTTCAAGTTTAGCCCAAAGAACATTGTTTTAGAAGTATGGTCAACTTTAACATCTGCTTAAAGACCCTAGTATCAGAGGAGGATCAGATGTGTACATTTGTTTTTCCTGTGTAAATTTAGGGACAAAGCTAAAGATTACATTTTTTTTAATGAACCTTCAGCAGGACAAACAATTTTCATGGCAAGAACAAGGAGAAATAGAATGAACAGCATGAACCCCTGATGTCACAATCTCCTTGCTATCTTGCTACATTTCTGTGCCTTGATCATGGTAGTATTTTATCTTTGCTGTCTATGAAGGGTCAGAAAGCTCTTAGATTTCACGAAAAAAAAATTCATTTGTGTTCCGAAGAGTTCCATTTGTGTTTGGAACGACATGAAGGTGAAGAATTAATGACAGAATTTGTGTGAACTAACAGTGTGCTTAACACATTCTCCTAATCTGCAGCGAAACCCAAATGACAAATTTGATTTTACCTATTAGACAAATACTGTAGGAAATTTTGGCTTTTTTGACATTTGTCCTTCAGTACATGTTATAGAAGATAATGTCATTCCTGTGCAAGTTCCTGAATGTTCCATCATCTTGAGTCCTCACTAAAACTACCAGGATAATTCCGGATAAGTACTTCTCCTTCACGGGGGAAGTAAGCCAAAACTCCCTGTATAACACACCAGGCGCTCATAATCTTTCCCAACGGTGCGTGTGCTGTATTCACTGTGAGGCGTAGTGTGTAGCATGTAGTGTGTGGTGTGTACTAGCACTCTTGGCTAAGAGCACGCTGAGGAGGGGTCGATACTCCGTAGGGGTGAAATCCTGTGTGATGAGAGCATTTGAAAAGGAAATGTAAAGGAAAAGCAGTCGCTGCTCTTCTCATTTAGGGAGTAACGCTCAGCTTCACTCTGAGACCTGCAAGGACTTGTGTTATACAGTAAAAGTCTTAATTGTTTAAAATGTCTTGAACAAAGTCAACTGACCCCTTTTACTGGCCCCCTCCCCCCAATCAGGGGCCATCCTGCCAGGACCGGTAGGTTAACATGTGTTCGCTCTTCCTCGGGTTACATGATCCATGCTTAATCACAGCGAGCAAAGCTTGTGTAGAATGAACGAATGTGACATTCTGATTCTTACGTCAAAAGTGGCCCACTGCCCTCCCTCTCTTGGCTCGCTGCCAGCGAGGATAGTCTCAACTGTCTTGCTCTCACCCGTTGCCCTCTCACTTTATCTCTCCTGCCCTCCTTTCTATCTCGATCACAATCTTGGCATTTGTGGCATGTGTAATTCTGCCTGTAAAATGAGCGGAGTAGATGTTGACTGCTGTGATTTTATTCAGCATGGGTCACTCATTTTAAAGTGGGTGGGTTAACAACTAGTGGACTAATCAGTTTTAAGGACGCCCTGTGTAATTAGATTGGCTTTCTGGTTCACCTGACCCTGATTGGACGAGTTTCTTTAGGGGCCTTTACTTGGTTGGTAAATTCAGCTGGTGAGATGTGCTTTCAAAATACTATCTATGACTTGATGCACTATAAAATACACAATGGTGGAATCCATGCTAAAAATATAAACTAAAAATGAATTTCAGTCAGCACCAATAGCCTCATGGTCAGCACGCCGACAGCTAGTGTTGTTGTGCTTTAGGCAGTTTGAGTCCTGGCTCGTGGACCTTTCCTGATCCCGCCCCCTCTCTTTCTCTCTCTCTCAGTGTACTTCCTGTCTACATAATGTCCTGTAATAATAAAGGGTTAGGGATGCATAACATAGCAGTATTAACAGCAAGTGGTTTAATTTAAGAAGTCCATCAATTATTTATTAATTGCTCATTTCCCTGATTTTATTTTTAATCTACTGTTCAATAATTTTTGTCAGTAAGATTTTTATTTATTTTTATTTTAAAAGAAAGTAATAATTTTATTCAGCAACGGTATATTTAATCGATCAAAATTATCAGTAAAAATCTCATAATTAATCTTGTTCTTTTTAACTGTGAGTGATGCATCCAGAAGATCCCATAAAAATATTATGCACAACTGTTTTCAATACGTATAATAACCATAAGGAATGTTTTTTTAAGCACCAGATCAACTTTAGCAATGATCTCTGAAGAATCATGTGACTCTAAACACTGGAGAAATGGCTGCTGAAAATATTGCATCACAGGAATAAATTGCATTTTAAAATATATTTAAATAGAAAATGGTTATCTTAAATTCTATTCATATTTCACAATAACTGCAAATAAATGCAGTTTTAGTGAGCATAAGAGACTTCTTTCAAAAACATAATAATAAATCTTACTCAACCCAAACTTCTTAACAGTAAGTGTAGATAACCTTTGGCATCTAATGTTGCAAATTAATCTTTGAAAATGCTAATCATTTAATAACACTGTTAAATGTAATTTAGCAAATCTCAAAATGAATATCCATTTTTATATGTACATATAATGCTTGTAGCATTTAAAATTAATTGTATGTAACTGCACTCAACTGGCTTATCATCACTAGAATAAAAAATAAATAAAAAGTTTTTTGGTATCAACCAGAATTGTAATATCGCTGCCATCCCTACCAGCTGACCTCATTAGTACACTAGACGGTTACAGGGTGACTAGTTTACTAGTGGATCATCATGACTCATTTCATGTTCCACTGCTAAACGTCTAGGAGCAGTTAGAGCCCTTCCTCTTTATACAGTCCAGACACACACAAACTGTAGCCAAGCACTTATGGAATGTTTTAATTGACCAGGCTTGAATTTCATGAAAAAACAGCAACTGCTGCCAGAAAACTCTCCTAGTGGCAGCTTTCGTGTGCTACGAGCGTCTCACCTTCTGTCATGAAGTAAGGGATACGGAAACGGCCCTCCAGAACACGCTGCCGCAGGACGGGGAGAGAGGGGCCATCGAAGGGCAGGGCGCCACACACCAGCACGTACAGAACCACCCCCATACTCTGCAGGAACACACACACAGCGTCAGCTCAGTGGTGAATAACACGATTACATGTGCAAATGTGCAGGTGCACACACTTAAAGAGATAGATCACCCTAAAAATGAATATTTATTCACTCTCGGGTCAGTTTTAATTTTGTAGGAGTTTCCTTCTTGTGGAACACAAAAGAAGATGTTTATCAGAATGTTAATGCTGTTCTTTTCTTATTAGATATGAGCATGTTGTCTATGGGTTGGGAAGCAAATGATTTTCACTTTTGGACAAACTCTTTCTTTAATGGTAGTAAAAAGAGAGCAAGAGAGCTTTCACATGATCTGATCTCTATCTCTCACACAGACCGCAGGGTGTTTGGTTTACGCTTTGACGTCAGTAGAGTTCTCAATAGGTGGTAGGCTGAATAGGCGGTAACACAAACAACAGTCAGCTGACTCACTAATCATTTACTGTTAAACACACTGCGGTGTAAACCTGCATGGATACACAGGCTAGTCAGATCAGCGCAGAGCAGCATTACCCAGATGTCCAGCTGTGGTCCCTCATACTGCTGTCCCTCAAACACCTCCGGGGCTGCATATGGAGGACTCCCGCACCATGTAGCCAGGGGCTTTCCTGGCTGGAAGAAATTTCCAAAGCCAAAATCTGCAAGGATAAAAAAAAAAAAAAAAAACCTTTAGGGGGACGACAAACGGGAAGGTTTCATTTCAATATTGATTTTATACCCAGGCTCCCATACCTAGTGACTGGTCAACTTTTCCAGTCATTTGTGACTGATGTGTTAAAAAAAGTTATAAAATAATTTAAAACAAATCTTACATTCTCATAAGGCGATTTTATAAATTACACCTGTTGTTCAAAAATTTAGGATTGGAAGGATTTTTTAAAAATGTTTTTAAGTATCTTATGCTCAAAAATACAATAAAAACAGTAAAATTCTAAAATATTATTACAGTTTAGAATAACAGCTTCCAACTTTAAGAGTTTAAAATGTAGATTTATTCCTGTGATGGCAAAGCTGAATTTCAATCTTCACCCATTATTTAAGTCTTTGATGTGTCATGAACAGAAATTTGAAAAGACAAGCATTTATTTTTTTATAACATTATAAATGGTTTTGATATCAGTTAATGAATCTATAATATTATATATATATATATATATACAAAAAATGAATAATGGATCCTGTAAATCATTTGTCATCAAACATCAAGAGTTGGGAAATATAATATTCTTCCACTTGCAAACCGTAATTTCTATGCGAAATCAGTTTACTGATAAACCAGAGGTGGAAAGTTTACCTTAAATTACCTATGACTCTGAAAGTACAGACATTACAAAAACATCCTTCTCTAATAACCTAAGCCAAAAACACATTTCCTCCACACATCCTTGAAGCTTTTAAAATGATGCGTCTGCAGCCTACTTCTTTCTGCTTTGATGACTAATATTAGTGCTGTACTCATTGAGAGGCCATTACCAAATAAAAATACAAACTAATTTCCGCGCAAACTTTACCATTAGTGTGTAATTTTGCCTGCAGTACAGTCAGACAGCAATCTTTATATAGACAGTGTTTTTAAAATCTTTCAGATGCCATGAAAACAAAATTTGTGTTTGTGGTTTTTGAGTCACCTATATGCTATATAGTTCTCCTAAAAAGTAATTCTAGATACAGGAATTTAAAATGTATAGTCTTTACACATTTATTGAAAACAAAGAAGAAAATGTTCATTCTGCATTCTGTTCATTCTGTGGATAATGTTTACGGCTGTGATGTAACTAAAGCCCATTGGTTATTTTATAAAAGACACAAACCCTTCTGAATGTCTCATCTTGAATTCTTGTTTCAATAGGAAATACATAAAAACTGCGCTGAAAGCTATTACTCATGAAGTCTTTGTGAAAGAAATAAACAGTGACTTGATTTATACTTTGACTAACAAGCTGTAACATTGTGTAAATTATGAGAAAAGATCAGACTACATTACATAAAGTCACTTAAAATTCCTATGTGACTAAATTGGCATTATACAGTACCACACTATGTCTACTGGCAAGTGTTATATATGATGGTATGCTGACAACAGCAAATGGAGGAACAGAGGGTTGCTAAGCCAGCACACAGGCTGAGCAGCATCTGTAATAGGCTTAGTGGATCATGCCGTGCAAACCCTGAAGATGAAAACCATCATCACCACCTCACTCTGACTTCAATGGGTTGGATGAGCTTTACAAAGTGCTCAGAGATCAGATACAAAGGCCACCACTGCCAAGTCAGAGACAGTGGTGCGAGATGGCCAAATATGGCTCTCATGAAAAAATATAAAAGTATAACGGTCGACCTTCTAAGCATAGGCTACAAGCCTGTATTTGTTCATAACCCTGTGCAGCTGCAAAAAAAAGTTTTCTGGTTTTCCAGAAGGAAAAAAAAAACAAAACAGAATTTTATAAAAACAGAACTGCATGTGATTTAATAGGATCTGTGTCCAAACAATACATCTTGAATTTATTTATTTATTATTAGTTTAATTTTTCTTATATTGGCATAATACTCTACAGCAGGGGTAGGCAACGTTGATCCTGGAGTGTCGATATCCTGCAGAGCTGCAACTCTGAAAAAAAACTCACCTGCCTGTAGCCTTGAAGACCTTGATTAGATTGTTCAGGTGTGTGTTTGATTAGGGTTGGAGTGAAACTCTGCAGGACATCAACACTCCAGGACTGACGTTGCCTACCCCTGCTCTACAGTGTATGTGTATATACAGTGGGTATACCCTTTGCTGTGACACTCATATATTTAACTCAGGTGCTGTCCATTTCTTCTGATCATCCTTGAGATGGTTCTAC
>JAUMHE010000067.1:8706806-8721502 GCA_032359235.1 Enteromius mattozi
TCAGTGGGTGCAGCTGGTCTCCCACTAGCAGCGGCACAGGCCATCTCAGAGACTCTTCCCCTCTCCTCTGTGCTCCCGGTAATAGCAGTCACCATTTTGAGCGTGTGGGCCGCACACTGTGCCCCAGAGACTTCACCTGCCCACGAGTCTGCTTCAGAGGCCTCATTCACCCCCAAGTCTGCTTCAGAGACCTCACCTACCCCTGAGTCTGCTTCAGAGACTTCAACTACCCCTAAGTCTGCTTCAGAGGCCTCATCTTCCCCCAAGTCTGCTTCAGAGGCCCCATCTATCCCTGAGTCCTCGCCATGCCTAGTCACGGCCATGGAGGCCATTGAACCCTTGTCCTACCCTGTCATGGCCAATAGGGCCGCCATTGGACCCTCATCTTGACCTGCCACAGCTATAAGGGCCACCATGGAACCCTCGTCTAGCCCTGTCACGGCTATGGAAGTAGTTTCTGAGTCCTCATCCTGCCCTGTCTGCCCTGTCATGGCTATGGCTTCTGCTCCACGGTCCAGAACCGCCATGCTTCAGGTTTCAGATTCTAGCCCAATCTACAGGGTCCTTGAACTCCAGCAGAGGGCACTCCACCCCAGACTGCTATGTTTGTGCTACCCCGTCTGTGTTTCTCTGTCTTGGTGTAAGTACTCTTATTGTGTAGCGCTTGTTACCCATAGTCTCTGTGCTCACCTGTCCCTCAGCTCCCCTGTTAGTTACCATGACATTTCATTGGCTCCTCCCCCTTGTTAACCCATTGTGTCACCTTTAAAAACTGTCTGTGTTTGTACCCTAGGCGCAAAGTATTGAGTTAGCCGCATACAAAGCATTTCCCAGTTTCCTATTCCTGTCCTGTGTTTCCTGTTTATTATGCTCTGTGTACCGACCTCTGCTGTGTTTCTGGGTTTTTGCCCTGTCTTGCTCCCACTGGATGTAGTTTGCCGATCGACTGACCCTCGCTATTTCTCAGGACTATTCTTGTGTTTTGCCTCCACCATTTCTGTTTGCTGATGTCTGACCTTGCCTGTATGACCATGTTTTCCAATAAAGCTTTGCAATTGGATCCACGCGCCCCAGTCCCCTTTGTTATAGGGGTTTAGTAATTTAGGGTGAAATTGTCACTGGAATTTTAAATCTTCTGATTTTATTTAAATTCCAGTGAGTATTAAGGGCTGTCTAGAATTTGAGCTTCAGGGGCATCATAAAACAAAAAGTGAACCTTAAGGGACAGATAAACAAGCAGCTATGTTCATTTTACATTGTGTCTGTGATGTAAGAAGCCAGTATGATGAGTCCATATCAGTTGCGCTGACCCACTTCATGAGCTGAATGCTGAGTAGGAGGAATTGACGTCAAAGCTCTAGGCAGTCCAGCTGCAGACATTGCAGGAGTGAGCCTCAACATTCAATACAGGAGTCACTCAATCTCATCCGGCCCCGGAGCTTAACTCCTGCGGCTTGGAAAACAGTGGCTAGTGCCATATTTACAGGCAGAGCTGATCTTTTTGTTGCTTTAAATAAAAGCTTTTATTGAGGTCAATAGCCCTGGCTCTCATAATTTGGTTATGCAGTGGACTGTACATAACCAAGCTGTGCACTGGACTGGTGCTGGAAGCTGATTGTGTAAAGATCTCTGGGGATCCAATCCTAACAATTTTCATACGGTTTCCCAATCATTGCCCACCCCCAGGAAGTCTCTCACTCCCACAGGTTTGCTCATTCAACATGATTTATGGGAAAACATTTGTATTGTGCATTCTTCTCTTGCTTCATGCTTTGAAAACTGAATATGCCATGTAAGCACAATACAAAACCACTGTAAAATGAAACATTTTGTATACACTTTATACATCTGTATAATATAGAAATATGTATTGATGGTTTATAGATTAGAGTTTCACTGCCTTCTAGTCATGATGCAAGCACATAAATGTTTGAAGTGGAACATAAAAGGCTGATGACCTTTCTTTGAGTGACCCAGCTTCAGCCATCTTCTGAAAGGCTGACTGTGAATCAGTGTGAGGGCTAAAATAAAAAGGACCTTTAACAAAGCCTTCCGGGACACTCCTCTCTGACTGGCCTCTGCATTCCTTGCTGTGCCAAACATCATAATCTACTAACATGATAGTGGAGTTTTGGGCAGAGAACAGGTTGAAGTGTCAGGGAAACTGATGATGTTTGGTCTGCGTGTGAATATGTGCGCACATATGTGTGTGGGAAGCTTTATAGTCACTTTATAGTCAGTAACCTCTTGATTGGCTCAAATGAACCTTAGTCTGGATATACAGCTCAGCACAGAAAGCACCTGCGTGCTCTTGACGCAAGTTATGGCTCCACCGACTGAGTCATCATCCTGAGCAGTAGAGCTTTGATGAATAAATTGCCTATCACACCCTTTAATTAACTATGGCGAAATCTCAAAAGAAGGTAAAAATCTTCTAAAGGCAAGGGAAATTCCAAACCATTCTGACTCCAGCTTTCAGCTCAGTTTGGTATATATATATATATAGGTGCTACAAACTTAAATGATGTTTTACTTTACAACACAGTTTCCATTTATTTATGATTTTTATTTGTGCATTTACCCAATTGCATAAATAAAAAGCACAAGTAAAATAAATAACCTATTTAATTGTTCATTTATTATTATCATTATATTTATCATTATATTTAAGAAATTATACCAAAATAAATCATATACTGCATAATGTAAAACTGGGTAAATGTGTGTATCATATAATATAAATAATACAAGTATATTTATCATATAAAATAATATAAAACAGCTATTTTATCATTTTATAACAAATCAATATCAACACCAATGTACCAAAGACTATGTATCAAGATTTTAGATAATGTAACTGTGACAGCCTTTACCAGCAATCTTGATGTTCATGTGTCCATCTAGCAGCAGATTCTCCGCCTTCAAGTCCCGGTGAACGATGTTTCGATTGTGGCAGTACTCAACAGCAGACAGAATTTGCCAGAACTTGCGTCGTGCCTCTGGTTCGCTCAGCCGTCCATGCTTGGCTAGGTAGTCTAAATAAAGATGAAATGAAGTTAACTAAACATCACAAATACACAAAGCACAGACATGAATCAATGAAACATAGTGTAAAATGGGTTGTCATAAAATGGGACTGACAGAAAAAAAGAAAAAATTGAAAACAGTGACCGCACATTGTACCGGGAAAGGCTCTGGCGGTATGGTGTGGCTAGTGGCAGAGATTGATGAGCCACAATAAGGAGGCTCTGTGGTGTGTGAGTGGGGTAAACATCCCCCCGGATGGTGTAATCATGTGGTCACCACACCCTAGAGTACTGGGTCAGTCCCTGGCCCTCGGCCTGTAGCCAAACCTACAGTCCTCACACATTCCATTTCATACTCGCCTTGGGATTAAATTGAGGTGGGTTGGCACAGCGACTGTGGGTACATGGCAGTGTGTTTAAGGTGCCATTCTCTACATAAGCCGTTTTTCAAATGTTAAAATCAATTTTCAAAACCAGACAGCAATTTGTGACCTTGGATAACCTGGCCTTAAGGTGTAGGCACATTAGCGTAGATTCAGAGAAATTTTACTGGCAAAAAAGGCTTTGCTGGTTGTGAATAGTTTAGAAATGTATAAAGCACAGCTCAGATAGAAGTCACTTTAAACAAACAACATTTTCATTGCCAAAATCTCAATATTTGAAAATGTTTGAAATTATTCGTCTTCACACAGAATTTTCAATTCAAAGAAAATAAATTAAAAAGAAAAGAAAAATTAAGTTTCTTTTTAAAAAATTATATACACACACTATAGTGTAATGTATATACAGTGTGTGTGTGTGTGTGTGTGTGTGTAAATACATATACATATATATATATATATATATATGTATAATATGTATTTACACACGTGTGTATATGTATATATTATTATTATATAAGTATACGTATACATAAAATACTACAATAATTATTTTACAATAATGCCAATTATTATGTCAATAATGCCAATTCATGGAGCTAACCAATTAGACACCAGATGTAACATTCTGAAATTGTGCTTCATTTTAAACTTTTTTAGGACTATGCCGCTAATCAAAAAACACACCTGACATAGGAATGTCTCATATTTGTGTCAAATGGCCAGCAGGAATCTACTTTGAGATAAGATGTTCATACACTCTGCTTTATTCCACTCAACCGGCTGTAATCACCCTCACTAAATCACAGACTGTGGACTTTGGCCAACAGAACATCATATCATTCTGGTGTCAGCAGCATACCAGGTACATCAGGCCTCTGAAATGAACTTGTTATACATGATTTTCCTTTTCTAAACCATGTGAGAATAACAAGATACACCTCAAAGAGCCTGAGTGGGCCTGCTGACCTAATAAAAGTTGCTTCTGCTTTATAAGTAGTACAACCGAGTTGCTCTCAACTGACCCTTACAAACCGGAGCGGCAGTCGTACCGCAGTCGCATGGACTGACTTACTGCCATAAAGAGGCACGCGAGAGGAGAAAGAGCATTTCCTCTTATCAGCAAGGTGCATTTTACTGCAGGACTTGAGTTATAATGCATGAACTAGCTGAACCTTGTAGCAGTGTTGTCATGTAAAAAAAAAACTCATGGTATTTTAAGTGATCCACTAACTGTAATTCACAGAAATAAAATAAGTAAAATGAATAATATTTATATTTACAAATATTTAATTGTACTTATTTTATTTAAATAATAATAATAATAATGATTATTCTTATTATTATTATTATTATTATTATAATAATTAGTAGTAGTAGTAAAAATATTTCATGTTACATTTAATAGGTCTTTCTGTATATACACGCATATAAATATAATCTAATTAAAAAAAAATTATATATATATATATATATATATATATACACACACACATACATACATACATACACACACTTCATTAGATGTCATGTGGATTCATGTCCATAGTAATGTGCAAAAAAAACATGGTAAATATATAATATAATTTTATGTTAGTGAATTCTTGCACACATAAACAAAACCATTTCCAACATAAAGAATACATTCTGGTCTTCAAACACATGTTTGCTCTTTCCAGTGAGTCATAAATGATCTAGACAGGAATTATGAGTTTTCCTACACTACCATTACTAATGCTCAAACCTAAAATTGACAGACTAGGAATAGAGCCTGAGGGTAAAAGGCAGGGATTGAGAGGCTGAGGGCAGACACGGGTGTCAAGACTAATCAGCTGACATGTTCAAAAAGAACCTTTTCTCCAGCTCTGGATTTTTCTAAAATATGCATGGCCTACATTTCTCCCCTCCACTTCCAAAATTCAAATCAATGTCCCTTAGCTTTCCCTCTCTCTCCTGCTTTGCCTGTGCGTTCTGCAGCTCCTACTTATTCGAAGTTGACCCAGTTTCCAGGTCCCTCTAATGCTTCGGCTCTGCTCTGCATTGCTGGTGGAGCAGACAGGCTCTCGTGGTGGGCTTCTGGGCTGCTAAGCTTCACCACGGGGGACCGAACCCAGCACTTCACAGCACCAAATGCTGCTCTAGCTCTCTCTCCTCTCTCTTTTATCCCTGTGAAGATTATCTGATGGTAGTGAGTGCCTGTGTTACATTAGGATAGCCAAGATTCAGTGTGATGCAAGCGCACCGTTTGGTCTTAATGGTTTTAAAAAGTACCTTTCATAATTTGTGATTGACTGGAAACTTTTAGTCTTGATAGTGATGGCACATGCTGTAAATAAGTTGCATAATCACATTGTGCAACAGAGAATCACAATAGCTGGACAGCATGGCCTCTCCATGCTACAAGACTGTAATTATGGGGTAATCTCAACAAAAACTGTCATGTACGTATTAGTTATGCTATGTCGACAAGATCATTTTATTTGTTTTTTTTTGTTATTTGTTTGACCTCAGCAGCCTCATTTCTAGTCTCTATGGGACATTTGGCTGTTATCTCACCCTGTAGTACACTTGGGCGGGAACAAGTAATTTGGTTTGCCCCAGCCACGACATCTCTCTTTATATCTCTTTCAAAACAGAGAGACTGTTGTCACATCCAACACCAGGGTCATGGTGTCCACACAAAGTACACCGCAACCGCAAGATTATAAAAGAAAGAATCATGCTAAGTGTCTGTTTCATTGTCTAGCAATAAACCACTTTCCCAGTATGAGCGTGCTGATTGGTGGCTGGCCAAACAGAATATGCGTGACAAATATATGTTTACAAAAATACAACAAATCCATCCAAAAACAAAACTGTTAAGTAATTTGTCTGTCCGCAATGAAAGCCGAAATGTTACACAATACAGAACAACAACAGCTAATTAAAGCTAATGCAGTTTTGGACCAATAGTATTTCACTGTGGGCAGGGCTACTATCTGTAGGCTTTATATTACAGAATTTCCCTTAAAATGCATTAAATTCTAAACACACGTAAAAAAAAAAAAACGTCACTCCCCAGGGTAGGAACAATTTCTTGGTAGCATATCACATTGCCGTGTACTGTGAAACAGACACAGTGTTACGTAAGAATAATGTGTGATGATTATGTGAGTTTTCACAGGTGGTGCACAGCAGCTGCTGCTACAAAGTCAAAGAGATCAGTCACTGGAAGTGATGTAGTCTACTTTTACACCACTTTCACCTTCAAGAGTCCCTGACAAGTGATTTTTAAAGGGATAGTTCACCTAAACATAAAAATTCTGATGCTTTAAGTCCATGTTGTTTCAAACCTGTATGACTCTTTTCTGTGTAAATATCCCACCAGAATATATTTTATTTACACTCTAATATAACTGATTGGCTACAATGAAAAAATAAAATAAAATCTATTATACAATATCATAACAACCATAGGAATTGTTCCCTAATATTCCATAGCTTTGTGGGAAAAACTAAATGGAAGAGTGAATAAGGACTTAATTTTAGTACAAATGTGTCAAATTGACTATTATTGTGGGGATTTTTTTATGCTTTTTGAATCATTAAAAGGGAAAGTTTACCCAAAAACTAAATTCTGAAAATGTATTACTCACCCTCATGTTGTTCCATATCTGTAAGACCTTCGTTCATTTTTGGAACACAAATTAAGATATTGTTTTATGAAATTTGAGAGCTTTTTGACCCTGCATAGACAGCAACACAACTGAAATGTTTATGGCCTAGAAAGGAAGCAAGGACATAGTTAAAACAGTCCATGTGTCGTGGCACTCTTGTAAATGGTGTCGGAGATTGACCCAGGGGAGAAGAAATCGTTGAAGTCGTTACTTTTGTTTTCTTTGTGGACAAAAAGTGTTCTCGTAGCTTCATAACATTACAGTTTCACCACTGATGTCACATGATGGACTATTTTAATAATGTCTTTACTAGCTTTCTTGGTCTTAACTTTTCAGTTGTGTTGCCGTCTATGCAGGGTCAGAAAGCGCATCAAAAATATTTTAATTTGTGTGCCGAAGATAAAAAAAAATGTCTTACAGGTACGACATGAGGGTGAGTAATTAATGAACTACCCTTTAAAAGTTCAGTCCCCATTCACTCTAACTGAAACAGGTGACCAGAACTGGTACTCTATTAAAAATTTTCCCTTTGTACTCGACGGAAGAAAATAAGTCACTCAGGCTTTGAATAACAAGAGTAGGAGTAAATGATGACAGAATAAATTTTTTGCATGAACTATTCCTTTAATTTTCTTTGACCTTCAGTTTTGCTCTTAGCTTCGAGCTTGTGTTAGACAGAACAGAACTCCAAAGCAAACGGAAAGACAGACAGCTGAGCCGTCAGAATATGATCATCATCGCTGACACATTTGTTGCTTGTGACTATGATGGTTATTCACACAGACTGTGTTTGTCTCGCCTGAGCTAATTTCAGCCTGACCTTTGTCACTATCATCTGAAACCAAGATGTTAGTTGAATACACACTTTCTCTGTGTCAGTGATGTGGAATCAGGATAAACGTATAGTGAAATTGATAAGAGGTAGATTTGGCTGCAAGACAGCATAAGCGAAGCATCATATCATTGTGAATCAAAAACAAGAGCGAGAACAACAACATCCAAATATGGTCAGCTTTTTACCAAAATTAAATAAATAAATAAATAGTACATCCTGTGAACTCTGTAAATAATCTCATGTATGACTTTGCTAATTATATATATATAGGCCCTGCGAGTATTATTGGTTGCAAGCTAGTGTAATAAAAATGCTTCATTATGTGATATATTTTATATCAAGTACCAACATTTGTAAATGGTATCACTTACCAAAGATTTCCCCATTTTTGGCATATTCTGTCACAAGGTACAGCATATTCTTGGTCTCCATGACCTGCATGAAGATAAAAAAATAATGCGTTACGGGTAAAATCCTCTGACTTTGATGCCGTCCATAGATTCAAAATACACATGAACCACAAAGCGAGTGCAAAAAGTGGGTTGAGTGATAAAACGACTGCTACATTCAACTGAAAACTGAAGCATCCCATTGAGTTCACAGTATTATAATAAAACACACATGAATCAGAGTGGGATGCTGGTTTACTCGTAGGCTCGATTCACAGTGCACTGTCAAAGCCAGCAATGTGTGGGAGGACTCCAGAATTAGCCAAAGAAAACAAAAAGATGAATAGACCTAAATGTAGTAGGAGAAGCGGCATGTTATAATTCAGAAACATTCACAAAGTCCCACATAAACACTACTGCCGGCCATTTATACAGTCAGTTGGTTTAACTGATACATCGGCCTCATCCGTACAGAGAGGCTTTTGTGGAAATCAGCCTTATCTGGGCTCAACTTGTAGGGGTTTTTCTGCTCTTGCCATTTAAAGGCATTACGGAGTTGACTAATAAAATCAGAAGCTAGGCCAGAATATGAATCATCTTTTAAACTCCTAAACTAATTCTCCTTTCCAGAAACATGTTTTGATGGAAGCTGTGATCTCAGAGCTGTTCAGAACACAATGATCACAAAGCACTTCTTATCCCAATCAGCTGCCAAATAAGCAAATAACTCAAATTATCCTCATGTGAATAGTTGATACTACACTAGTTGGCTGTCTGTTATGTGACACCAGCAGTGGTTAGTCACATTACATCAAGGGATGAGTCATGCTGCTGCCAAATATAACTGTCAACAAAGTAGGACTATCAATAAATAAAAAAAATTACATAATATGCCTATTCTAATGCTAATAATTTAGTGTAGAAACAATTGCCAGTATAATCTTCAAAATGTAACACTTTATGCACAACTAACACAATGAATTAAACATTTTATGTAGAAAAAATAAAATAGTATTTTCTTGTAAAACATACTACAATCTTTTTTTTTATTTTATTTTGTGTGTGTCTGCAGTGTTACTTATAAAAGTAGTGCATTACAATATCATTTTACTTCATAAAAAGTAACTGTTACTTTTTCTTACCTAGGCTAGGCGAGCTGATTTGTTTTTTTGAGGGGAACAAACAAAAGTTACATTTTTGGCCTTTCACACAAAAAGTGAAATGAATAAGCCTCAGGTTAAAGGAAGTGCCTCTGTAACTCACTCACAATTTTTAAAAAGGATTATCAATTTTAAAAACTTGGTGTTAATTTCAAAGTAATATGTTTCTTTACTAGTTACTTATAAAAGTAATCTTGTGTTACTTGTAATATATTACAATTATATATATATATATATATATATGTATGATTTTATGTACAGTGGTGACAAAAATTAGAACAGCACTATTTTCACCAACTAAAAAATAATTTTACATCAGTTACTTCAATCAAAATATCAGTTTACATTCCAATCTGTAGGATTATAAATTAAAGAATCTGTTTTAGATCTGCTGATCCTACATCCTGACATAACATCAGATAAGAAACTAAGGTGAAGTACATTGTATTTAGCATTTAAAGTAAAGGTGTTAACATTCAAGTTTGCAGCCAGGGGTTCCTGCCAGTTCCTGTCCTCTTATTGTAAGTCAAATGAGGCTGATTACTGAGACTTTTGTTTTGTCACCTTTTGTTTGTAACAGTTCTTGGTGCCTTTTGCTCCAGTATTTGATTGGCTATGCTGATTGGATTAGGACTGGTGTAATGGGGGGAGGTTGCTATACCTGAATACTTCATTTGCATGCTTTGTTTCAATTGCCTCCACCTCTATGTACCCCTCCTCCATGAAACCTATATAAACTACAATGTAACACTGCCAAAGTTAGATGATTGAGATGAGTCAGATGATTCAGACGACTTTAGCGCTACGAAACAGAGATTTCAAAATAAAGAGAAAATTAGATACCCAAACGTCTCCTGGTCTCTTGGAAAAAGTTCACAACAAATCATTCATTTTACTATTAATTGTAATAATCCAGTAAGATTTTTGTCTGACAACAGCCTCCACACAGAGATTTTACATTTATAAATGCTTTTACATTCATTTTATATAGCGTTTTTTACTTTAATATTTTCATGCTTCATAAAGAATTTGATTATGATTACAGTGTGCTTGAAATGCATGTGCGCTGCTAATGCTCATGTGATATGACCAAAGAAAACCTGACATGTAATGTTGGTGATGTATGATGCGTGCATAGAGGCAGATCACCACAGTAATTATGGACCGTTTGCTGCTGCATTACGTGTACAAGAGGGTGCGTGTGCGGAGCAGCTGCTTGGTGTTAGGACCCTGAGCCATGGCAGATGGGGCAGAGGGAAACCGGGGGTTAGAGATGAGATGGCAGGGCCTGCAGAGCTGCCCTCTGTTTATGAGGCCTGAAAGGAAATGACTAATTGACCCATGCCGTTTGAATGGAGTAACCGTTGGAAATAATGATACACTATGATTACACGGCAAGGGCTTGGACTGGTGCCGCTACGTTGTATAATAAGGAAGTGCTATTCCCATTCCCAAAAACCAAAGTGACCTAAAGTCTTACATAATGCTGCAGTGAAGTCGCACTGGGGGAGAAGTTATCTCATCTTCTAAGTGTTTGTGTGACTTTGACTCCGAAGTGTGAATGATCTCTAGTTTAAAAAAAAAAAGAAAAGAAAAAAAGCTGGAAACCTTTACTGTGTTTATGTGAAACTTTACTGTTGTTAGCTATAAACTGTGGCTGGTAAAATGGTCTGCATGATGTATCATAATATTTAATTATCTATACAGATAAATTGTTAAACTAGATTTGCATATACTATTGTTTTTGCAAAAGAAGACCCAACCTTACAATCTTATGTACCAATGTCAATTTATTTGTGATCCTGAAAGACTTTCACCAATGAGTGAAAATGGTACAAAAAAAAGCCACATCTGTATATGACTTGGATGTTTGCGTGTTCTGCCACTGCTATTATTTAATAATCGCTCTGTATTTAAATGTTTCAGATGTACTTCTTTGTTTGTTGTGTCTCTTGCTGGGGTTTTTTCGGCATCCTATGCTATGAGTGTCTGTTCCGTTCAATTTAGTTTGGTGTTTCCTGGGTCAGCTCTCCCACACACAGACCTCTAAACTAGTGTTGTAGTCTTAAGATGATTTTTTGAAGGTCTTGGTCTTGTCTCGGGCTCTGCTGCGTTTGGACTCAGTCTTGTCTTGGTCTCAGACTAAGAGGACTTGGGATTTAACTTCAAGACTGGTAAAGACCACAACTGTGTAGATATCACTAAATTGCAAGTGCATTGTCTTTGTGAACATCATGAGATTGAATGTAAATCTTACAAATGCCTAAAAAATAGCCTAAATAACATTTCTATACCGATTTCTTTTGTTAGGCTACTGTTGTGCTTGTATGCGATCATATTTATATAATATAATATAATAATAATATAATATAATAATAGTGATATAATTACCCTAGTGAAAAATAAATATACTTAAATGTATTTGATAAAAATGTAATAAATGAAATGTAATAAAATGCTCTGCAATTGAATTTTTAGTACACTAAACTCAAACTAGTAAACTTCCAGTCTACTGCAAGTATACTTTAGGTAGGCCTACACTTTAAATATTTTGCATTTAAAGGGCAATATTACACAATCCTCATTAAAAGTGACATTAATAAGCATTTCAGGCTTAGAAATGTGCATTGTGCACAAGTAATACTTGAAAAAAAAAGTTTAATTAAAATTGTTATATCAGTACGTTTCAAGCTATCTTAGTAGATCTGAAATATACTTAGTATGAAATTAATATATTTAAAATATATTACTTTTTTACTTGGGTAAGTATGTCTTTAACTGGACTTCAGCACTACTTCCGCACAATTAAAGTGCATTTAGTACAAAATTAGTTGTTCCAATTTAGCAGACTGTAAATAAAATAGTAATATGTTAGTCCTATGATAAAACAGAAAATAAGTGTTGAATAAAGATGGTTATGTTTTTTAGCTTGTAAATGTATTTTTTTTTACCAATTTAAAAGGAAAATAATAAATAATAAAATTCACCCCATGCAATGACTTATTATTTTTTTTTCCAGACATTTCACAGTAAATGTGGACCTTTCAAATTAATTTGAGGAATGCTGGTCGGTCTTGGTCTCAACACACTCTGTTCTCGGTCTCGACTTGGTCTTGGTTTATTTGGTCTTGACTACAACACTAGTCTAAACCAGGGGTGCCCAACCCTGCTCCTGGCGATCGACTCTCCTGCGAAGTTTAGCTTCAACTCTAATCAAACTCACCTGAAGCAACTAATTACGTATTTTAGGATCGCTTGAAAATTAAAGGCATGTGTGTTTGATTAGAGTTGGAGCTAAACTTTGCAGGAGAGTCGATCGCCAGGAGCAGGGTTGGACACCCCTGGTCTAAACCCATCTTTCCACTGTTGTCTTGTCCAAATACCCAAACTTGTAGCCTTGGCCACTTGAGAGCGCGTGTGCCAGACTGTCCCGGATCTAAAAAACGCAAAAGTGCAGTGCCCTTAACGCAGACTAAATCCACACTATCTTAAATACCGCTCTAGAACGCTAATTCAGGCTTAGTGTATCCCATCGTGCATCAGGTTTTTGGAAAAAAATATTAAAATGAATATTTAACTTATATGTTTTAGTTTAAGTTAAATATTAATATAATAATTGGATATTATTACATATAATTTGATAGAAAAATGAAGAGTTGCATGCTTTATTGGTGCAAAGATGAGTAGTGGAGTATTGAAAACAACAATAAAGATATGTAAACACTTTTTTTACAACACTATAAGTGTGTCCCATTAGGTAATGAAAAGTTCTACATACACTTGTGGTCTTCATCCTTACTTGAACACTTGGCCCAAATACAGGAAATACGTCATATTAGCAGTCAAGTGGTTCATGTGCAAAGACCGCAAATGTGTGTATTTGGAGAAGCGGTGTCTCCGACATTTACAAACGATTGTTGAATTTCAGCCATTGAAATTGTTTATAAAACAGCTGCTACACTCTCCTTATTCACCATGGTAAAAAGGCAGAGTTCAAATCAACTGTATGCACTGTAAAGTCTACTTTATGTTATTTATTAATCCATAGCTAAAACTTAAAATCAGTTATTGTACCAGCCACAACAAGCTGTAGCCTCTCAGTTTTCAGCCAGGAATGACACACTGGTACATCCCTTTTAAAAACCTTACTATTTTTTTTTTTACATTTAGTCATCTAGCAAATGCTTTTATCCAAATCAACTTAAAAATGAAAAGCACTACAAGCAATTTATCATATAAGAGCCAACAATACTGACAGGAAGTGGCCAGGGCAGGCATTACCTGGTACAGTTTAATGATGTGTGGATGGTCCAGCATTTTCATGATCTGTACTTCACGATAGATCTTCTCCAGGTTTACAGCATCCAGCTGGGTCTTGTCGATGATCTTTATAGCCACCTGTTGAACGAAGGGCACAGAGACACACTTTCATTGGCACAGAGCCTAATGCCTCGAGCTACTCAGTGAAATTCATTAGTCTCTTGTTGCTGTCTGCAGTGCAAGTCGATCCAGTCTTCACAAGCCCCAGTGCAGATCAAAGGCAAAATACACACGAATAAAGCTAATACGCACCTGAGTGTCTGGTTAAAGGCTTAAATACTGAAGTAGGCTAATGATCCAAATTGTCTTATCATTTTCCCGCAGGCTTTTCATCATTTGCCAGACAAATGGGAGAAGAACAGGAGTAATTCACCATTTCATTACCACTCATACCTTAATCCCCCTTTTGACTGTATAATAATAATAATCTTCAGGTAAGTACACAGAAGCAGAAAAACAGAACATATTCCGCAGTTAAGACTTTGACCTATCATTACAGTGATATAAAACACTTATGTTATGAAGATTCACAACACTTTGGTGCTTCAGCTTACTTCCTACTGTCAGTATGAGGAATTTTTTAAAGTATAATAAATAAAATATTTTTAAAGACGTCTTGGAAAAATATCAGTCAATCTTGTATACTAAACCACAAAAATGCCAAAATAAGGCTTAACAATTAGATTTTTTTATGCTGGTCAAATCAGGTTGGATTTTTACCCTGCCTGCCAACATTTTCACCAGCCCTACCACAATTTATATATTTCCAACACTCCTGCATTAAAAAACATTAATAATAATGTTCTGAAAAATAAACTGGTGGGCCCAGTGAAAATATTGGTATGGATTGCAGCAGAAACATTACATAATAAAATGGAAAAAAAAACAAAATATTTATTTCTTTTAATGAAAATATATACAAAATTA
>JAUMHE010000067.1:8721658-8768002 GCA_032359235.1 Enteromius mattozi
TTATAATTGTAACTGATGCTTTAAAGATTTGTTCTCACACAATTTCAACAACTGTTTTCCCCCCACATAAATCCAGATGTTTACATTTGAAAGGAGTAAAAACATATTTTGAAGAATAACAATGTACTTGACAAGTGACAGCTCTGTCTATTGGCCTGAAACTGTCTCACACTGACCCCAGGCCAGCCTTGTTCTTGACCCCTGGTAGCATAACGGTAACTGACTGAAAACATTTGAACACATCACTATGAATCAGCCGTCATATACGTATGCGGTTAGTCATTCTCATTGGCATTAACAGTGATCCAACTGTCCGTTAAAACCATGAACAATGCAGGCGATACACAAAGCAGAAGACACATGCTACCAGAGCTTGTGTATTCTGAAGACAGCTCAGAGGAAGAACAGAGAAATCACAAAACACAGGAGACTGATGGGAAGCGGAGACAGCGTTGTCCCCACAGAAATGAAGCCGCCTCGAGACAGCCATCGCAGAACGCATCAACTGTGTTCAACGTAATCCTGTTAAATATCATAATTCTACACAGTGCTGCTAAACTCTACATCTGAAGACCGTCTTAAATGCAGAAGCACTAAGCGTTACAGCTCGCATCTACTGTTATTATAACACCCTGAACCGAAACTTTAGTGCAAAGCAACACAATGTCACCAAGGTCATTAAATGCAGACCATACTCACAAAGCTCAAACATTTTAGAGCTGAGTGTAACTATATTTTTAAAATCATTTGACATTTTCTGTGGCCGCGGTAACCTTGTGTCATGCAATCAGTGCTCAGCAGGGTTTCTTTGCTAGGAATGCGAGACAATCATCAGCTCAGGTTTTGTGATGAGACGACACCCATGATCACAAAATCACCCTTTGCTTATGCAACTACTGCACAAATGCACAACAGCATGGCCCACATTTAAAGGGCACTAACCCAGCATAATTTCTTGCCATTGTACTCAGCCTTTGTCTTTCTTTGACAACTAGTTTTGGACACCCTGCACTTTTGGAATACTCTGCATATTTCCATTGAGGCATTAGTCTGCTGGACGTGTCTTTATCAGTGCATGCAAAGGCTGCACAAAGGCTTGAGCTAATTGTAGTCAACATACTTCGGACAAGGGTCAGAACTGAACTAATATGCAACTGAAAGTGACCAAAATGCCTTGGATATTAAAAATTAATTCTTGTTGGGTTTTTATTTTACTTATATGCGTCTGATTGCATTTTATAATAAAATCATTGATGTTAATTTAAATATTTTAAATACATTTTATAAACATAAAAACTACTTAAAAAGTCAACATGCTTCAGACCATTAACACAAAATACAACTAAAGCAACAAAAATGCCTCTGATATTACAAATTCCTGTTTTTCAATGTCATTAATATTTCACATATCTGGATATTGGCTTGGAGATTGAATTTTTTCAATTAATAAAACACTGATTTCAACGATGCATTTAGGTATTTTGCATTTTGACAACATACAAATATTCAAAACAGCCATGATTTAAAGTTAGAAAACGTTCCTAAATCAAATCAGATCAAATCCAGGTGGCTCCTTAAAAAACGTGACACCGCTTCAGACAAACAGGTTGTTTGTTATCCAACGATACTAGGTTCTCACATAACTAGTATCAACAACATTGTGATACAATCAAGCCAGCGTGAGTATAATTGTAACTTGTACCTCGTAGTTTTTCTGTGCAGTGCACAAGGGTCGAGCAGCTGACATATTCTCAACTCACCTCTGTCTTGGTTATACGATGTCTTGCCAGTTTTACAACAGCGAAATTCCCCTTTCCAAGAGTCCGCTCGATATCGTAGAAGCCCACTCGGACGGGACCCCTGAGCACTGGCTTTTGGTGACAGTCAGCCATGACCATGCTGTTAGTGAAGCGCTATGGTTTGGGGCGAGAAGATAGAGACCTGCCACTTGAGCCTCAAGATAACGAGGTCGGCAGAGGCTAAAACGTGTAGAAATGCCAGCGTGCCGGCCGGGGTGCTCGCTGACGGTCCGCTCCAGTCTCAGCAGAAGAAGCAGGGGAGCGTTTAGGAGCGCGGCGATGTGTCACGCCACATCCTTCAATACAATAGAGCTCTAATATTTCAGCTGTGTTTGCGAGAGTACACGAGTTGACTTGCAGGAGGCATTATGTTCTCTGGTTGACGTGCATTGACGTCAGAGCCTATGGGGGTATTTGTACAAGGGGCGGGGCTTCGAAGCGCTTCCACACTTCAGTGCCAATTCGTTTCCAAGACGACCAGACCCACCTCTTACGTCAACGGCCAGAGAGTCGCTGTGTTTGCTCGAGCGCTGGCTGTGAAAGCCTGCCGCCAGCAACTTTGATAAAGTCTTTCGCGTACTTCAGTCGAGGAATGAAAGCCGACGGCGACGTGCTCGCTGTTTGAAAGCGGTACGTTGGGCTGTTCCGGCTTTATAGTCTCTATTAGATTCTACGGATCCTGCAAATACGACGAGGGAACATCATCGTACATTTTTAATTTTCTGCGTAAAGACCCCATTTATACTGTGAACATTTTTTTTTAGAATCGTTTTGTTTCTGATAAGTTATTATTGCAGTATTTTACTGTTAGATGCATTTATATACAGTTAAGCCAAAAAATATTCAGATACAATTTTTCATATATTTTGTTACTAGTGGTTGCAGGACATTTGATACACTTCGGCCCGGATGCATAGACAAGGCTTAGCCTAAACCAGGATTAGGCCATAGTTTAATTAGGCCATTTAAGTAATTTTTATAAACACGCCATAAAAAAAGCATTACTGGTGTGCATCTTATGACAAAACAAAGGCATTGACGTGTTTTAAGGTCAGTCAGTGCAAATTTCTTTCAGTTGAAACATTTAGTCGAGGACTTGGTGTAAGGCTTGTCTGTGAAACCTGGGGTAAATAAAATTCTTAATACAGTGGACTGCCAGTAAAGTTGATAAAAAAAATTGTAAACACAAATTATTCAGACACTTTGACCTGACATGCTTTTCTTTAATTGCTGTTATGACCTTTTTACACCACAGACGGAACAAAATTAAGCATTGCTTGGTAATTAGTTGACCTAAATTGGTATTATCTAATTGTGTACTTAAATTTAACACCTTACAGCCATTTGTGAGACAGTCTAACAGAAGTATGGCATTATCAAGATGAAATTTTTCTAAAGTTTTCTAAAGCGAATAAACTGTGATAGTGTAAGAAATGTTTGAAGTTGTCTGAATAAATTTTGGTTATCTATATTTACTTCTTTAAATGTGATGAATCATTTTTTTCTCTAAACATTTCCACAAACCCCCTTGGGGCCTCCTGCAGGTCCCCGGACCCCAGTATGAAAACCTCTGCTTTAAGTAATCACATTTTGACATCTAGGGCACCAAGTCAAGTGTTTGCAAACGGACCCTGTAGACTTCACAGCAGGCGTGACACATACTTGCTCAATTCCATAATCATAATCATATAAAGCAGAATTTTGGTAAGCGTTATATTTGTCTTTGAAGAATCAACTACGCAAGAGCGGTATTGTGCAGTACTCAACAGTTTATACAACCGTTTAATAAACAAGTCATTTATATAAAGAGTATGTAAGCATAGAAACGCATTACGGACAGTGCATGATTTGTATTGGAAAATGTAATTTAAACACCTCCATGACATAAGTGCAACAAATATGTCCTCAAAGCTGCACGTAATTTAGTTTTTGGAGGCCTGTCGCCTGGCGCCATCTGGCGGTCACATGATGCACTGCAGCCACTCAGGTCTGATAAAACACTTCACTGCTCCTACAGCTCGGATGACGTCAGGGAATTCAGCTGAATAATAATGCATTTTCAAAGAATCGCGTTTTGGCGCAGTCACTATAACAGAACAAAATGTGAAATAACAGAATGGACTGGAAAATGAGTCATCTGAACCCGATGTGGAGCTACAAACATGCAGCAGTGACAAGCTAGACAAAAGCCACTGAATGAGATTTCAAAAACATTTATTCCTTATCAAATACAATTAAATAAAATCAATTGTTAGAGTTACATTGCGGCCACTTCCAAGATTTTTGCAGTCAAGTTCTTACCATAACTAGAAAAACATATATTCACTAGAAAATATATATTCTCCCTTTCCAGGCCTGATTTTAAAATTCCCAGACAAATCCATTAAAAGCTATTCTGTGTTCGAGAATAAGTCCATATAACTTGACAAGGATTATTATTATTATTAATAATATTATTATAAGACAACATATGATTTACAATTCAAATTCAGCAAAGCTCATTATTTATCTTTCTCTATAATTGATACCCAAAAGCAAAATACATTCAGTGTTACAATAATGTTTTATACGTACAAATGCTTTAAACTTTTAACACAAAAGATCTTACAAAGCAACTACCCAGTCTTTTAAAAACCAGTGGGTATCCTTCAGAGAGGCCATTCTTAGAGACACAGAAGGATGTTGTTGAGATGGGCTGAGAGGTCAGCGCACTGTTTTGTGAATTTCCAAATGGAAGGTCCCATTCCAGGATGCCAGCTTCCACAGAGGAAGCTCTCACAAGCCGATGACACCTTTATGTTTCTTTGTATAGTCAGTTATGGGAATCTGTACACCCCTGCATTAGACCCCCACTGGCTTCCCCACCGGGTCACATAGTGCACATCAAAGAGCAGACATACAGAGATGAGATCAAACATGGTGGGAGAGCCAGCCACACTAGTTGCGGAGACGTTATCAGTTTGTATAGTGTTTTAGTATCCATAGATGTCATTGTCCACCCATCCGGCCTCTACCGCAGAGGAGCTACGGCAGGTCTCGTAGATGTCATTAGTGACAAAACCGCACTGCGTGGGACGGCTCGGGACGTTCTCGTAGTCCTCAAACTTACTGATTGTGGATGTCACAGTAAATGTTCTGTTAATCTCAGAGCTCATGTACTCCAGATGAGCTCCAGACTGGTTGAATTTGTCGGTTTGTTTATAATCATTTTGACTTTTTGGAGCTACTGGTCGCACCCACTGTCCTGGCACGGCATAGATTTCATTCTGTTCTTTTCTCCTGCAAAGACACAGCCAGAGAGTATATTATATGGCAGGCTGACAGACAAATAGTTAATAGAGAATAACAAACTAAGAAATCATAAAATACAGTTTTTCTCAGTCGCTTTGGTGCATTTCTCAAATCAGAAATAAAATTTTCAAAACTTCTTGTTCAACCTCCACATCATTTAGTCACTTGCGTACGTGTATATACCAATACCAATACTGGATGATGATCAAATCAGATCTCTGTGTGGAGCACTGGCTGTTGTCAGACTCCTTGTGCAGACAATAATCTCACCGCATTATTACAATTAATGACAAAAATAATGTTTGGAAATGTAAACTGATTTCCAACTGACACGCTACAGCATATAACCGACTTAAAACCAGTTTTTGTTGGTGAAAATACTAGTGGCCTAAGACTTTTGCACAGTACTGTATTATATAGTTCTCGGTCCAATATTCTGACAGTGGATGAACATCCAGAAAATGCAGAGAGGAAGAAGAGGAGTAAGGATGCTTGGTGGAAGGGTACAGAGGCGAAACAGAGGAAGCGGCAGAAGAGGCCAAGGGCAGACGCCTTAGATGAAATAAGATGATGATATAAGGGCCATTATTCCAGACCATGCTGTCAACCACTGCCTTACAATGGCTGAAGGAAGGGTGCAGTTAAATATTGGGAGATGGACCATATCCTCAATAATTCAAACATTTCGAAACTCTTTCTCATCAATACCCCACATACAGTAATGTGTAAATTTGTACTTTTGAAATGAATAAATGCCATACATGAGAAGCACAGCCTTCTCCATTTCAGTACAGTAACTGTCATCAACTGTTGTCATAGTTTACATCAGGCAAGAGAGTGCACTTTTATATTGACAACATGACTAAACATTTTGACTATCTTGTTTGTGAACAATGACACAAGGACTTTTCATTCTGATGGCACTGATATGTTCATTGACATAAATACTTACTTCTGAAAGATTAACTAAAGATTTTGAGTAAGTTACAGGCTTTTGCAGGAAATCCATTATGTTAAGCAAATATTAAGGATGATTCAAGAAATGCACCAGAGCAACTGAGCAAAACTATAATAAAAAGTTTGCAGTGTGTCTCGCACCTCCTCGACATGACTCTGAAACAGAACACCCCCGACACCACCAATATCAACAGCAGCATTACAGGAAGAGTGGCGAGGAGGATGTAGTAAATATTAGCATCATCTGAAATAGAAACTAAGACAAAGTCCATAAAAAATATATACACATGTATAGATAGACAGATACTTAACTATTGGTTATTCAACTGACCATTCTTTTCTAAATAAAAAAAGTACCTGATGACTCTGAGAGTTCAGTTTGTATCCTGTCATTGTCCACTGTAATGGACGGCTGCCTTGGCACCAGAGTCAGGTCATCAGTACCTAAAAGCAAGAATCACTGTGCATGATAAATAAGCATTTATGGTGTTTGGCCTGTTATGAATTTTGAGCTCGAAAGTACAATTTCACTTCCACCACTAGAGGTCATCATAAGCATTATTATTTGTCATTGTAATTTAAAAAGACAATGACTAAATAACAATATAAAAATACTAATTTCTCACAATCATTTAGACACTCTCGTATTAATACTATATATATTAATAAGTAAAACAGAAGATTATTAGAACCATTATAAAAGTAGCAAATGCACCAGATGAAGCATAAGGATTTGTTTACCTGTGAGTGTAGTGATATTTCCTGCTGGAGTGGGGACAGGATGCTTCTCTAAACACATACAGGAGGCGGCACAGTTTACATTTAAAGTCTGCTTACATAATATGTTTACACTAAGGACGCTTGTCTCAGATTTGTTGCCTATTAAATATCTAAATGTGACAGCTAAGATTAATATAAGCAAAAGCCTACCGTCTGAGTACTTGCAGATGAAATTATTCTTGGAATTGCAGTTGTCATCAGTCCACTTGAACAGGTTGTGCTCCTTCTGGCCAGCAGAAGATGAGGGCCTGTAGAATAACGCCACACACTGATCAAGGCCACATGAGGGCTCTGTCACCAGCCAGTTCCTGGAAACACAACACACTCACTGAAAATTCTGTATCACATTTACGGCTTTGCTTTCATTTAAAAGTTCAGCAAAATAAAAAATCTGTCATTGTTTACTTACCTTCATATTTCAGAAGACTTATATAGAATACGTTAACTACAATATTATTGTATACTATAATAGTATTCATTTTTTATTTTCAATTAACTTTTATTTTTACACTGTCAGCTTTCATTTTAATTTTAGTTGAAGTTTTAGTAATTATGTTGTGCTTTTGTTTTGTTTTTTAATTCTTTAAACATTCACATTTTAGTATTTTGCTTTCACTAAAAGAACAGATCACCAAAAATGAAAATTCTGTCATTATTTACTCACCATCATGATTCAGAAGACTTAATATACAGAATACTTTAATTACATTTATAAACATTTATATAAACTTTTTTTACATCTACAGTTTTCCTTTTAAGTTTTAGTACTTTTATGTGCTTTTGTCATTTTTTAAAAGTATTTCTAAAGCTTTAATTTTTTCTTTTTCCATTTCATTAATTTTAACAGCTTATTTCAGTTAATTGCCAAGATGACGTTTCTAATTTATGTATTTATGGCTTTTTTGTGAAGAAAAGTCATCACAGGAATGACATGAGGATGAGTAAATGATGAAAGTTCAGTTGTCAGAATATTTCAGGATGTTATTACTGCGAATGTCCTACCTGAATGTCGCCTGACTGTAATCCAACCAGTAATACTGGGATGAACAATCAGCATTATACAGTGTGCTTCTTCGTAGCCCAATCCAGAAGTCTCCATCAGAGGCCCTGAGCTCCTGAACAAATCTCTCCACCAGACGCTGCTCGTTCTCAGTCTCAATGCTGAGCAGCTCTCCATCATCCTCCCTGCATTTTTGTCTGGCTGCCTCAAAGCTTGCTCTGAGCCTGAAGTCCTGGAAGCTTGTGATCTTATAGCAAGGCTTCTCTGTCCCTCTCCGGCATATCCTGTGATCTAAAAACCACATCACCAAAAAAAGCACTGATGTTAGTGTTAAACCTAAAGTACTATTATGGAAATATTGTAAGAACCGTTATAGGAAAGTTGGCACAGGGACATAAAGGCTACAAGCGAACAGAGGAAGAAACCAGGAGAACTTCCACAAACTGTCATATCTTCCCTGACTAAAAAACAGCTGTGACCCAAATATAAAACCCGAACACTGTAAATAAACACACGACTGTACATAAAGAGAGCGCTGTTGTTAAACGTTCGTTGCATTGCCAGACGCGTAAATTCGTTACATATGATTCTGCAAAACACTTTCAGAAATCTTTACTATTTAAAAAAAAGACTGCACAGTTCCGAAACTGTCGTATTATCAGACTATTATTGTTAAATATCGTGCAATTATGATGCATATCATTTAAACATCACCGTGTATGAACCGACATTTTACATAAACAAGCACAAACTCACCACCGAACGCGCTTGATGCGCAGCAGGGATGGAAACATACTGCCAAAACAGTTCCGATCAGTTTCATGAACTCCATCTCTACATAGTTTCAATGGGTGTGCGATTGCCACGACACGAGCGTTTCCAGGTCCTAGCAAAACGTCCCCGTCAGACGAAACAAACGCAGGCAAGTTTTCACTCTGACTCAAGAAAAGCTGCTCGAGTCTGTTAGCACAAACAGTCTTAGCTGCTTTTGCTCTCCCACTCATTACGTCTGAATTTGAAGTGTTTCAGTACTTTTTCTACAATGCATTTTTTTGGTGTATTTGTTCGCTATATTAAAAAAAACATACATTAGTTAAATTAGTTAACAAATATATAAAAGATAATAGAAATGCATTTATGTAGGGCATGTTTACTTAATTATTATTATTTTTTTTTTACATATAGTCTAACTTTGGAAAGCAGCGTGCGATTTTTATTTAAAGGGATAGTTCACCCAGAATTAGAAATTTGCTGACAGTTTACTTAAATGTAGATGAGTTTGTTTCGCCATTGGACTGGGTTTGGAGAAATTTAGCATTACATCTCTTGCTCACTTCTGCAGTGAATGGGTGCCGTCAGAATGAGAGTCCAAACAGCTGATAAAAACATCACAATAATCCACAAGTAATCCACACGACCGCAGTATATCAATTAATGTCTTGTCAAGGGAAAAGCTGCACGTTTGTATTAAAAAATCAATGAGTAAAGAGTTCATAATCCATAATAACACTTTCGTCAGTGGGAAAGGTCTCTAAACCTTACCACCTTGTACTGCTTGATCTGTGCATATTTTTCTGGAAAGCTATTTTAGCTTGAAGCATGGGGTTTTGCTTTAAAAAAAGGTTTAATGATGGATGTTTATTACAAAAAAGCAGCTTTTCACTTCACAAGATATTAATTAAAGAACGTTAGATGTGTGAATTACTTGCAAATTATTGTGTTGATTTTGTTTGGACTCTCATTTTGATGGCACCCATTCACTGTAGAGGGCAAAGTTTCAAATTTCAATTTCAAATCTGTTCAGATGAAGAAACAAAGTTTATTTTTTGGGTGAACTACTGTTACACAATCTTTAAATTGTAAAATTGTTGTTTTATTTTTAGTTTGTAGAACTCTGACCTTTGTATGTTAAATATATTGCAGGATTTAAATGAAAAGTAATCATGTGCATCATCTTTTAGCAATATTTTGCACTTTTCCACTATCACATTACTGTAAGCATCAATCATCGTGTAATCACTGTGGTTTACAGTTCATATAAAATCTGTTCAGAGACATGTAGTGCAGAGGGACCAATTTTGTTTGGCTCACTAGCAAACTGGCAGAGGAAATAAGATTACTTTTTATGAGGTTGACTGGTCTGTGCAAGTCAAAGGAGCTCAGTCACTGCTGTTGACCCTGCCAGCTCACAGCCAGACACACACTATCCTCAGGAATAGGAAGCCAGTCAGGAAAGGAAGCACACAGTTTTTCAACAGCCTGTTTCCTCTTCATCTTTGTGGTTTGTTTTTTTGTCCTTTTTTTATTTCCAGACATTTTCCCCATGACCCGACAATGAAAATAAATTCATTAACGGGCTTAAGCTGGGAAATTGTAAAAACTTTTCTGGTGTTCGTGACAGTTACAAGAGGCCAAATTACAACACGGGTTACATTCTTGGAAGAGGTAACCTCCTACTGTGTTACGGTGTAATCATATATGCAGTGAAATCTTTCTAGGGTATTATGAACAGATCCTGCAGATGTCATGAGGTTTTGGAGAAATAAGGGTGAGGCCATCAGGCCAGTGGCATTGCATGTGTAGTTTGTTTGTGCTGATCTCTGGCAGGCTGCCCGGACTCATTGCCCCTCCCCACTGAATGTAGTCTGTCATGTCTCTTTTATTAGGCACAAGTCACTTCTTTTGAGAACCGCTTCTGAACGTATGCTTGACGTTTGTATTGAAAGCTTTTGGAAAAACATCACAACTGCGAGGATTTTTTTGTTGTTGTTGTATTTGCATCATTATATGTATTTACATTTACAATCTACATTGTTCTAAACAGCTATTGAGTATTATTATTGAGTATAACTTACGTTTTGGACTTACATTTCCTGCCATTTATTCAAGGGACAGTTCACCCAAAAATGTAAATTCTGTCATTAAATACAAAAAAGAAAAAGTCAGACCATCTTTGGAACACAAATTAAGATATTTTTTGTTGAAATCCGAGAGCTTTCTGACCCTCAGACAGCAGCACAACTATCGTGTTCAAGGCCCAGAAAGGTAAAAAGGACATCAATAAAATAATCTTTGTGACATCAGTTATTTAACCGTAATTTTACATAGTTATGAGAATACTTATAAAATAAGTAAACCAAACCAAAATAATAAAAAATGTAGCATGCGTCATGGTACTGTCCTAAACATGACATGGAAGAGAAGAAATTAACCACTGAAGCTCTTAAATTTAGGCAGAAATGTCTTAATTTGTGTTTCAAAGATGAACAAAGGTCTTAAGGATTAAAATGACATTTAATGCACATATTGAATCAACAATTCATTGACTTCTTTATAAACTCTTGTTGCAACAGTGTAACCTGTATATAAGCACACTTGAAAAGCTGTTTGACCATTAAAATTCAGGGACTGGAACTAGTTGTTGTGTATACCTGAATATAAAAATGACTATTTTAAGAGAATGCCTTCTTGCCATTTTTGAGGTTGTGCTTATTTCACATAATCTACAGTAACATGCAACTTGTACGATTTGTTTAGGTATGTTCAGCTTGTGTCACCTTGCGCGCTGCATGCATATTTATTGCACATGCATATAGAACGGACATTAAAGTTTATCTCACCAAATCCAATGAATTTTCTAAAACCTGGATGCAGGAGAGTAGTTATTGCAGCAGCCAGATACGAGTACTTAACAGAGCTACAGACTGACTCTTGTAGTTACTAAGAGAGGAGTTTGAGAAGAAACCAGATCCACTGCAGTTTGACAATAGATCGAATTGATTGCAGACTCATCATCTGGGTTAGGTTATGTTTATATTCAATATTCTGTCTCCTTATTTTGTGCTCACTGCTCAAACCATCTGAAAAAACGAGGTTGCGAAGGAAACTGCATTTAGTGCATTGATGTGTTCAGCTGGCGAACGTCTATGTCAAACCTGAATAAGGTCTATATTAGGCTGTATTTGAATGTGTGGCGTTAATGCAGGATGGATAAAACAAATTATTATTATTATTAATATGAGGTACTAACACGGCTATCAATGTCATTGCTAATTTGCTGGTTAGATGTTTTTTTGGTTTTTTGGAGCCAACAGGTGGTAGTATTGTACTAGTGCTATCGTATTACTACTTTTTATTGTGAAGATGCTCAACCGTTCCTATCCTTTATTCAGATGTTAGATACTCTAATACTGTAACAGTTATCATTCTATGAAATGCTTTTCTCGATTTTTTTCAGTTGTAAAATTTGCAAGCGTTGTCTTGTATAGATATCTTACATAGCATTAGACTACCATCAATCATAAAGGACTCATAAATCATGATTTGACAACAGAGCTCTATTCTTTGCAATGGCGTTCCCTGACTGTGTGTGAATTCCCAGTATATCTTTTTACAGAAATGAAGAGGAATCTTAAATTAATTTGATATCCACTATTTTTTAAATCCACATAATATGATTAAATTACAGTGTAATGCTATTTTGCTGGCATATGAGATATAGGACACAATGACAAATGTGTCTGCTTCTTTCTCTTTATGTGTTTTCTTGCTGTTCTCTTGTTACTGTGTGATACAATATTGATCCTGCAGTTAAAAGGATGAGTCTGAAGGTGAAGTTGTTTTAAATTCTTATTCATAGGGATGTTGCGCTATAAATGTATAAATTATGGCTTATAAATTACAAACTACAGTAAGGATTCTGTCAATTCTGTCCTTTTCTGACTTTTGCAGGTTGTGCTGACTTCTCATACGTCACGCTATGTATTTTACAACCTCTCCAAATCAGATTTAGTGAACTCTGCAGTCTGATGAGTTCATCTATACTGAGAATAAGATTGAAGAACACAGGGATCTACCATTAGACTGCTTTCACTGCTTTCCTGTGGACAAGAACAGAAAATTATCAAGGTGTGACGCATCCAAGCATAATATGTGAAATATGTTCTTACACCGAGGGGCTTTTTGGCACAAACAAGTGTATGTGCTTCATTCAAAGTTCTTTGTCAGATATCACCCTCACTCACTGAAAGATTTCACTGACCCTTTAGCCTTTAGCAGGGGTGTCTTGATCTAGCAGCTCTCAGAACACAATAGATGATGCTTGCATGCGAGCCAGACGAACAAAGGCTATTTTTGGTGCTCTGTGTTTCATACCTTGTGGCATATTATCACATTTCTTGTATTCATAACTTTCTACTCCCAGGAGATGATGCAACATTTAATGTTTCAAATGATTTACGCACAATAGACCCTTAATTTGCATTCTAAGGCTTTGACATTTAATACTGTTACAGAAAAAATAAGTTCTGAATTGGAGAAAAAAACTGTTTTTATTGCTATTTTTAAGTTATGTTTTTTCATGTAATTTACAGAAATGTAACAAACACGTCATTTGTGTCTCTTGGATATGCATCAAATCTCATTGTCACTATATTCAAGGACTTTCATTGTTAACCAAAATCGGAGGATTAATTTTATAATGTGGGAAGGAACTGTATGGTAATTTAGGAGGAGGGATGAAACACTCCCTGCACCTGAATTACGCCTGGAGTCTAAAGCTATATAAGAAACATCTCATCGCCTTTCTCAAATAGTGTCTGTTCCCTTGCCTGAGAGCTAAACAGGTATGGTATACTGTTTCTTTACACTGCTTTTGTTTCTTAAATGTTGAAAAAAATAACACAATATAGTAAAGTAATTACTTTAATCGTGTTATAACAGACGTTAAGGTTGTAATATTGGATGACTTGACTTCTCAATAGGTGATTTTTGGTCATGTTCTGCTCTATAGCAGGAATGATGCTGTGGCTCTGCTTCTGTGTGCTGGCTCTCGTCCTGCAGCCGGTTTACTCGGCCTATAACTGCTCCGCAGTGTTTAACAGGGTTCCAGGTGAGACTCTGACATCTGACATCTTCCAGATGTGAGACAATCTTCCAATCTCTGCAATTTCCTCGACACTAACTCCTCTCTTTTTGGTTAGACAACAGTGATCTGGCAGTAGACTGTGGCACCAACATGATCACTCTGGAGGTAAACCTGTGCACAGCTAATTGGGCAGGCTTTGACCCCAACGGCCTTGCTCTGAACGGGGAGCGCAATAATGCTCAGTGCATGGGCACCATTGATACCACTGTCAACCCACCTGTCATCCGCTACCATCTGCCAGTCAACCACAGCCTGGAGAACCCATGTAGACAGTCTCTGCAGGTGGGAAGAAAAAGTTTATGTCTCATCAATCTTCAAGAGATTTTATTTATTTATTTTTTAAATCACAGCTGTGGTGTGGCGAGTACATTTTTAAAAACATGAACATAAAAATGACTAAAGTCATTAAAATGACATACATAAAAAAAATATGTAAAATAAAAAAAAAAACATTTTATCCTTTTGCCTAGTTCATTTTAAATGGTGCAAAAAAGGCTATTAATAAATTGTATACACATAATTATACAAATAGTAAAACAAATTGTTTTATTATTATTTTAACAAGATATTTAATGTTTACAATATATGTGTATTTTTAGCTATTTGCATACCATGTTAATCACTTTTTTCCAAATAATTTTAAATGGTATTACAAAATGCAAAATACAAAAATGAATAAGGTCATAAAAATTGTATACATACCAATCATAAAAAAGTAAAAAATATATTTAAAACATTTTATTAAATATATTAAATATATAATTATTTATTAATTATATTAATATATTAAATATAACATACATATAATAATGTATTATAATTAGTGCTGTCAAATGATTAATTAATTTGTTGACATAATATATGTGTGTGTACTGTGTATATTT
This sequence comes from Enteromius mattozi, assembly GCA_032359235.1. NCBI lineage: Eukaryota > Metazoa > Chordata > Actinopteri > Cypriniformes > Cyprinidae > Enteromius > Enteromius mattozi. The sequence continues at coordinate 8,736,296 of JAUMHE010000067.1, forward strand.
ATTATATATATATATATATCAATGGCTGCCCACTGCTCCGGGTGTGTGTTCATGGTGTGTGTGTGGTTGTTCACTTCTCACTGCTGTGTGTGTGCACTTGGATGGGTTAAACGCAGAGCACAAATTCCTAGTACGGGAAAACCATACCTGGCCACAAGTCACGTCTTTTCCTTATATAAATGCAAACACATGCTTGAATATATTTAAGAAAAATATGTTATGTTTCTATTTTAAATATATTTATATAGAACATAAAATGTAATAATATAAATGCATGTAAATATTTTCAAAATACATATTTAATGTGTGCATTTATATATATATATACATAATAAATAAACATAGTCCACATATATATTATGTAAACAAAAACTTTTATTTTGGATGCAGTTAATCTCGATTAATCATTTGACAGCACTTATAATTATATCAAGTATATAAAATATGAAAACGTTTTTAAATATAAAAAAAATATATATATATTTTTTTTTAATGTCTTAAAGTATTTTCATAATAATGACATCAAACTGTAAAATATGTATTTTCAATTATAAAAATATTATAAATAAGTATAAAAAATATATATAAATGTTTTTAAAAAAAATTTAAAATAGTAAAATAGTTTTACATGTAATTCCTAAAAATTTAAAAAATAGTACAATACATGTATTTCCCTTTGGACATAGATTGTGGATGAGGTGCCCAGCTCCTCTGGTCCATTCAGCATGTTCTCCAGCATTCAGTCCGTCATTATCACAGGATACATTGATACTCCCAGCTCCTCAGAGGGCGTCATCAGTTACTCCACAGACCTCTACTACCACTTCTCTTGCCGTTACCCGCTGGAATATCTCATGAACAACACCCAGATTGTAGCGTGAGTATTCAGACATTCACTGCATACCTTACCAATGGCAGCATGACAGCAAAAGGCCTGACTTCATTAATATTCTTCATGCAGGTCATCAGTGTCAGTGGCCACTAAAGACAACAATGGTTCTTTCATCAACACTCTCAGCATGAGAGTCTTCAATGTAAGTGGGGATTTGTCTTAAATTCTTCCCTCTGAATTGCAAACATGTGCCATTTTAAAGATATGATTTATTATTTCTGTATCAGAGCACTGATTTTAATAGCCCATTGGTGGTTCCTCCGACTGGATTAGAGCTGCGCAGTAAAGTCTACGTTGAAGTAAAAGCTGCCAATCTCACTGGAAAGTAAGAACACTGCAGTTTTCTCTTAGACGATGAGTTGAGTTGAGTTAAGCGTTTTATTGTGAAATGAAATACAATTTTTCTGCCTCTTTTCAGTTTTTATCTCTTGCTGGACCACTGTTTTGCAACCCCGTCACCTTATAATCAAACCAGCAACAAACAGCACAGCTTTTTCACAGGGTGAGAGTTTATTGCTCATATTGCTAAATTTGACTCTTAGTTGTTGATATGTGTGCTATTATATCAATACTTCTATGTTGTTTCATCACAGATGCGTAGTAGAGAACCGGACAACGGTGCTTTATAATGGCCACTCCAAGTTTTCCAGATATTCATTTGAAGCCTTCCGCTTTGTGGAGCACCGTAATCAAGAAATGTCTACTATATACCTGCACTGCATACTGAGACTGTGCGAACCGAACAAGTGCCAAGAACTTCTTGATGTAGGAGTATTTTACTGTTTGAGTACAATGTGTCCATTGGAATAGTAGTACTGAAAACATCCTTTAATTATCGTTTTGCTTATTTCCTCGTACAGTCTTGTAACTCCAACAGAACACGAAGGCGAAGGGCTATAGAACCTTACGGGTCGCCAGCTAAAGATTCTGCCACAGTGTCTGTGGGTCCTCTGTACACCGCAGCCTTGAGTAAGTCTGTCACAATCACAGATGAATACAGAATGAGAGCAGTCTGAGACCCAGCTTATTGTCAAACATACTGAATTCCAATGAGAGCGATTTTGAGATGCCTTAATACTTTCTTTTTGACTTTCTGTAGAGGATGATGTTCCCTACGCATTGGCCTCTGGTATGAGATTCTTTTTGAAACTTCACTTTTAATTTAAAATATTGCCTAGTTCATTCATTTGAAATGGTGTTAGAACACCAAAATGTAAAAAAATCAATAAGGTCTTTAAAGCTGCATACAGTACATACTATTCATACAAAAATATAACATGTAAATATTATATTAATATCTTAAACCATCTGTATACCATTTTAATCATCATTTTGCATAGGTAATTTTAAATTCTGTTAGAAAATACAAAATTAAAAATTAAAAAAGTTGCATACATACTAGTTGTTAATATAGTCAAATGTAAAAAATAAATAAATAATAGAACATTTATAAAAAGCAGTGCTGTCAAATGATTATTCACAATTAATCTAATCCAAAATAAAAGTTTTTGTTTACATAATATATGTGTGTGCACTGTGTATATTTATTATGTATAATATATTTTGAAAATATTTACATGTATTTACATGTATATATGAATATAATTTATATTATATATATTATATAAACATAACATATTTTTCTTAAATATATACATGTATGTGTGTGTATAAAACATAATAAATATACACAGCACACACCCATATATTATGTAAACAAAAACATACTTAGGATGAGATTAATCACGATTATTCATTTGATAAAATATATTTTAAACCACTGGTATACTGGTATTTTATTCATCTTTTGCATAGTTATTTTAAACTGTGTTTGCAAATAATAATAATAAACAATTTATAGGGTCACATTATACACAAATTGTAAAATGTAAAAAAAATTCATTTTAAAACACAACATTTTTTAATATAATATTAAAACAAATATTTTATTATAAAAATTATAAAAAATATTTGTAAAATTATATATAAAAAAATAGTATTATAAAAAAAACATTATTATATATAATTTTTATTATATATCATTATAATATATTATTGCATGTATGCTATTTAATATAGGCCATAAAAACTGCACACATACTAAATAGTAAAATGAAAAACAAAATAGTAAATAGTGTCAAATAATTATTAGAAATGGAAAAAATGTAATAGAAAATTATTTAAAAGAATTATATATAATATAGCACAAAATATTACACTTTGATGTAATTGAAATTCAGATAAAATACTTACAGATAAATAGACACTGACCGCACAGTGCCATATGTTGGCAGTAACTGTTTGTTTGTCTTGTGAATCAGGAGGCAGCGAGCCGGTAAACAGGGACAATAAGAACGTGGCTGGAGTAGTGGTGGGGGTCATTTTTGCCACGGGCGGCGCAGTGTTGCTGGTTATGGCTGGATGGTTTGTACTGAAGAGGTTTTGCTGGGCCGGTGCTCTGCCTCAGGCTTTCCACTAAGAGATCCATCAACTTGCCATCTGTTTTGCGTTGAATGAAGCTTAATTTGATATGCGATAAGACGTCTGATCACATCACAGCATCTGCAAGAACCTGCAAAGAACCACTTTGCATAATAACTATTTAGCATATTTTAATCTATTTAGACAGCACTGTGTAGTCTAGTCATCATGCGCTTGGAAGAAAGCTCAAATGCTTAATTCTGTCACGTAAATGCAAATACTGCTACTGCATTGTTTGATATGTTTTAGATGTGTAGCTGAATTATACTGTAGGAAATGTGTGTAGGCACAGCTGAATTATTGAGAGGAACAAACCTGTGGATGAAATGTTTTTGTAATGCTTTGATTACACAATGCTTCTTCTGCACATTAGCTCAGGGGTTTTCAAACATATTGATGCCAGGACCCTGATATTGAAATGTAAAGGCAGCTATATTTTATCATGTATAAAGAACCATTTATATTGTATGAGAAATATCAAGTTTGGTATTATAAAGTCAATGTTGTTTTCTAAATTAAATAATTGGCTTTTAGTTTGACCGTATCATAAGCAAACTACATTTTCAAATAATATCTGAAAGTTTTCTACTGAATATTAGAGAGGAATATAGTATAAAAATCATATTTGTAATTAAATTCTGATTTATTTGTAAAGAGCTTTTATATGTTTTGTGTTAAAAATGACTGCATTTGATAAACAAGTTAACTTCGAGAGCTCTAAAAACTATCTTTTATAGATTAAAGTAGTTTAGAACAGTTTTCTTTGTGTATAATTGTTCACATTTTCTACAGACCCCAGTTTGAAAACCCCTGTATTAGCCAATGACTTGCTGCTTCCTGTAAATCCTGTAATGGACAACATGAATTCATTTCAAATATGTACAAATCAAACTGTTTATTTACATGTTTATGAAACATAATCCACACATTACACAAAATATCTTCAGCAAATCTTTTTCTGTCTTTTCATTTCAATTTATTTCGCTGTACTTTACATAAGTTTCTTTCTGAAAACTGTACAAACAACAATATTGTTCTACAAAAGTCACAGGTGTCAATATACAATCTGAACATAAGAGCTGTTATTTACAGTACATTTCTGATTGGACTGGAGGTGTGTTGTTTAATTTAGAGTGTGTACGATGTCTTGTAATAGGGCTGTGAGTCTGGTTGAGAAGTCTTCCTGTATGGACTCTATGTTTGTCTGATGGAAGCCAGCTGACTCACCATGGCCCTGGTGTTCTTGTAGAGCGATCATCTGTTGGTCTAAGTTAGAAATAAACTGTTGATTCCGAGCTGAGGAATTCTGGCAGAACTGGTCCACTTTTGAAGTCATCACATCCCTTGGAGGCTGTGCCGAGGCGAGATGGCCTGCCAAAGCTATCTTGAGTGCTGCCACCTTCCCTTGTACCTCTAAACTGAAGGTACACACTTCCTGTCCCAGCCTGGCAGTGACTTCCTCCCAAAGCTCCTTTCCGCTGCTGTCTCGTTCCTCCTCTACAGCCTCGAATGCTTTTGTTTTAAAGTCCTCAAAGGCTGATGTCCTTTTCTGGTGGCTTTCATCCAGGGCTAGCGTGATCCTCTGCACTGCCTCCTGGTAGAGTGTGGCTTCCTCAGGGTTCAGGTCCTGGAGGTTCATATTGAGTTTCTCGCAGAGTTCCTGAGCGTTGGACTGGAGAGCCGTCTGGAGCTGCCTTGTGAAAGGGGCGAGGAACTCCTTGATATTGGCCATGGTGTGTTTTGGGTGGCTGGGGTAAGGAGATAACCTCTCCCTCAGCTCAGCAAGCTCCTGCTTCAGACGAGCCCTCAGGCGCTCAGACTCCATACTCAGCTTTCGTCTCAGTTCGGCTGCCATGGGGTTGTGAGAGTCTTGGGAGTAAAGGTCACTGCTCACCACATGGTTCTTCCACATACCTCTGCAAAACAGGATCAGTGATCAATGATTTGGACTATAAGACTAGAGTGTGGACTAGAATGTCCATGTTAAAGAAAAGAAAAAACTAGCTTGTGCCAAGTCATACAAATGTACTCTTTGTTTTTTGTTAGTTCATATGGTAACTTTTGTACAATTTTTAAGACAAGTTTCAATTAAAATGTCAAGTGGTGTAACCATCAAGTTAAACAATTTGCACCACATGACATGACAAAAGTTTTTAAATATTAAAAATCAGTTTAATTAATTTGTTGTTATTTTTTCCCCAAGAAATAATATAATGCCACACTACATAATATGTTTCTATTCAAGGACTGAATTATTTTTAATAAGGCATTTTTTTCTTCATTATGATATGACAAAAGCTGTATTGTCCTGACATTTTGACTTCATGTCCACCAAAAAATATCAAAATGAATTTTAATTTAGAATTTAAAAATATGCTCATCACAAAAAGGATATATTCAAGACATTGCATGCATACATTTTTTTAATAAATAAAAATAAACAAAGTAAATGAGCACTGTGCCTTTAACTTACTTTGAATCTTTTGCAAAAATGTTCTTGTCACTAGCTTGATTGTCTTTCTGTAAACTCCATGCTTCTCGACTGATCTCGTCATTGAGTGGAAATGCTGAAATGGATGATGGTTGCATTAGATCAATGTAAAATAATAATAATACCATTTTAAAGGGAAATAACTTAAAGATGCAACAAACCTGTTGAGGTGGCAAACACCAAAGCCAATGTAACAAACTGCATATTCATATTTATTTACTAAAGGTTATTCTAGAAAAAAACAGAAATAAGATTTAAGTATGTAGATCCATTTATTTAAATGTTATTGACTGACAATATTTTACTGACAATGACAATCCAAACATTATCAATGAATTAGTCTATTTAAATGGACATTTGGCCCTTACCTGTTGAAGAGAAAATGAGAATTTCTTGTCAGGGTCCACATTTAAAGCAGTCCCTTATCAGAAGTTGTCCCGCTCTTCATCTGTGTCAATACATACCACGTGGAGGGTCAGTTTGATAACGATAGGCGCAAGGAACCTAAAGGTATTTTGACGATTGGCCTCTTCAAAGCTGCTCCCTTCCAACAACACCGATTCAGAGTAGCCCCAGTGATGTCACATCAAGGCCAATATTGACGCAATTCCAAGTCAGGCGAGGTCAATGCTACTGAAATATGTTTACTACTAACCAGAGGTGTTTGGTCAGCTCTTACTTTGTGAACAGGTTTGAGTACATTTCAATTCAAATGTGCATGTTAACATTAAAATATGGACTACATACATGACACTCTGCCCCAAGACTTATGTTGGCTGTGAAATGAACTTCTTGAAATTTGGCTTAATTTTATCAGTCCCACTTGGCTTTGCCACCGCAGTGACACAAAATAAGTCACAGAGAATGAACCTTCCAGGCCTGTGCTTACTGCATTATCTCTGGCTCTGTGAACAAAGGTGCTGTTTGTTTTGTAGTTCACTGAATGGCTCCTTTCAGGTTTGCTTTGCCACAGCTAGTGATATACCAAGCCAATAGTGGCTTACTTTGAACATTTGATTATTCCACTTTAGATCCACTTTCTGGCAGCTGTATAAGTGAGCATTAGGCAAGAACAAACAGCACACAGGGAATTTCATCATACAAATGCCATAGTTTTAGATACCAAACATTCTGTTTTGTCCATGTGTTGTGCAAATCTAAAGCACTACATCATTGTAATTTGCTTCATTCGCTATGTATCATTGCTGTCTGGGTAATTATGGTGCATTTTTACCTTTTCCTAATTTAAATATTATTGGCGTATCATTACTTAAAATTCTTATCTAAAAATTGGCTGTGAAGTTATATATAGACTATCTTATCACTGACCCAAAAAGGAACGGAAACTAAACAGACTTTTTACAGTTCAGCAGAACTGGATCTCATTGCATTCATTCACAAATTTTGTAACCTTCGTCCTAGGAAAGACAAATTCATGTGACACAGCACTTAAAAGTGCGTGTGACTAGCCTTAAAATCTTAGTCATTGCTTTGTTTTCTTAAAGACTGGTCATAACTTCTTAATGTCTGTTACAAAAAAAGCAGATTGGCCCAATTTGAGTAAGAAAAGTAAGACTGATTACCTCTTGGTTGACTGCTAGTTGGTCAAACTTTATCTTAAAGGGTTAGTTCACCCAAAAATTAACATTCTGTCAATAATTCTGTCATTAATTACCCTCATGTCGTTCCAAACCCGTAAGACCTCCATTCATCATGGGAACACAAATTAAGATATTTTTGAAGGGTCATAAATAGATTCCATCAATAATATATTGTGTTCGTGAGAAAAATGGAGGTCTTACGGGGAGTTTGCAACAAAATGAGGGTGGAAAATTAATGACAGAGTTTTAATTTTTGGGTGAACTATCCCTTTAAGATACAGTCTTAACATAGTAGTTATGCAAATGACTAGGAAAGCACAGACTCTAAAAAGTGATTAAATCGCTCTTTAAACAACAGAGAGAAAGTAGTAGGCACACAACTTGAATACTAAAAACATCCAGGTTTGTACACGGTATATTCATTCGTGCAGTACAAGTATTAACCAGTAAGATTTGTTTTAGGACAAAAACTTATCTTACTTGTGACTCATGTCACAGGATGACGCCTGCGTCACTTGTGAGTTAGATCTATACATACACAGTTGTTATTCAGGAAGAGACTAAAGAATAACTCTCCAAGTTTAGAAACACGATATTGGGTTAAATATTGCAATAACAAATTGTGCAACAGGTTGTTTTGTAGGAATGGGTATCAGCCTAATATTGTAACTAGGCAAATTCTATACAAATCATTTGTTTTTTTCCTATTATGTTTTATCTATAATCATTTTTCAACTGCAACACTAAAGCTACCTAACATTAGTCATTTAAGTTCATTCTTATGTAGGCTAAAAGTGTGTGAAATGTGAAACTATATTACATAATTAAAGTCACCTTAGGTCATAGTCCACACACTCTCAGCTAAGTAATTCAGGGTCCAAGTTCATTGATTTTGAAGTAGTTTCATATAAAATTATGAGGTCATTATGCAGTAGTGTTTAACTGGTGTGTGGATTCATGCTTTTGACTTTTCACTTCAAATTTTATGACAGGTTTGCATTATCAATACCAGATATGATTTCCTTGCAGTTCAAAGACTGAAAATTTCTGTTTATGTAAGCGTTTTGTGTTAACACAAGCTTACTTACACTGAAATAGGGCTCTGCAGATTCAACTTTAACCTAGATATCGCAATCGGTTTACTAGGTTGACCATGGCCTTCATGCCTGCTGGGTACGCATCAAACAAATGAAGCCAAGGGATGTGAAAAACAAGGTTTGTTGTTTCAGCGTCTCATTGCTTGTTTGAATACAGAGTGCCTGGAATGTTCTCCACTCCTGCCAAAAAATTTAAGAAAGTGCACACTAGTAGAAAATGTCTGATAGGACTTTGGACTTTTTCTCATAAAACTGCAACTTGCGACTGATTTAATGTTTTTCAGATGTATTGAAAGACATTTAAAGCACAGCCAAAATCATTAATCAGTTTCATGGTTTCAGTGTGGCCTGTAATCTGAACTGGCAGCATCAGGTTGCATCTTTCTACCTATTGGCATGTGTGATACTTTATCTCTAGACTGTTCATGAATCATTCAGCATGGCAGGGAGAGAGCTTCCTGTATGCCTACGAGCTGTCTCTGAGCACTGGACAGCAAACTGATATGATGTGCTGGTTCAGGGTTTGCCTCTTCTGGCCTACCCTACTTTGCTGGTTCTTTGCCCCAAGAGTGAGTACTGCTGTCGGATCAAACGTAACTCTAAGTCTTCCTGAAAGATCTTCCTGCAAACCAGGTAACTTAAATTTTTCTGGGACGTGAGGATGTGAAAATGCATCAAGTGGGTTTTTATTAGTCCAAGGAGTTCATTTTTATTGCGTTGTGAACAAGACAACTGACAACTTCAGCTCTTTAGCTTGCCTTGATCTGTTGGCTACTTTTGTGTGTGCTTTAATGATGTTCTCTAATACTCTGAAAATGGTTTATAAAAATGTTTTAAAATGCAATTTTTGGATATAATCATTTTCATATTTATTGTGCTAAAATTATCATCACTTGTGACTGATTTAATTACAAGCCATGATGTAATTTTGTGAAATTATTCAAAAAGAGTATAAATGCATTTTTTTATTCGTATAGGTTCACCCAAAAATAATATTTTGTTTAAAATGTATTTACATTCAGGCCATCTAAAATGTAGATGAGTTTGTTTTTCATTAGAACAGATTTGGAGAAATTTAGAATTACATCACTTGAACATGAACAAGCCATGTAATGCTAAATTTCTCCAAAACTGTTCTGATAAAAAAAAAACAACAAAAAAAAACATCTACATTTTGAATGGCGTGAGTTGCCTACATTTTCAGCACACTTAAGTTAAGCAAGATTATGCTTCAAAACCCTGATTTTGTGCACTCTGAAGGCTTTTACTGCCCAGGGGGAGGTGAGGGTCCAGTTCCATGTCCCAGAGGAACATTTGGACCAAGTTTGTGGGCCACATCCATAAACGACTGTATCAGCTGCCCACAACATCACTATGGGCCTAGAGAAGGCTTGACTAATTGCCTGCCTTGTGGACCCTGGTCACAGCAGCCTCTGCCTGGACAGGACAGCTGTACATGTTTACAAGAAGGTCAAGTCTTTCAGGTAACCGCTTATTGCATTGTTTACACAAGTTCCAATGCATTTGTAGCTATTGTGGAGAAGCAATCTGCAGACCTCTTCTCAGACAGATGCTCATGTTTCGGCCTAGCGGGAGTCTTGTTACCACTCTCACTGACTGCTGAATGCTCTTTTCATCAGTTACTAGTCACTAGGGACATCAGTCAGGATTTATTGTCTCTAACGGATGCCGTCTTCCCAATCCTGAATGTAGGCCAGTGACGGGCGGTGTCCATGTACTTTGGGATACAGACAGAAAGGAGAAGACTGTGTGTTGAAGGTCTATGAGATCTGCAAGGATGGAAGAGCACGTAATCAACATGGAAAATGTCTGGACCACAAGCAGTGGAAACAGTATTGCTCTCAGCAGGTGAGTGTCCACTAAGACAGAGGAAACTGAGGTAATATTGAGAAACCTGTATTACAGTCATGCTGTTTGCACTGTGATGATGACATACTCACCATTCAGTCATTGCCATTCAAAATTTTATGAATGGTGAGTGACAACTTTGTAATTTTGCACGTGAAGGACATCCAATCTTCTTAGTGTTGAATGGTTGACTAGTGTTTTCTCAGTGTTGAATGGTTGACTAGCAAGTCAGTGACCTCAAAAGCAAAATACCTTCCTCCATGAACTTTTATCACACACATAGGGGCCACTTGTGTACCACTGAATGTGATATGTGATCTAGTGACGCAGTTTTCTCATTGAGCAATATGTCAATTGTTGTACCCCCCAGGTGTGTCCGTCTCCTGAACTATATGAGGGCTATGATGGTTCCCTGGGACTGTGTGCTTGCAGAGGGCTGTCCAGGCCTGAGCCAGGCAGGGTTGAGTGTGTGGGCTGGTGCCGGAGCGTCCTGAGTCCAGTTCTGCAGCTGGTTTGCACTGGAAGCCTTTACCTGCTCTACACTGAGTCTAATCAACAGGTCAGGCCTATAGTCAATCTACATCATGATTTAGTGTTTAAAATGAGGCACAAAACATTGTGACCACCTCATACTGTAGTAGTGTCTAGTCTTGGGGTAACACAATTACAAGCAATGGGCTGATGATTTACTGGACCTATAGAGTCCAAATCTTCCTCTTTGTCTTTGATGTTTCCTAATAAAACATCTCATTAAACATGTCTAATACACTGGTTGTGTCTAAAACATGATGCATTAGATACCTCGGTCTGTATCTAATAAATTCTTCACATATAAATGTATTAATACATGAGTAATTTGGCAATTATCCATCATTCTTCACTTCACCTCTTTACCTCTCAAGCTCTGTCAGGTTAGATAGGGGCGGATGCACATTTTCATGTTTCTCCAGTTTTCTCCAGCTATGGCTGGGATTGAAGGACATTTACAGAGATGTCATAAGCCACTCTTGCTGCATGCTTAGATTCATTGTCTTGTTTGAAGGTGAGTGAGCCTTCTACCAAGTTGGAGGTTCTGAATGCTCTGGACTAGGTTTTCATTAAGGCTATCTCGATATTTTGGTGCATTGACAATTTCTTCTACTCTGATTGAAGTCCCTCAAAAACAGCACACTACTTTTTGAAAGTTACTCTGCAGGTGATGAACAATGCCTTTCATTTAAACATTATGCTTGGAATTGAGGTTCATCAGACCTGAGAATCTTGTTTCTCACAGTCTGAGGGTCCTTTAGCTGCATTTTTGCAAATTCCATGTATGTTTTCATGTGTCTTCACTGAGGAGAGGATTGAGATTGGCCACGCCCCCATTAAGACCATTGCAGTGTTGTTTGTCCTTCTATAGGTTTTTTCCATCTGCATATATGATCATGGAGCTCAACTATAGTGACCATCAGGTTCTTGCTCACCAGCCTAGACAAGGCCCTTCACCAGGAGGCCAGCTGCAGGAAGAGATTTAGTCATTTCAGATGTCTTCCATTATGGATAATGAAGGCTACATGATTCTGTGAACCCCAGACGAGCTCTACAGGCAGTTCTTTTGACCTCAGTGCTCTGGTTTTTGCTCTGATATGCATTGTCAGCTGTTAGACTTTTATTAAGATTTGTTTGCTGTTCCAAATTATACCCATTCAATTGAACAGGATAGCTTGAGCTAAATTTCAACTGTCCCAGAAAAGGGGTTGAATACTTTTGCAATGGAATGTGTTTGTATAGCACAATATAGCACAAGTATATTTGTAGCCAGTGGCGGCCCCAGGATTTTTTGTTGGGGGTGTTAACAGTTCAGAGGGGGTGCTAAAAACACTAATTAAATTTAGAGAAAGTAATGAACGCCTAAACTTTTGCTATCAATATGCAGCATTTTTTTACAGTTCATAAAACTATTTCCACACGACACGCCTGCAGGTCCAACCTTCCGCTGATTTGCATGGAATCATGTTATAATAGCCAGAGATAAACATAACAATTCGCAATATTAAGAGGATTTAGCATTTCCAATTAAGGTAGGCCTGTTACATTCTTCTTATTTTTAGGTCTATATTACTATTATTAGATTACTTTTTATTAATAAAATACATGAATGTTTTTACATTTTTATTTTTTTTTTAAAAAAGGTCTATTAATTTAACAATGAATTATAGGCCTAATTAAAATGATTCACATTGCAGTAGAGGTCTGCATTCTCACCCGCGGGACCCGACCAGATTTCGTGCGCCGCGGGATTAAATTCCCGAAAAAACGCGGTAACTCTGGTGTAATTTGCACGGGAACAGGCGGTTTAATGCTCCCGACATCCTTTCAGAGCAGCTTATCTGTGCATTATTCTTACTGACCACCGGTACAGCCTGCATTCAGGGTTGTTATGCGCAAACTGCACGCATGCGCATTTGCGAGGTCTGCGAGCTGCATGTGCGCGGCGATGCTCAGAGCAGACTGTAGCCTACAGGTGGTAAATATACGGCCCTCAGACAGAACAGGTAGGTTATGAGTGACAGGGCAGAATAAGGATGGAGCAAAGTGTAGATGGATGCTGAACTCGAATTTGTTAATATTTTTCTTAGTCTGTAATTTTAAATGGCAGATGCCATATTTAGCCTATTATTTTTTCTCTGCGACATCTTTAACGTTAAACGAATTTCATATTTTGAAAAGACTAATACAACCTAATTGTTTTTTTTTTTACATTTTACATTTTTCTTTGTGTGTGTTGTAAATTTTAAAGGAATTGTATCATGACAAGATGAATAAAATAAATAAGAAATACAATTTTTGTACATTTTTAAATTTTAGTTTAAAATACTGAGGGACAAATGCCAGGAGCAAAAATAAATAAATAAATTAAAAAAATAAAATACGAAAAAATAAAAAAGAGAGATAAAATCTCTGTAAAAAAAAGATTCTGGAACGTTTAAAGTTTAAAAAGTAGCGCAGAAAGTATATGCAATTAATAAAAATTATTTATCATAATTTCATAAGCATAATTAAAAAAATTTAAACGTAGTAAAATTGAATAACAGTAATAAATAAAGTGTTGCTTTTTTTGGATAATGAATAACTTAGTGGAAACGCAAGTAAAGTGTCCCAATTGTGAGTATGACTGGATAACTTTACAACAAAGTACACAATGTGAGGGACTTGCACAGAACATTGAGAGTGTAATACAGCCCTGTTTAAACACAAGTGAGAGCTTAGCACAAACAGCGGTAGGATAACACTCTGACCTATTTGTTATTAAACTACCCTTGTGTTTTCTTAAAAGGTAAGCATGTCTGAAAGCATGCTGGAGACCGTCCTCAAACACTGGGACTCCCGTGGGAGCTTGGAATGCAATGTGCAGCTCAACTTCTCCAGGCCTGTGTACACAGTGCAAACAGGGGGTGAGTGGTCAGAGACAAGGGCAGGAAGCACAGAGGCTTTTGAGACCATGGTTTATCAGCAGCCTACTCTTTGTGTGCTATTGTGCAGAGGCGGGCTTCTTTGGTCTGCTTAATGCTGTTCCTGTGGAGGTCAGGAGGTTGATTCTGGCCCATAGCCAGCACACTAACGGCCATGTTGGACCACTAGGTGTAGACCGAGGTATATAATATGTCATATTTTATATATACACACAACCAGTGTATTAGACATGTTTAATGAGATACGGTTTATTAGGAAACATCAAAGAGGAAGATTTGGACTCTCACTGGTCCAGTAAATCATCAGCATTCGGTACATCCGATATGAAGCCTGGAGGAGTCTTGAACCCAACAGCATGTCTACATCCGGGAGACATTCTCCTCTTTACCGTGACCCAACAGCACTATCCTCAGTATGATGTGTAAGTACATGCTGACATGTGATTCATCTGCTGCCCATTCATTGTCACTGTCCCAGATTGTCACAGAGGGAATGCTGCTTTTTCCACAGAGACAGCTTGTACAACACTAATGCTGCGTTTGACTGGGGTCTCTTCAGATTATTGGCACAGGACCAAGAACTGGCACGATCTGCCCACTCCCTTTTTTCCATAAGTCTCCACGAGCCTGGGGTGTATGCCTTCAAACTCAGCAGCCACCAGCATAGGCACATGGTATTATGATCTATTTTCATTATGGCAGATAACCATTATCAATTCCATTAAAAGTCTGTACTATTTAGTCTAAAGAAATAAAAAAATAAAATACTAAAAACTAAAATCAGTTGATTTACATGAAAAAGGAAAGTTGACAGGTTCTTTTCAACTAAATATGTTTGCACTCATACTTAAAAGCTTAAATAACAGCTTTATTAATGCAGAAAAACTGTTATATTATTATCATATATTTTACAATTAAATTTATTAATGTGACTCAAAGCTGAATTTTCAGCAGCCATTAGTCCAGTTGTCACGCTGGCTCTCACACGGACAGAACACGAGGCACGGATCTTGCAGACAAATGATTTCTTTATTAAACAGCGCAAACGGGAACATGTCACACATGGGGTTAGGCACTTAAGGATCCACAACACAGGCTAAAACACAGACACTATAAGTACACACACTGACGAGGCTGAACTCAACACACATGGGGAACACGGCTGGTGACTCATTAACAATGAACTAGACGGAAAGACAGGAAAGACCAAATAAGGGCAAGGGCGGACAAATGGGGAGCAAAACACAAGGCAACCTAAACACAGACAAGGGCGCCTTCACATGATCCTTCAGAAATCAATTTAATTAACTGATATGGTTCTCAAGAAACATTTCTTGTGATAATCAATGTTAAAAACAGTTATGCTGCTTCATGATTATGTGTAAACCATGATACATTTTTCAGGATTCTTCGATGAATATAAAATTCAAAAGAACAGCATTTATTTTAAATATAAATATTTTGCAACATTATAAATGTCTTTATTGTCACTTTATATCAATTAATGCATCCTTGCATAATAAAATTAATAATTTGTTACTTTAAAAACATTGTATTTTCTTTATATTTTTTATATTTAAAATGATAAAA
Source organism: Enteromius mattozi (assembly GCA_032359235.1). Lineage (NCBI taxonomy): Eukaryota > Metazoa > Chordata > Actinopteri > Cypriniformes > Cyprinidae > Enteromius > Enteromius mattozi. The sequence continues at coordinate 8,751,769 of JAUMHE010000067.1, forward strand.
CACTTTGTTCCTTAGTTTTTCTCACACATCACATCTTATATTTTCATCTCATTTAAACTTTTACAGGCAAATATGTTTGTTATTGTCAAAATGATTTCAAAATGTATTTTGTTAGAATTAAAAAAAAAATCTAAATCAAAAGGGATTAATAAATAATTTTCACACAATAAATATTGAAATAGTTTATTGTTTTTATTTCACCTTGTTTAGTTTATCATAATTTTAGATATTTAACAATTATTTCTGTTTGAAGATTAAAGTCTTGGCCTGACAAAAGAAAAACAAATAAACAATGGAAATCATAAAAAGCAACTGAAATGTAGCCAAAGGAAAAAAATCAAGGCATTATAAATAGTTTCACACTTTAGTTTTGTTTTTATTTAGCATGCATATTGCTAGAATATTGGTTGTTTATTAATACTTATAAATCACATATTCTGTATGACAATATTCTACAGTACATCTCAATCCTAAATTAAATTAAAAGTTTAGTGAGGCAAAGTTAATAGTAGTTAATAGATGATTAATAGCGAGAATTGAACTTTAAAATAAAGTGTGACCAGAAGTTAATATCTGTTATTTGTAATAAAAATCAACCACTATATCTGTTTATTCACTGATGTACGTGTTTGGTCTCTTTAGTATGTGAAGGTAGTGCCTGCAGGTGGAGAGTGCTATGACACTGGACCTTTCTTTCCTTCTGACCCACATCATTTGACTCGGATGGGCATCGCACAGAGGCGCCAACTGCTGCTCCGCCCTGATTGGCTGATGATCAGTGGGCTTTTAGTAGGAGCTGTGGTAATCCTGTGTCTGTGCGTCACAATATTGGTAAATGATAAGGGAGACTTTAACAAAAAGCTCAGTGTTAACAAAGCCTGGCTTATTGAAGTGACTGAACACTGCGTCCTCACAGATCCTGTTCAGGGAGTACGGCTGGCCCGAGAAACTGCCAGCTCAGGCCAGGTACCGTAATTTGCAGCTCAGGTACAACATGGACGACTATTCGTCAAAGGGCTCCAGGGTGGTGGCTGTGAAAAAAACACATCGAAACCTGCAGCTGGGGTTGACTGAGGATTCGGTGCAGAGAGGTAACCACTGATGTCACACACCACAGATACATGAGCAAACCTTTTTTTTTGTATTACCAGGGGCTACATATCTTATACAATTCTGTGTTCATCCACTTGACCATAATGCTTCATGTGCAGCCACATCTCATTCCTTTACGAGTTAAAAATTTACACAGACTTCACATACAATAACAAAAATTGTTAACACTTTGCAATAAGGAACTAATGAACTTGATTATATATAACAAATCTCAAAATCAGATCTTGCCCTGGAGGTCCAATGTACTGCAGAGTTTCGCTCCAACCCTTATAAAAACTACCTGTGATTTTCTAACGATCCTGAAGACACTGATTAGCATGCTCAGGTGTGTTTGATTAGGGTTAGAGCTAGAACTCTGCACTGCTTTGGATCTCCAGGGCAAGATTTGAGGATCCCTGATATATATAGTATATATATTTAACAATTTATCAAAATTGTTTTGAAAAAGTATCTTTTCAAGGTGGAAATTGCATTCATGTGGTGCCTAAATGATCTACTAAATGCATTTATTTGATCAAAACTACAGTAAATAATGTATTATAAAGTATGTAATATTATTAACATTTATAAAACAACTGCTCTGTATTTTAAAATGTAATTTTCTTCCTGTGATGTAAAGCTGAAATTTCAGCAGCCATTATTTACTAGTCTTCAATGTCAAATGATCCTTCAGAAATGATTAGCTAAAATATTCTGATTTGGTTCTGAATACCGCTTATTATTATCCATATTGAAAACAGTTATGCTGCTTAATATTTTTATGTAAACTGTGATAGTTCCAAGAACAGCAGTTATTTAAAATATATTTTTTAATGTAACATTATAAACAAGACACAGACTTTTGTACAAAGTAGTGTAGAAACTTAGTTTTAAATATTATTAATATACTTTTTAATTAGTATTATTGTAATTTTTATAATACATATATACAAATATACTGTTGGTGACAGGAAGTAATTCAATTTATTTTTTTATTATTTTTTATCTACTCTCCAACAACCAGAAAAATAGAAATAATAATTATTTTTGTTATTATGTTTTACTGTAGATAGAAATAGAAACAATGTAAGCTATAAATGCTTGAAAATGAGCAAATGTGATTTTAGGCATGACATCCTTTTTTAAAACAGTATCAAATTACAAGGAATCTCCCTGTACTTTATGACAAAGAAGAAAGCAATTAACCCAAGATCTCAAAAGCTATCTTTTAATTTGCTCCAAGTACTTTTTAAAAATTATTTTGCCAAGATTCCTTGTCTTTTTAAGATAATCATTATATCAGGCTTCATTCACAGTGGCTGTAGAAAAACTGACCTATTTTACTCTCATCTAGTTCAGGTTTTTAGGATATCCCTGGTGTTTTGGCCAAAATGTTTGACAAACACTTAGAGTCCTAGACAGCATCATACACAGTTACCAAAGATTACTCTTCGCTTTCAATGCACTGATTGTCAGGAGATGTATTGGGTGTGACACATTTGGCTGTCCTTTAGTATTGTATTGACTCCGTCCAGAGCTAGAATTCCCACAGACTGTGCTCACATTGCCCGCAGTGGTGGCTCTGGTGTCAAATGAATTCTGGGACTATGAGGAGCAAGTGGATCTCGAAGCCTTCAGTTCCAGCACTTTCTATGACATCCTACTCAAGCACAGCGTGTCTGTCACAATACGTCTCGGGCAGCTCAGAGGAGAGGTGAGACTCACAGACTGTGAACAAAAGTCTATTTCCCGCCCCTCTGAGCTTTAAATATCACCCTCGTAAAGTTCAAACATATTAACCCATATTGAATAGCATCTCTGAGATGCTCGGTTGTAATTAACAGTCTCTCTTGTTTCACCGTTCACCATGATACTGTGTGGGATACAGCAGTGAACTGTTACTTCCCTAGAGCGAAATGTGTGGATTAACTTGTAAAATGAGTTGTAAGTATAGTGTTCCTTTGTTAACTTGTTTCATTGATGGAAACGTGCAGGTGAAGCAGCTCTATCAGGGGGTGCTGGGGAAGCTGAGAGAACTCCACCCTGCCTGGAGGATGTTTGGAGGGAAAACCGAAGGTTTGGAGAGGCAGGTGGAGCAGGAGGTGGTGCGACGGAGAGCACTGGGCAGTCAGCTGACACAGCTACTAGACAGCCAACTTCAGATCCTGCGGGTGGAGATGAGAGCGCAGCGTGCCATGCAGAAGACCTTAAGAGCACGACTGAGAGAGAGTGTGAGGCTTCTGAGGCTGCTGGCCGAGGGTCAGACTTCGCTCTGGGATAAACACATCAAGCAAAAGTATGGAGAGGCAGATATGTATCTGTTGTATCTCTGCTTGCTTATTTATGTGTATGTGTGCATTCGAAACTTGGTGAGACACTTGAAGAAAAATCCTCAACCACAAAAAAGTGGTTTATAACTACATTAAAGCCATCAATTGAGTAAAAATGTATGATCAAATTAATCATATTATTTACAAAACAATTTATTAAACTAAACAGAGATATTGCATATATTTTATTTAATTTCATCTTATTCATATATTATTCATATTATTTTTATTTCATATTTTATGTAACCACGATGTACTGTAAGACCACAATGTTACATAATATCTACAGCTGTAATATTTCTGTAACTACACACATGTAGGAACCCTCAGAATGCTTTGTGTAAGTACCAATGTGTAACAGAACATATATAACTACATTTTGTAACAACAATATGTATAAGAGTTATTGGAATGGGGTGATTCAGGGGGTGGTGATGGGTAGGTTTGGGAATATGTAAAGTGGGAGGAGTTGGATGTCGAGTTGAAGTTGGTGCACCACTGTAATACCAGTGTACTCACATTTACAGTGTAAATGAAATCAGCCCATTTTTATAGATGTGCCACTAAATGAATATAGCCATTTTATTTGCCTTACGTAAAAGTAGCAGATATTTTCAAAGTGTAAATAGTAGCTGGCTAATTAGATTTATAGCCTACTTATAAATGGTGACAGATACTATAGCACCTCAGTATTGTTGTGTATTAACTGGATGTGATAATAACATAGAATGTAAATTAGCTTATTTTATATTTACATTAAGAAATAGCCTGTATGCTGCCTTATTGGGGGACAAGCTCTCCATAGTAGCCCTTTACCTCTAATCAAACCACAGACTCCATGGTGATTTAAACTAGAGTTTGATGGATTTACTGTAGCTACTTAATGAATTACTGTACCACTTAATGAATGCATTATAATTAAGGCAGTTAAATTCCACTTTTCTGATGCGTCATGTGACGAAAAAGGAAGGAAAGAGAGTTCGGCAAGAAATGGATTCAATCAATCGGACATGTTTTACTCAAGCGTACTACTCTACGAACTACGCCACCGGAGACGCTGACGGGCACGCTCCAAAACAAGTCTTTTGCTCTGCACTTTTACTTCTCGAAATATGAGTTTTTTTTTCTCGAAATTTAACGACTTTTTTCCTTGTTATTTAATGACTTTTTTCTCGTAATTTAACGAGTTTATTCTCAACATTTTATTTCGACTTTTTTTCTCGTAATTTAACAAGTTTTTTTCTCGAAATTTAACGACCCTTTTCTCATTATTTAACGACTTTTTTTCTCGAAATGTAACGACTTTTTTCTCATTATTTAACGAGTTTTTTCTCGAAATTTTATTTCAAGTTTTTTTCTTGAAATTGAACGAGTTTATTCTCGAAATTTAATGATTTTAATCTCGTAATTTAACGAGTTTATTCTCAACATTTTATTTTGACTTTTTTTCTCGTAATTTAACAAGTTTTTTTCTCGAAATTTAATGACTTTTTTCTCATTATTTAACGACTTTTTTTCTCGAAATGTAACGACGTTTTTCTCATTATTTAGCGAGTTTTTTCTCGAAATTTTATTTCAAGTTTTTTTCTTGAAATTGAACGAGTTTATTCTCGAAATTTAATGATTTTAATCTCGTAATTTAACGAGTTTATTCTCAACATTTTATTTCAAGTTTTTTTCATGAAATTTAACGAGTTTTTTCTCATAATTTAACGACTATAATCTCAAAATGATTTAATTTTTTAATTATTGCTTGGCCCTAATCCTCTTCCGTACCCCCCCCATCCCCATTTTCAAAATTGGTGAAATGAATGTTGTAATTTGAATTTGAGCTAACAAAAAGCAGTAGAATGTAAGTCTTCATTTACATGTGAATGCAACTGTACACTCAAAATTTTCAAGGTTCTCAATGACTGTATTGTAATTACTGTATTGGTAGAAAAACCGAGAATCTCTTATAGTATCATCTTCGTCCCAGCCCTCTTATCGCATTTCCCGATCCATAATCACAAAGGAAGTGAGTACCTTATAGCTTTGTTCAGAGTGCCCACAATTGTGATTTATTTTCACATCTGATCTTTGGGATTGACTGTCTAGTGGCTGCTTTGATGAAATTGGATTTGTTTGTTTAGGATGTGCTGTTTATATCCAATATCTCTGCACAGTGGCAGTAAGATTTACGCATTAGCATAATATGAAGAGAGTTAAAAGAAAGTAGGAAAAAGAGGTTCGGAAAACTCAACTAGATGTGACTCTCTATGATGTCAGTGCTGATCTCATGAGGCACATCAGATAACATAAACATCAGAGATATCAGCACGCCGTCCTTGACACCCAGGAAGGGCACGACACAGCCAGGCCACAGTAAAACCAATGTCTGCCTGACTTCATGCCTCTGGATCTACCCACCCTGCCCTTCACCTCCCTCAGAACCTTCCTCTGATTGCACAAATCACATGCACAAAGCCCAAATCCTCCACTCATCCCAATGTGTTGACATTTCCTGACCTTAGTTTTTGCCAAAATACTGTAGGATACTCTAATGTATTTTCCTTTGAAAAAACTAACTTTAAAGTTTATAAATAGTTTAATTATCATGCTATATTAATCTATGATTCATAAGCTGCTGTATATGTTGTGCATTGCAGTGTTCTGGAGCGAGTAGCTGTGCTGTCTGATGAGATGACTGAGATGGTATCAGTGGAGAGCCAGAGGCTGGGAGCTTGGGTTGTGCTTAAAGAGGGCACTGGAGCACAGCTATTATGCCCTGCTACTGGATCGGTCCTCAGTAGGGAAGACGTCATCGGTGAGACCTTTTAAATAATGTCGATTACAGATATTAACCATGTAATCCATGCTATTTACAGTCAGTGACTGTGCAATCATGTCCCCTAGTGGAATATAATAGAAAATAGCCATAAGTCTTGAAAAGTCTGGCTGCACCACTAGGTGGAGGTATTTTACAACATTGCCCAATTTTTGGTGGTCAAATCCTGATAAATAGCCTCTGAGGTTAAACTTGGCATGTTTGTGGCATGACTGATTGATTAAAGTCTGCGGAAACACAAAGATTTCACTCTTTTTCCTTCTGCAGCTCCTGATGGAGCTGTTAGAGCTTGTGATGCTGTTCATGTAGACCCCCTCACAGGCCTAATTCAACCCAACTCCAACGCCCATATGTTACTGGCCAGTGGACACAGCATGCCAGTGCCTCCGGACTTCTTCCTGCACCCCCAGACTGGCAAACTACTACCTGTGGCTGGAAACGTGGGCTTTGATCCTGCTTCCTCCACCCTTGTGTTTACAGCCGATGCTTGTGTGGGTGAGTCACTAGGTATGCTAGTTAGTACTAAATGAGTATTCTAGATTCAGTATAAGTTAAGCTCAGTCGACAGCACATGTGGACAGAATTATTTTTTTACTGCAAAAAATAATTCTGACTCAAAAAAGAAGTATTTTACGGTGAAGCGCATAGAAGGACAAGGAGCCAGTTTTTGAAGGATGTACAGCTTTTTATTTTAATAAGTACTTGCATTATTTTTTGTTAAACTTGTGTACTCTATATGAGCAGTAGAATTATTCTTGTGAGTTTTATTGATGTTTTGATGTTATGTTGTCATGGTAAAATAGAAGATAACTTAAATTAAACAGTGTTTTTCCTGGTATATTTGCTCTCAGTCTCCAGTTCCTTCCTACAGTTCCTAGCAACAGTAACCAAGGGGGCGGGGCTAAGTCATTTAATACTGTACGGAATCTCATTGAAACAATGTAAGAGCTTTCAGGATGTTAGTTATTTTGATTACAGTGGTGATGAATACCAAATTTCAGTTTTACTGTAATATTAATAATAGGTTAAGTAAGGAAGTGATCTAAATATTGATTTAGGTTTAATAGATTTAAATAATTTTGTAGTGTATTATTTTCACACTTTTTTTTAAAGAATTGTATTTATAAATGATTATTTATTTGCATAAAATATTTTGATTTGTAGGTTACACTTTTTTAATGCTTTTTGATAAATCAGGTTTACAGAGCAGCACTTCCGATGGACGTAACTGGAGCCAATTTGGGGGAATTTAAAAGCAAAAACGTCAGATTTAACATTTTCTAAAAGTTCTTGTGTTTAATCAATGTAAAGTTCTAGCTGTTATGGTACTATTAAGTGTTATTTTGGCATGTGATTGAAGCAAGAACTTCCGACTTTAAACTTCAGAATCAAACTGGTTAGTTTAGTGTAAGGGTAGTAAGTAATTTTTTAAAACTTCAGTCATGTTAACACACTCACAACTCACGGCATCGTTTGGCTATGCTACAATTTTTTTTTAGTATTTTACAGTTTACAGGTTGACCCAATCCACTATTGTAAATGCCTCACCGTAACCCAAATAACAGCTTTTTCAAAGAAAAGCAGGGTAGAGATAACCTTCATCATTCCAGTACTGTTATTTGAAATTGTATTAAACCCAATGATTCTCTTCATAGGTGAGATGGGAAAATGGGAATCACCCCTGCTGCCTTTCATTCCGTACCCTCCATCCCGCCATGCTGAAATCCATGCTGCTTCCAAACTACGGGGGCTTCGTTCTGGCCAAAGGCTGGTGTTTGGAGGACCCATGTGTGACTGTGACACTGGTGTTTTGGTGCCTATTCTGGCAGTCACCATCCATCCGCAAACAGGATTGGTTTATCCTTTGGGAGGCGTGCATACGTGTCCCATCTCGCGCTTGAGGCAAGCTATTCAGATTGGCTGTCCCATGCTGGACCCTCGTACAGGCGACCTGGTGCTCATCGCCGGCATCACTCTTGATCCCCATACAGGTCTGTTTGTGATTGTTGAAAAAGTGTCTCAGCATGTTCAAACAGCCTGATTGATGAGTTTCTCTGTTCAGGGGCTGTACTTCCAGTTGGAGGGCTTCTCCTAGGCGAGTCCTTCATCGAGCCCTTGAGCGGCCGGATGGTGCGGGTTGGTGGAGGCAGTGTGCGAGGAGGAAAGGTGGTGCCTCATGCTGGGGGTTTCCAGGCTCTGCTGGACAGTCAGGCTCTGAGTGCTTGCTTGCGGGTGGTGGAGCTCCTGCAAGGATTCAGTGAGGAGTGGAGCTTAGCATCTGCAGATCCTCAAGGTGACCTGGACAGAGTCTCGGCAGCAACATCAGAGCTGGAGCAGGCCTGGAAAAGCAGCCAACACTTTATGTTCCAGCTGCTGAGTCGCCTGGAAGCCGTACAGGAACAGGCTAGGGTTGTGGCGGAGAATGGCGGTAGTGTGGGTGGGTTGGAGCTCTTTACTACAAAACATCTGGACATCACAAGATCTGCACATTATTATAAGTTAGGTTAATGCAAAAATAAGTAAAATTCTGACCCAGTGGCTCTCACTGAGCCTTGCCTTAAAAGCTATAAAAGCTGCCTAAAAAACTGATTATATATGTAGCTGTTGTCTACCAATTTTCAGTTTTTTCTCTTTTCTAATATTTATGGAGAATATATGTATTTGGATAGTGTTAAAGAAAATTGTATGGAAATGATTCAAAAGTGTGATGTCAAGTTCACTTTCAATCACTTGAGGCTTTTTTATTTTCTGTTGAATGTGTGTTGAAATATTTTCCTCCATTTTGATTTGCAGTCTCTGCAGTTTTAAATCAAGCTACTACATAATTTAACAATTTCTTTCAAGAAAAATGGCTAACAAAAATACTTTGCAGTGGCACAACTAATTTCAGTTCATGGGATTTCAATATCAGATCACTTTTTACCATTTTATTGAGCAGATTTTACTGAAAGCCATGCTGTTCATAGACATCTCCAGTTCATTCTTATGGGACGTTCTGTAGGGCTTGTCTGAGTGAGTTGGAAACAGTAGCCAATGGGGAGCAGAGCATAGTGAATGGTCATTTAATAAGAGCTTTCAGAATGCTTGTTAGATTAATTTTTCTTTTATGATAACAGTTATCTATAGGTAAATAATATTAAAATAATAATATGCTATACGGTACAATTCAAAAGTCTGTAATGCTCACCCAAACTGCATTTATTTGATCAAAAATATAGTAAAACAGCAATATTGTGAAATACTATTATCATTTTAAATAACTATTCTAATATATATATATATATTTATGTGAAACGTAACGTAATACTGTTTTTGTTGTTTTGGTTTTTTTTAAAGGAATTTTTTTATTAAAATTAACAGGATTTGTTATTTTTTAGCAATGTGAAAGTGTAGACTATCACTTTATTGTATCCTTAAAAAGGTTATAATTTGAACATTTACAGTCATCCGAATTTCTGCTAAAGCTAATTTTGCCTTTTTGCTTTCTTCTCTTCCTTTAGGGGAAATCAAGCTTCCTGGCATTGAACTCTCCGTGCCAGCTCTCCCTGGGTTGGAGTATCCTGACCCTGGAGGCTCGGGTTTGCATGTCCCAGTTCTGGGAGCTCAGTTGGACTGGGTGTCAGGATGCATGGTGCCTCTGGCAGGAACCATGGAGGATGCAGATGGTAAAGGTAATGGAGGTTACTAGCAATGTCCAAATCCTGTTACATTAATCTGTAGGTGTTGACCTAGAGTTTATTGGGACTCTCAGGGCTAGTTCCCATACGTTTTGGAGCGCAGACGGTGGACCCAGTGACAGGGGTGCTGGCTCCGGTTGTAGGGGCCAGTCTGGATGTTTGGAAACGGACTGTGGTTCCTGTAACTGTGTCCCAGATTCTGACATCAGGAGAGAACCCAGACAGTGTCATGGTGAGCGAAGTTTAACTAAATCTCAGCCGTATAAATGCTCATTTGGCTTCGGGATGTTTATATGTGTGCAAATGTGTGTTTGTTTGCCTCAGGTGGAAGCCCTCCAGAAGGAGAGCAATGTACGGGGCAATTACTGGCGTGAGCAGACACTGAAGGAAGAGGAGATGGTGGGAGATTTTGACAGAGCCGTTAAACACCAACTCTCCACATCCATACACGAGTCTGACTGTGTGAGTTGACTCCACAGAGATGGCACTACGCTCTGTGGCCTATTTAAAATGCAAGTCTTTTGACCAAGTGTCTATTTTTATTTTTGTGAGTGTCAGTGTGATGGGATGCGTTTCCACCGTCCTTGCATCCTGAATGAGATTCTGTGCATGTTCGTGTGTGTGCGTAAAACAGATAGACTGGATGGACACGGACAGGCAGCTCAGGGAGACCGCCGCTGAGATTCAGGAAAGCGCTCAGTGTGAGGCCCAGAGAAAAGCTCTCCAGATCTCAGAGTTATCGCTGCTCCTACCAGCCCATGTCTTACACGCTCTCACAGGAGGTCAGTCCTCGCGCTCATACTCCCACTGAGAGCACAAACGGTTATGCTTTAAAAATTCAAAACACATATCTCATGATCCTCATGTACACTACTATTTGAGTTCGGTAAGATTTTTTTATGTTTTAGAAAGAAGTCTCTTATGCTCACATGACTGCATTTATTTGATTAAAAAATGTAAATTGAGTTATACTGTGATTTATTATTAATTTTCTAGTTTAACATATTTTATTCCTGTGATGCAAAACTAAATTATAAACTATCACTTTTACCTCAATTAACTCTTAATTTGACGGTGATTAGTATATATAATTAATATATGGTCATACAGAAATATTATTATTATGTGTTTAAACCGGCCAATATGCTAGTAGTATGCATGCTAAAATAATAGTGAGAATTGGTCCTTAAAATAAAGCGTTACCAAATTTGTTTGAATAGAAATCTTATGTAACATTATAAATGTCTGTCACTTTTGATTAATTTCTTTTAAAAATTTATCTTTTTTTACCCCAAATTTTGAACTAATTAGACTAATAATTAGACAAGTAACAGACTGTTTTAAATTTAACAAACCTTTGTCTTAGAGACATTTCACTCAACAGTGACAGTTCTGTTTTTATTTGCTCATTTGTCTTTTGTATATAATGAAGTAGTTCATAGTAACAGTGGCTGCTCAAATGCAGAAATTATGACAAAAGAACAACAACAAAAAACAGTATTATCCATAAATCTGGTCTAGTGCACTTTCTATGCACTATATTCCAAGTCTTCTGATTCATACAATACAGTACGTTTGTGTGAATAACAGACTCACATTTCACTTAAGAATCAATCTCATGCAAATAGCTCACTGGAAGAGAAGATTATGAGTGACCAAATCAATCTCATAAGAATACATAACTATTTTACTAGGTGACTAGGTAAAATTTGTAAAAAACTATAAAGGCCCACCCACCTCTAAATCTAACCATCACTAAGGCATAAGCAAATAGTAAGAAAATGTATGGATGATATTGTACATAATAAAATGTATTAATGTATTAAAATGTATAACCCCCCTCCCCTCTTAAAGTGACATCTCTTCCCTGATGATGTAAATCCTGACAAACTCAAATGACATCAAAGAAATAGCAAATGACAGCAATCGAATGATCCAGTCATTTTCTAACAGACAAAATTAAATCCTGCCCTACATTTATCTCAAGATGTTTCACTCGGAAATATTTCACAATACAGAGGAAAAGACAATTGCAACTTCTGTTTCATGCCAACTTCAACTTCAAGTTTTCATCTCTGTGTGATCTCTTCCTTTAAGGAGACGAGGAGGAGTGGGAGCAGCAGTGTTACTGGCACACCGAGCTTAAGGCCGTGCTAAACCGAGTGAGTGTGTCCATAGAGAGACTGCGGAGGGACCGGGATCAGCTGTCGGCACAGGAAACGCAGCATCTGGTCAGCTTGTTTTCGCATTGAAACATAAAAACACGCTCTCGTTCTCAGAAAGATACAATGCTGACAAGAGTCTGTTGAGCTCATTACTACGTCGTTAAACAGCTGAATGAGCAGATCAATGCATTGGAAGCTTGATAACCTTCACATGGCTATTGGTGCGATCTCCAATATTCTGCTTTTGCATTGTCCATTTTCCAGTTTGATGGAGTGTGGTCTGAGATGAATAACACAGTGTCTTGTGATTATCACAGGATGGGGAGCTGAGGGAGCAGGAACTGTGGGAGCAATTAATGCAGAGACAAGCAGAGCTGGATGCTGTGCTTTCTTCTCTCCTCTCTGCTCGTCAGGTCTGCCAGCTGCGTGCTGACACCGCGCAGGTAACACGTGCTAGAGGCCAGACGTGCAATATCCGCTCATGACACTGACTGATAATTTTGCAGAGATGTCCTTGGTTTACCTTAGAGCTGTATGTGTTTGTGGACAATTAGGAACACTTGAGCAGACTCTTCCACTGACAGTCTGCCGAATTGATTCGTTTCCTCTAGTCTTTGGTTTCCGGCACATTCTGGTATAAGGATTTTGGCGTTCTGCAGCCCAAGGGTGTCAGAAACCCTCTGAAAGTAATAGCCATGACTCAGCAGAAAATCCTTCCTCGGCTTGAACGACTTATTCAGCTGTTGGAGGAAACCAAAACACTTGGCCAGTCGATCAGCACACAGCGGCAGCAGAGCTCTGGTACGATATCTTCATATATGTGACCCTGAACCACAAAACCAGTCACAAGTGTCCATTTTTAGAAGTTGAGGTTTATGAATCATTTGAAAGCTGAATAAATATTAGTTTTTTTAGGATAGATATGACCATTTGAAATTCATATTGCTAATCAAAAATTAAGTTTTAATATATTTACAATAGGAAATTTACAAAATATCTTCAAGGAACATGGTCTTAACTTAATATCCTTATGATTTTTGGCATTAAAAATAAATCTATAATTTTGATGGATACAATGCATTTTTGGCTATTGCTACAAACATACCCCAGCGACTTAAGACTGGTTTTGTGGTCCAGGGTCAGATATGTCTTATTATAGAAATGTTAATCATGACATTTTTGTGAAAAAATGGTTGCAAAATGTTTTTCAAAAGGTAAGCAAGTGTTCTGCCGAGACAGTGCTTCCAGAGCATGGACTGAATCTGTGTCTGTTGTAAAAGGTATTTTTTTAATGCAAGGAAAATAAATAGTGAGATTCTGGTTGTCAGCCTGTAGAATTTCACCGCTGTGTTTGTCTCTCCTGCTGTGCCAGGTGTCTCAACTCAGTCCTTTAAAGATCAAATGAAGGCTTCCTCTGCGAGTGAACAGAATGCCACAGTGCCCTCTCTTCCACTGTCAAATCCATCTTACACTCAGAAAAGCCAGGAAAAAACACAGCTGAATCACAGCCAGGGTGAGGCCGTCTTAAGTCAGAGATGTTACCAGCATCTTCATTTCAGTTCACGATATGATGTTCTCTCTTGTTCCATTCAGATGTCCAGTCTCTCCAGGAACCTGGTCTGTCCGCACACATCAGTATCCCACCGCTAGCAGGTCAGAGCGTTTTACTTGAGAGGTTCTTTTAACCTTGAAGGTCACATTTGAACTGCAGGAGAACATTGATGGGAAAACTTGATTTGTTACATTGCTTTAGCATATGACTCAAGTTGGCATTGGGGCTGTTAGCATGTTTTGTAAGCCTGACGTCACTCTGATTCGCCATTTCGTAAAACAGAAATACACACACTTGTATGTGTCAGAATGCCTATCTTTATCATTGTAAACACAGTTATTTAAGTCTTAAGTGAAAGCAAACATCTGAGAAAGAAAATGCACGACTAACAGTATAATGGATCTGGGCAGCTCTTAAAGTGATAGGAGTCAAAAGTAGGTTACTTACAAATTGTAATCTGTTACTGATTCCTGATTACATGACAAAAGTTGTGGTCAGTAACGTAATCCGTTACATTACACATTTTATGTAATATAATCAAATTACTTTAAGATTACTTTTGACTTATGTAAAAATGTACAATTGGCAACATGAAGTGCATTAAAGATATTGTACATTATATCAAGCCTTCTCAAATTAGGGTTTGAAAAGGAACTGCAGGGGGGTTGTGAGTTTAATGAAAAGCTAAAAATTCATTAAATTTAAAAAAAAGTCCCTTTGAAGAAAAGTCTCTTCACTCTGCAGCCATATTTGCAACGCGTCTCAAAAACCACTGAACTCACAGTTAAATTTAACAAATCAAATCAGCAACAAAAATATGACATTAATTGTTCCATGAATGTTGTTTCTTATGCTCAAATAGAATTTAAAAATCTTATTTGTCTATTTCATTTAGAAGGTGGGACTATTCCTCTGTATTATGTCTTGCAGTTTCTTCCGTTCATAAGTATAGGTCTGAACCTTCTTTGCATTTCTATAGTCTTTATTTTTAAATCACATACTAAACAAGATTCAATATTTTTATTTACCTGCATGCCATGTGACCATTAATCATCAATCAAAAAACTGTAAACATGCATATGTGATAAGTTATTGTTTTTTTCTTAAGTAAATATATTTGGTGAATAAGGTGTAGATGAAAAAAGTTTTGGAATGCCTGCATTACAATGTACATAAGAAATAATGTCAATATGTGCATATTAATGAGTTTTTAAGCCTTCCAAAGACATAATAATACATGGTTAAAAATTAAAAGTTAAAAAGTGATGATTCAAATGAAAATGAATATGTTCAATGTGATGCAATGTTGAAACCCTTCATAAACCTAAAATGATTTTTGTAAATCCAGTGGTCAAATGCTGTGTGAACAGTTATGTGTGAATGTCCACAAAACTGGACTTTCTTAATGTATAATCTTTTTTTTATTTTGTTTTAGAAAGGACAATTTAAAAGATGAAATATAAGTAAATCATTTTTGACATTCTACTAACTATAAATAACTTTGTAACTACATGTCAACTACATATCAACAAATCCTCATTAATTCACAACTACATGTCTACTAACTCTCAGAGTAGACTGTTAGGGTCACTATAATTAACCAAATTTCACCAATGTGATGCCACTTTTCCAATTTTTAATTGTGGACAATAAAATTTCCCAAAAAATCACATTGAAAAAAGGAATCATTTCTAGGGCAACATGTATGGGCAACCACTCAAACTGTCAACCACAGTTTAGTAACTTTCTTCAAAAAATTGAAAAAAATGTAGGTAAAAGGAAATGCTAAGAACCCTGTAGGCAGAAACAACTTTTATTTGATTTCCTGTGTTGGTGTTCTCTATTTGTTTTATGGTGTTGCAGTGGAGGACTGGTCCAGACTAGTAGCGCTATCTCCTCTCTTCCAGCTGATGAAGGAAGTGGAGCAGCAGCTCCGGGATAGTGCCAGACATAGAGGCCTTCTCAAGATCCAGCCCTCAGGTCAGGCTCTAATTATCACCACTGAAACATGCAATCTGGACTCATCAGAACTGCAAAGTCATTAGTGTAGCAACAGATGACTTAAAGCCATGAGAACCATCACGTACATCTCAGTGTGGGAAGATAACTTTAAGATTTATTTTTAGCAGCTTCTTAATGTTAAGGGGCTGTGTTATAACTTAGTACTCATGTGATGTAATTAATTAACAGCTTTATTTTTTATTAAAGCTTGCAAAGATGCAGAGTGATCAAAGTCTGACACATTAAATGGTGTGTTGGTACATGCATTCAGGTGCAGGCCGGTCATTCGTGGATTTCATGGATGCCCAGTGGGAGTGTGAGGGAGAGCTGATTCAAGTGAGCTCTAAAACACTCAACCCACGACAGCTTCTCCTCTACCAGCATGGACAGTTTCTCCTTCAGCATCTTCACTTACATAAAATGGTCTGCATCTGTCTGTCTTTTTCCCAGTTGCTTTTATGTTTGTTTCTCATAGAAAAGTAGATTCTTCAAAAGTATCAAATACAGCTTAACTTTAAAGGCAGGGTATACGATTTTTCAAAAATGCCTTAGAAAAAGATTCGGGCCCTTTAGCAAAACAAACTTGTAGC
>JAUMHE010000067.1:8768102-8783211 GCA_032359235.1 Enteromius mattozi
CTGCTTTGTTTCACAGAACTCGTTGACTGGGTTGCTTAAGCTACGTATGTGTGGGGCGGAGCTATCAAAGGGGCAAGGGGCTACTTTTGGGGTAGGGGTGTGTTTGTTCTGGTGATTTCAAAAATCAACATTGGCTTCCAGAAATTGTATACCCTGCTTTTAAAGGGTTAGTTCACCCAAATATTTTAAATTTATTAATTACTCACCAGATGTCATTCCAAAATGCAATCTGAGAGCTCATCGGTAAAATAGTTCATGTGACATCAGTGGTTCAACCGTAATTTTACGATGCTAGAATACTTTTTGTGTGCAAAGAAAACAATAAGACAGTATATGGTAACTTGGGGAGAATTGTTAAATACATTTTGTAAATATTGTTTTCTTTGCGTACAAAAAGTATTCTCGTAGCTTCGTAGAATTACGGTTGAACTCCTGATGTCACATGGACTATTTTACAGATGTCCTTGTTATGCGTCTGTGCGTTGATCATGGTAACGTTAGTATTCTTGGTGTCTATGGAGGGTCAGTTAGCTCTCAGATTCCTTAAAAAATTTCTTAGTTTGTGTTCTGAAGTGGAAAGAAGGTCTTACGTGTTTGGAACAACATGAGAGTGAGTAATTAATGGCAGAATTTTCATTTTTGGGTGAACTATCCCTTTAATTGATTAGATCATTTAAATGTACCAATTGAAAAAATCATTTGAGTTCCTGCATTTATAGTCATGACTCATATGAACAGTTATACAAAGTAATATAGTTGAGTCATCATATAGTATATTGTATAATGTTCATCAAAATGACAGGAGGCCTTTCTGTGTGGAGTTTGCATGTGTCTGCATGGGTTTACGCTGGTTGCTCCTGTTTCCTCCCATAGCCCAAAGACATGCATGTTAGGTTAAGTGAACACTCTAAATTGTCACCGGACGTGTAGAAGACTTGTGTAAGTATTGACTTGTGTATAGATTGACTTGTTCTCTCCGTGAATATAACCTTAGAGGCTGGAATGGCATTAAGAAGGAAATAAATAAGTAAATGTTCATCAAAATATATATAATTTAATATTTATAATAAAATGTAATTATTTTTTGGAAAAAAAAACAGGTGTGCTGCTTAATATTTTTGTGGAAACTGTGATGTATGCATATATATATATATATATATATATATGTATTCATGATTCTTTGATGAATAGAAAGTTGAAATGAACAGCATTTATTTGAATTCCATGAAACATTATATATGCCTGTACACTCACTTTTGATAAATTTAATCAACAAAAATATAAATTTCTTTCATTTTTCTTTAATGTCTTTAATCTTACTGACCTAAAGTTTGCAAATAGCCTGAAGTTTGTTCACAGCTTTTATTTCTTCATTCTAGATACCAGCAGTAACCCTTCAACTGGCTTCTACTCTTCCTTTCAACGACTACCATAACAATGCTTTCCGCAACTCTTTCTATTATCAGGTATTTCCGCACTTAGGCATGCACGTACTGAACCGGCTATATAAAGAACAAATGAAAAAAAGTTATTAATAATTTACCAAACTTTGAGAAGTGATAATTAGCACCACTTTCTCTGTGAAATAATTGGTCTCATGGCTAGTTCAGTTGCACTAAGGTTAAATGCCCTCATTTGTCAGTCACCGGGTTACCGATAATTAATTTATGTTAAGAACACTTAGTGCTCTGTCATACAAACCCCTGCGCACTTAGCACTTCCCATCTCTTCAGGAGGGACAGAAGACTCTGTTTGTTCGCTGTCAGAGGTTGCAGTCAGTGGGTGGCCTTTCTCTGCTACTTATGCACTGTGCTGCACACATTTCCACCGGTCAGATGAGGACCGACTCCACTCCCGCCTTCCAAAGGGCCTTTTTCAAGGTGCTATTAGCAACTGCCCCACACCAGCACAGCTTGAACAAGCCAAGAAAGGAATGTGCTAATAGAGTCTTTCTTACAGTCATCATACCCTGTCCCCTTTTACAGGTTTTACAGGTGGGCCTAAGTGAGCTGTTCCATGCCAGACTGGGACAAACTGATGACAAGAGGACAAAAGATATGCCGTCCGACGCAGCTCTCGATGGTCTTCTGCTGGAAAGAGTGCAGAAGCCAAGTCCTGGGGCTTTCTCAGAGGATGTAAGTTTGATTTATTTCGCCATATTCGCCCCTTGCATTTTCAGTAGCTGTTGCCAAGTAATTCACAGGGATGTAACAGATGCCTTAGGATCAGACTGATGTGGCAGAAGTAATACTCATCGGAGTGTGAGATTTCGAATGTGTGCTGTTTTCTGGGCAGGAGATTTTGGGACGTCTGCGCAAATACAGAGATGCTTCAGTGTTCCGCCAGGTTGAGAGCCTCCTGAAAGAGTCTGCTAAGAACCTGGAGATCAAGCACCTCAACACTGACCCGTCACTCAGCGACGGCCCAGACAGCCAAGACGCCGCTCCTCTATGAACTGACAATTTAACTTTGAACAGTGCTGCCTTTTTGACAGTGATAAATCCAGCTTTCAAAGGCATGTTATATGCTGTGAGGCAGAGGATGGCCTTATCGTCTTGGATGGTAATGGCCCCTGGACCGGGTTAGAGCTTCTAGTTTTGCTTCCCGTGATGACCCAGCACAGTTAGATAACTACTTTCTTGTACAAAAGTTTAAAAATGGCACTAAGAAAAAACATTAAAATGGACATAAAACTGCACAGGTTCATCAATCAGGCCTCAGGTTTTTGAAGATAAGGTCATGTTACAGAATTTAACCATTTGTATTTCTGACTAGCTTCCACTAAGTGATACAAATTTCCATCAGAATATCATAGTTTGGTAGGACGCACAACCTCAGGGTGAAATAACTTAAAACGGGGGAGTAAAAATAACTTTACCAGAATTTTTTTAATTTAACAGTAGAAATACAGAGAAAGCAAAAAGAATTAGCTTATGATTTATTTACCCAAACTATTTACAATACATTGATGATTATAAATGTGCTCAAATAGCAAAATAAATAATCAAAGGAAAAAAATTCCACGACTTTCCCAAAGAAGAGAGAAAGATGTAGAATTTATATACTGTCTCAGCCATTAAATTAGAAACAGCAGCAGTGTTAACTAGTAATCTGTGTTAAATTACGGTGTTAACTTGTAATGTAATGCCATAGTAGTAGTGTTATAACTATCTTTACATTTTTAAAATGTGAACATATATATAATCTTGCTAGATTTACAAAGTCAATAACTGTGCAAATTCTCTGAAATGGGACCATGTAATCATATGATTTATTGCATTTCATTTATTTGTGTTTAGAACCATAATTTCCTGCTGTTCATGACCATCTCAACACAGAACTATTAACCAATTTTAGGGTCATGACTCAGTTGTTAAGACTTATGGTATTAGATTATGACCAAAATAAAAAGACAGACAAGCATTTAGAGAACATATTGTGAAATAATGGCCTGAACCTTGAGTTTAAACAGTGCACAATGCTCAGGGCAGAATTCTATTGAATTCTATCTTAAAACAGCAACACATAAACCATCTCTGCCTTGTTTTGTTTACTATAAAGCAGTACAAGACAGTCCATCTACACTTCTTGGGTGTCTGAGTGCGACTTTAACAATCTTGTTTACCAAATACTTATACGCATATATGCCATTGTACTCATTGTATTGTCTTGCACTGTCTTGTTTGATTGCATTTTATGTATTTATAGTGGTGTTTTTCTGCTATTCACATTTGATACAGCTGCTATTTTGTGCCTGAATGTCCCTGCAGGGATCAATAAACTATGTTTATCTGGAGTAACAACAAGCGAAGGAAAGGAACAATAAAACATGTTTATCTGTTTAAGTATGCCTGCTTTTGGATTGCATCTCAGACGTTGTTCATATTCATGAATAAATCGGAGCACCTTCATCTTCCCATAAACCCTCAAACATAAACTAGAACTCTGGCTTTATACATTTCAACAATAATTCAAAGTTATGTTTTCTGAAAGGATGAGTTGGTTCTGTCCTTGTACAAGGGCAAGAGTTTAAAGCTTACTGTCGATAAAACATTGGATATAGCCGAATTAACTTTGTTTAAAAATAAAAAGATTTTAGAATGGTCATTAAACAAAATATTTGACCGTGTAGTCATGTAGTTTCAAGTATATTTAGACACATACACGTGGTTACAAGTATCTACCGGCAGGAGCAAACTATTCCTTATGCACGTGGCTGCTGTTGCTATGGTCACGGTGTTACACTTCCGTAAATAAACCTGCCTCACTTCTCTTCGTTAAAACGTCTCGGTTGCTGTGCTTTGTAAATTCGTTTTTAAGCATGAATTTGCCAGATAACGACGACCTCGAAAGGTTTCTGAGGGATGTTGACCACATGAGTAAGTGCTGTTTGTTTACAAACCATATTCCCGCTGCGTAGGCATATGGGAATGCAACGTGTTGACGTTAATAATAAAAAGGTTGCGCTTTCATGTTTTTTAATGAACGTGGTGCACGTTTATGAGATAAATGTAATTTCGGTTTGAAAAACTTGAGTACGTTGCTTTCTATTTGCAGGTGAGTTGGTAAAAGAGTTCAATTCCAGCGATGTGTCGTGCCAAGAGAAAGCAGTCGCTATGGCAGATCAATTCATCTCATCCCTGGAGCAGAAGGAGCCATGTAAAACCAAAATCAATAAGACTGTTATAAGCAAAAATCCTTCACCTGAAAATAGGCCCCCGGTACAGTATTTACAGTGTGTATTAGAAATATAACATGAATTAGCCTAATAAAACTAACTTTTTTAGCATAGTTTATGATTATCATTAATAAATGTAGTGACTGTTATATGCTTTATAATAATGCCTAATCTTTCAAAAACGAGTAAGAATTGTTTTCTTCTTTTCAGAACATCCAGTATGAATCAAGTCAAAATCCAGGTAGGTTTTGTGTGGATTGGAGTCTCTTATCTGTTCTTGGCCCGGAAGTTGACAAGTCTTCTCTGTCTCTGTTGAATAATTTGGTTTCGAGTATAAAACTTGAATGCCTGCCCTTGAAGTCTTGTAAATGATTCATAAGTCAATACAAACTAGCTCACCTTCAACTTCACTTCTTGTCTTTTTATTATAAATCTTGCAATGGTTTGTTGTACCCTTCGATTCGTCAGAGAATTTCTTGAGGATATTAGAAAAAGATGCACAGGAGAGAAGACAGAGAAGAAAGATGAAGGAAGAAAAAGCCAATGGTGGGTACTCTGAAGCCTAAGAGCGAAATGGGCAGTTTGTGTTTTGCGTTGTCAGTTTTCAGTCTCCAGATTTGCTTTGTCCTCGGTTGACCTGCAGCGTTAAGGCAGCAGGGGAATGAGGCTTTCACTCAAGGTGACTACGAAACGGCTGTCAGGTTTTATACTGAAGGCTTGGACCAGCTGCGTGACATGCAGGCTCTCTACACAAACAGAGCACAGGTACTTCAACGTTTCAGAATAAGTTCTTGTACAATAATCTGATAAGTCAGTATCATAACTGCTATTCCTGTGAGACTGCCCCTCTTGTGATTTTATTGTCTCTTACATTCATGTATTATGTAGGCCTTTATCAAGTTGGGGAGATATAAGGAGGCCATAAGTGACTGTGAGTGGGCTCTGAGGGTGAGTAAAACACTGGGAAAGAGGTCAGAGAAGTGCCCTCTCATTTTTCAGTGTCAGCCGAAGCAGAGAGTTTCTCATCCTACCTTGTCTGGTGAGAACAGCAGGCTACATAGCGCAGTATCTATTGAACTGGATAGTTGTGCAGCATTAGAAAATTGGGTTGAAGTTTTTTCTGAGCTGTGCCAAATAGATTTTGCTTTTGGAAAACTTTGAAAAAGTTAAATAGAAGGTATTTATATATATAAATACATCCCTATGGTCTAAAGGAAAATCCAACATATTGTCTATTTTGGTCAGTGATAAGAGAGTGTAGGATAAAAAAGGGAAAATATTTAAAAAATCTAGAATGCCAGTGTGGTGCTGTGTTCTTAATGTGATTTTTGCATTCATGTCTTATATGTTTTTGGTTTTTTTAAACATTTATACCATTTCATTTTATATAGAAATTATAAATTTGAGGACTCACGAGTGGATACACCTATCATTATTTAGAAAAATGTATTTTATTTAAATATAATTTTTAAAGTTAGTAAATAAAAAACATAAATTGTTATAGTTTTTGGATAATTGCACACATGACAAACCGGTTTATTTATTTATTATTATTTTTTTAAATGTTGTATATTTTTTCCCATGTGTTTCTCATTGTTGGTCACACCATATGACTGTGATTTTGCAGACCAAAGTTATTCAAATGCATACTTTATATTTGTTTCTATGACATAATATTAAAATTATTTTTCCAAGCTACCTAATAGATTTTCTTCTTGCGTACTGTATTAGGCTACATTCTTTTAAATACAGTAGGATGATTTTTTTTACGTCCCCTAAAAGATATCAAATTGAGCTTTTGAGATATTAAAAAAAAGTTTTATTATGTGAAAGTTGTAATAAATTGGGTAAAGTAATTGATTGGGACAAAATAAATAACTGTACTGAATCTAGGTTATTATGTTTGTTATAAAATTCAAGTGGCTAATGAATATATAAAACTTTCATTCACAGTGCGATGAGAAGTGTATTAAGGCGTATGTACACATGGGAAAATCACACCTAGCACTCAAGGATTTCAAACAGGTAAGTATCGTTCAATAGAAGTCCTTCTGTCCTTTCAAGTCTAAATCTGGATTACACTTACAGTCCTCAATTTATCTGACCTCTCTCCTTTCATCCTGCTGCTTTTGCTTTACTTTCAGTCCAGGATTTGCTATCGAAAAATTTTAGAGATGGAGCCACAGCGTGAAACCATGGTTACAGGTATGATCCAAAAATGCTGTGAGGATCTGATGCAAGGGAAGGCAAGGTCAATATACTTTAGATCCATGTTTTAGCATCTGAGTAGGATTGGCATAGGTTTTATTTTAGCATCCACTTTCTGGATACAGTATGTAGCTTTTAGTCAAGCATCTCTCAGAATAAATTGAATTCATGTTGCCTCTTTCTTGTCACATGCTTACACCAGCAATTTTTTAGGACATTAGTTGCTCGTTTAAATTCATCTTTTCAAGAGGAATGATGGCATTATGGATTCCCGTTCTATACATTTTAATAGAATATTTCCACATGAATTTGCAAAAAAGAAATATGTTGATGAAGCAGTGGCATTACTTTGCATTACAATAGCTTATCTGAGACAAGTGGATTTGGAAGAGAAGGTATCTCTCCAGGAAAAGACAGCTTGGGAAGAGCTACAGGAGGGTACAGAGCAGGCCATGGCAGTACCAGAGCTGCTGAAGAAGCTTGACAAACCCAATGAGATCAATCTTTACTACTGTGGTGGATTGGAGCTGCTCTCACAGGCTATTAAAGACTGTAAGTTCACGTAATTAATTCAAAGACTTTTGTTTTTTTAATCAGATGTTGTTGTTTTTTCTTATTTATTCCATTAATTGTCACTTAACTCCAGCGGTTTTTGTAGAATGAACAAATGTTTACGGCAGTGTTGAACCTCAGATTTGTGTGAAATATGCCTTCGGTTTACCCAGTGTTGTTCCAGCAACCAGGGCGATATTTCTTGCACTCAGGATCGATAAGGAGAGGAGAGGAGTGAGGAATTTTGTGCAGAGGGCTCATTGATTCTGCTCTGCGGTTCATTTGCAGTTCATGATGAGGAAACTAATCCTCATGATCAGCCACAGAGGACAGACACAGTCCTATCACAAGCACAAGCTCAACGCTTTTAGACGTTTAGAGAATGAGTGCATTACCTTTCAGTTTGGGTTTGCTCGATTCTGATCCTTTGTCAGATCAACACAACAAACCCTTTTGACTGTTTAGATTGTGATAAAAATATTATATATAAGGGAGAACCAAATAGAAAAATCCACTTTACCCTAGTGAATGTTTCTCAGGGTGACATTTTGTTTGAAACTCTTTTGTTTAGCAATAAATTGTATGTATTTATAAAATATAATGAAATTAATTACATTTAAATCTAACTTTATTATATAATTGGTTCTTGTCTTAATGTACACGAGTTTTCAAAAGTTTGGGGCTGTTAGATTTTTCTGATTTTTATGTTTATGAAAGAAGCATCTTCTGCTCACTAAGGCTGCATTTATTTATTTAAATATTTAAATATTAGAAATATTTGCTGTCACTTTCGATCAATTTAGTGCATACTTGTTCTGGCTCAGTAATGTATATACATGTATTGCATTCACTTGTTTACACAAAAGATATTTAAAAAATTATTTTGATATTTTACTTTTTTTGACCCAAAACCTTCCAGCTACTGAGAAATTGTTTCTGTGTGACAACTAGCACCTGTCTCTCATTTACAGGCACCAAATTTGTGTTTATACTGTACTTCAAATAGATACACAAGTACCTTCATATCAAAGTAACTTTATAACAAAACAACATGCTAAATCAAACTTTTCACTTTGAATTTTGACTTCCTACTTTACATGCTGCAGTCCTTTCTGGCAGATATCCTCTATTAAAAACTACTTAAAGTTTTAGAAGTATTATATAAAGGTAAAATATGGGTCTGCACATTGTGTAGCATAATCTTGAAAGCCCTCACAGATTTTGCCAGTGTTTTGTGCAGGTAAGATACCTGAATAGCTCTTTTTAAACTACTTTCTAGTATTTCCACAGAATGAACACTGGCTTTGTGTAGATAAGGCAGTGCTCTCTTATTCTTGATGAGCTTTTGTTTATTCTCCTTGCACTCTCTTTTGCCCTTGAACAGAGCGTATTGTGTGTCTGAGTCTGGCTACTGTGATTTAGTGTTGATAAATGGCTCTCACTACACACCTACCAACGCTGACCTTATCTGGTGTCCCTCACAGGTACTGGGCAGGCATTATTCAGATTAAACAATGGCTTCAGTATCATTAATGGCAGTTACACTGTAAGAAGGTAAGGTTGCTAAAGAAGTGAACCTGACAGCTTGTGGTCAGGATGTACTTTGCACATTTACAAATGGCTGAGGTTGTGTAAAGGTCTCTAGAAGTTGGGTTTAATTTGAACTGAATGAGAAGATCCTTCTGTAGTATCATGAAGTGTGCATGTGTAATCCACATATGATTGATTGCATCTTCAGCTTTCTCTTGTCTTATCGGTTGTCTTGCTCCAACCAAGTATGCTATTAAAATTAATTGACTAATTTGAATGCATTCAAACAACAGATGTGTAATCTGGTTCTGCTGTATGATCATGTCATGTGTTGGAATTTACCTTTTCGCCACCAGAATGAAATTGAAAGGGTTTATCTGTTTGACAATGATTGATTGGTTTGTTTGGAAGATTCGCTTTGTTTCATACAGTTTGCACACATGTGGTCTCTCATCTTCAAAACATGTCTGTTTAAAGGAGTAGTTCATTCTGACATTTACACTACCTCAACCCAATCTGTTAATTTAGTATTAAGTTATTAATATTTGAACTTTGTTTTAGTAATTTTGTTTTAATGTTTTTGTCTTTTAGTCGTTTTGTTGTTGTTTATTTCCGTTTTAGTTCTTCTAGTTTTAGTACTTCAACATAAACATTTTATTACATGTATGTGCAATGGCTTTTTTAATTTTCTGAAATTTTTTATTTATTTTTTGCAAGTAACCCTAAACCAAAATCTAACCCTAACCATATATTAAGTATGTAGTTACAGTAATTGCATTGTAACAAGGACATCTTAAAATAAATTGTAACCTTTTATTTTAGCTTTATTTTAAATAACAAAATCAATTTTGAATAGTCAAAGTTAACAATAACAACACTGACTGGACTATTTCTCCAATGGAAGATTTTTTTTAAGAATATGCCTTTTGCTCTTTTTCATGCATTTATATTAAATGAGGAATGGAGCTTTTAAGCTTTAAAAAGGATGCAAAAGCAGATTATTCTGTTTTTGGGTGAGCAGTCGCTTTATCATTTACAGTGCATGACTGAAACGTATTTACTGTATCTCAGTTTTTCCTCTTTTGTATTTAGCTGTCTCTCACAGCATTCAAAAGATCCATATGCGGTTGATCTATGTATGTCCGTCGTCAAATTATGGAGGACAGTTTGCAGTGGAAACGGTAAGATGAAATGCAGCATGTGAGCATATAAATCTTATTCAGAGACCTTGAAAATGAAAGAAGCAATTGCTGAAGAAAAATATCAGTCCCATTTGCACATTTCTTTTTTATCCTTTCAAACTGTCTCTGTTTGGAAAACTTAAAATGTATTGACACCACTTAATCTGGTTCTGCTTTTCCGCGCTTCTTTCAAAGTAATGAGCATTCGTGAAATTGTCTAAATCCAAGTCAATATCAATTTATCCTGTTCTTGCCTGTTAGCAGTGAAATTGTTATTGCCTCCCACATTAATAGTCTCTTTAGTAAGTAGTTTGTGCCCTTCAGTTACAATCTCATTAACTGGTCAACTAAGTCTCCATTCGTCTCGATTAAAACTTCTCTATAATTATTGTGTTCCTCCCAGAGCAGAACCAGCAGCTGTTGATGGAGTGTCCCATTACTAGACAACACATGGTCCAGCTGTTGGCATCACCGATACGAGAAATACAGAGGGAAAGCATGGAATTGCTCAGTATGTACTCACAAACTCAACACGGAAGAGACGTGCTCATTGACAACCTGAATTCCAACCAGTATGTTTTTTTGGTGTCATATTGCATGCATTGCATTCTAGTTCACAAAATTATTTGCAGTGAATTAATTATTCACAATACTACACTTGAGGAGCCATTTAGACATGACTAATTATGTTAAACAAAATGGATTAAATGGAATATAGATGGTTAAATATTTAAACAGCATGATTAATTTATTATGTGAGTATGTTAAATAATTATTTATATTGCTTTTATAGTATTTACTAATATTAATTTAAATCCACTTTGATGTCAAATTCTTCCCAATTTCTTATAATGCAGAGCAGATTTAAATGTGCTGTTCCTATGATATCTGTGATTCATCTCATTAGCTAGCATGCAGACGACCTCCCACAGTTATAGCATGTTTTATTAAAGTCCTTTTAATGAGCCCATAATGAATGCGATCTGTCCTCTTTAGAATGGCAGAGAACTTGATGAACTGTGTCTGCCGGGATACGAGCTCTGCATTGGCGCTTACAGTTCTGGAGAACTTGGCTGCAGAAAATAAGTATGCACAATCAATATATTTGCCCTTACCATATACCATGCCCTGTTTTCATGTGAAGTTGACGAATGCCTGAAACAGAGACAGTGAAACTGCCCCTTTTTACAAAATCTTGGGCACGACCCACCCGAGAGTCCATTAGATTCCCATACATCATAGTAGCATGTATTAAATCGAGACACATTCAAATTCATTCAGCTCAACAGCCCAGGTCCCTTGAGAACGCAAACACATTTAAGACAAAACAATCCATCACATTCACAATTCCCTCCATTTATCTCCGGGAAGATCAGCCTCTTGCTGTTTCTAGTCATTCACCACCTTACAGATAGAATAAGGTGCTCTCGGTGACCAGGAGACGGAATTAAACAGCCACTTCATGCACAGAGGGAAATGAGAATGGCGTAAGAGTTTGATAGATAGTCAATGAAAAGTCTTCAGTGAATTCAAGTCACTCCCTTGTTTCTAGATAAGGATGGTTAGGTATATTGGTTTTGTCTTGTGTTTTACGCTGGGCGTCAGCAACGTGAGATTTGAAACCATCATTCTGCTTGGATCAGCGCCCTCCACATTATGATGCCTTTTTATCTTTTGCACCTACTGGCGTTACTGTGCGAAGGTTATCTGACGATTTAAGTCTGTTGAGCTTTTTAGTATGTAGTTACATAGTTTCCCTGTTTAATCATTTGTTGTTGTTGTTTGTCTTTTTCAGATTTAAGATTCAGTCAAGGGAGAACTTCACAGCAGTGTTTGCCCTTCCTCTTGAACATCTGCTGGTGATGTATTATGAAACAATTATTCATAGTCATCCTCTTAATATTTATAATAATCTAAATTATAATAGCGCATAAATCTCATCAATAATACTTTGTTGTCTGATTTCTCAGACATTTTCGGATTGTACCTGGCCACCATTATCAATCACAGCTAGAAGATATATGACTATAAATAACTTGTATGGTACCACAAACAGTAACAAAAGCATTTGAATTTCTTTATTCTGTATTTCAGCATCCTAAACCTTCTTCCTGCAAGCTGAAGTTGGTGAAGTGTAGCAGATGTAGACTTATTTTGATCTGTACGACTAAGACCCCACCTGGTCAAGACAAGGAGTCTATTTAATATTTAATTTGATTATTTTACTATACTGCATGAAAGAATAATGTAGAGTTAGTCTTCTGGCACCAAAAGACCCCAGTCTTCAGAGAAAGCAAATATGTTGCTGCATTTCAGTGCAACATAGTTGACAGTCCATATAGACCCCCAATTAAATCAAATGATTAGTAAATGTACTTATTATATTAATACTAGTATGACGAGAGCTGTTTCTTATTATGCCTCATTATGAATGGTAACAGACAAAAACATTCTTCTGTCTTTTTTATTTATAATTAGAATTCATAATTATTAAAATTATTAGTAATTACATAATCTGCCTTACATAATTACCTCAGAACATTTAAAAGTTTGGGGTTGATAAAATGTAAAAAAAAATTAAGTCACTCATTAAGGCTGCGCATATTTGAAGAAAATGTAAAAACGATAATATTGTGTAATAATTTGTTACAAATCTTAAATTACTTTTTTAATGTAATGTGCTATATATAGCTGTGATGGCAAAGCTTTTTATTATTCCAGTCTTCAGTGTCACATGATCTTTCAGAAATCATTCTAAAATGCTGATTTGCTGTTCAAGAATGATTTCTAATTACTAATAGTAGCAAAAACAGTTGTGCTGCTTAATATTGTTGCACAAACCATGAAACATTCTGGATTCTTTGATAAACATTTATTTGAAATAAAAATTTTGTCTTTACTGCCACTTTTGATAAATTTAAAACATCTTTTATGAATAAAATTATGTTAATTTTGTTCAAAAACAAACAAAAAGATCATATTGACCTAGACTTTTGAATGGTAGTGTATTGTATATAATAAAATCGTCCACTTTTCAGCTAATGCTGTTTTTCCTATGTGCTTGTAGTCAAATAATATCATGACAGCTGACCACAAGACACTGGCTTCTGTGATTTCTGTGATTGGGACCATGGCTCTAGATGATGTCATCAGCAAAAAGCTAGCAGGACGTAACGAATTTTGGAGATGCTCTCTGCATGCAATGGTAAGCTTGGAGATGATAACCCTTTACATTACAACCGAGCTCCCAAATACCCTGCTGAATTATGTATGATGTCTTGCACTGTGAATTTTGAATCGGAAGGTTTGTTTCCAAGCTCCTTGTGCTATCTTGTTGCATGAGCTGTGAAACAGCCGTTTCCCACAGATGCCAAAACTGCAAAAGGACATGAATTTAATTTCCGGCACTGTCAAGACAAAACTCTGTTTTGGTTGCAGGAGCGGTGCATCGGTTGCGAATGTAGAAGTGTCCTCTATCCCCTCCTGGGTTTGATGATCAACTTAGCCTCAAATCCCTCTCAAGTTGTCCAGGTAAAGCAGGAAGTTTAATACGGCGGGCTCTGGGCCAGCCCTCATAGGAAACATCAAGCGCTTTTGTAGCCAAAGGGCCTTGGATAGGCAGAGTGTTCAGTTAACGCTTTTCCTTTCCATATGTTGCAATCATGTCTGAAACACCAAAGGAAAATTGGAGAGAATGTTTTTTTGGCTCTCTTTTAACATACAGGAGCACGCTGTTCTGGCCAGCAGCAGGTGCTTGGACCTGCTGAGCGATTCCTCTGGAGGCGTCATCACTGTGAGTTGAATTCGTTTTAGCAAGGCCAAGGCAAGCTTTAACCCAACCCCTGATGACTGGAGCCGCCAGAACGTTTGAACTGTAGATTTCTGCACATTAATTATTGAAATGTTCATCCAGCAGGATGTGGCTTGTTGTGGAGCCCGGCATATTAGCATCTCTAGAGCATCTCTACAAAACATTAACACATATGGCTTCTACAAGATCAAAAATGGAAGTTAGAGTATAAATATATGGATGTCCTTAGATGGCTAACATCCCCAAGAGAAGGATTTTGCATGCACAGAGGTATTTACATAATGATTACCGTGGCAGCCGCAGGCCCTAGCTTGGGGACTATTTTCTCTGACTATGTAAATCAGGTTCCAGGTTGTTTGCTTGGGTTTTGCTGCCTTGGCGCTTCATGTCTTTCCAGTCAGGCTGTTTCTCAGAGTACAATTAAGGTGAAGAAACTTTGTCTTTGTCTCCCTTTATATTTAATGGAACTGACTGTTTCCTGCTCGTGGTGGTCTTTTAGTGCTGTGATAAAGCTTGAACTGCAATTTTGACAAGCTGCCACAGTATACTTTGGAGTTACAGCCTAATTCTTTTTGAAATGTACTATCCATCCTGATGTGGTATCAAACACAACACTATCTTGTTTTATTTGGGCTTCAGAGAGCTGCAGGTTTGCTGAGCGTTCTGCTACCGATGTCTTCTGATGCCACTCAAGAAGTTGTGCGGAATGGAATAGTGAAGAAGTTGCTGAAGATTCTGAAGGTAGAGCTTATTTCAGGTTGTAGAATTCAATATAGTATCTGTAAGGAAAGAAAGTCTAATTAAATTAGATAAAAGATAGAAAAAAATTGTGGAGAATATGCCCTTTGCACCACAGAAAAGACCATCTTAGCCCAGCATGGGAAGTTTTTCTGTGTGAGAAAGTTCAATTTGCTGACACGTTACAGTATATTATACATTTGTACTGTCCTAAATCAGCAGAACCCACATTTTTCTTCAGTTAATTTAAATAATTACTTTTTATGCCATCCTTTTAAGCCATATGTATCATATTTTGCTAGCATTATATATTTATTGTTGCATTATTTGTTTACTGTACAGTACTGTGCAAAAGTCTTAGGCCACTAGTATTTTCACCAACAAAAAATGGTTTTAAGTCGGTTATTTCTA
>JAUMHE010000067.1:8783385-8811803 GCA_032359235.1 Enteromius mattozi
TACCAAAAGCTGTAATACCAAATATTTATTTGATTTAGTTAATAGAAGTTAATTGATAAATTAAATCTATTTATGGCGTTATTTTTTGAAAGCATCCTCATTTTACAGCATTTTTACTCAAGTGTCTAAAACTTTGAACAGTACTGTAGCTTTAAACCGACTTAAAACCATTTTTTGTTGGTGAAAATACTTATGGCCTAAGACTTTTGCACAGTACTGTATATATAATTTTATAATATTTTAATATTCATTCATATTTTAATATTCATTTAATATTAATTTATCTATTTTCAGACTTTATACGGTGAAGAGTGTAACTTTGGGGTCTGCCACAATCACACTTTTTATATTCTATTGACCAGATATGTTGGTTTTTCTTAGCAGAGTATTGCGTTTGCAGTTGTAGAGATTTAACTGAAATGTGCTTGTGTGTCTGTCCTACTATCCTGTCAGGTAGAAGGAGAGATGAGCTCCAGATACTCCATTAAAGCCCTGACAGTCTGTACTGGCTCAATCCCACAGGCCTGTGAGGAGCTGGTTAAGCTTGACAAACGTGAGTTCTGAGGGTCAGGGAGGCAGAGGATTGGATTCAATAACGTGTCTTAAGTTCTGTGGCTTTATGGTGACTTTGTGTATGTGTGTGTGCGTGCTACCCACATTTATTCATTCAGAGCTGCGCACTTTGAGAAAACTCCTGGGCGGTATTGACGAGTTGGTGGTAGGGAACGCAGCTTTGTGTATGGGCCATTGCTTAGAAGTGGATGGAGCTGCCGGCGGCCTCCTAGGCACAGACTGTGTGCAGTTGCTGCTACACCATGCTGCTAGAGACGCCAAAAGAGCAGCCGTTCGGCAGAATGCAGCCATTACTCTTGGGAAGCTGTGCAAAATAGAGCCCAGGTATAATTAAGTCTGACTTGCCTCATGCAGTCACCTGTATTTTATTGATTAACATTCATGCTGATGTACTTATACAGCAGTGATACTCCGGGAAACATGAAGGTGAAAAGTTAATGCCTCCTTTTAATTAACCTTAACAAGATGATGAACTTTGCGAATGCATAATGAATTAAAACACCTCAGTTTTTGGATTTGCTTAAGATAGGTGCGTATTTGTTTGTTGCATTTGAATTTGTTCATATTCTCGTCTCATTTTAGAGCTGTTAACGAGAACTTTTACAGATGTGAGAGACTCTTTAAATATTTACCGATTGGGTTTTTATACTTTCATTGACCTAGAGAACTATTGAGTTTTTCCCCTTCATCTTTAATTTATGAAGCGTCCACAAGCTCAGGCCTTTAAAAAAAGTAGCAGCTCTGGTAGTTAAGTGTTCTTGAGGCATCTTATTTTCCCAGTCAGCATCAAACAAGGACAATCCAACAAAGAGGAGTCAAAATCTTACAGCATTCAATTTTGATGAGCTTTCAACTTTTTAGAGGTAACGCTGCTCAGAGTCTGTACAGTGAGATTTCAAACCTCTGAGATCAGGGTGCAGCCTAACAAAGACATTTTAGACAGAAAACAGTGTAAGGTACAGACACTGCCAAAAATATCACACATAGCCGATGAACCTACTTTGTATGCAGAGCAAACTGGCTGACGTTTTCACGCTTGTTTGCATTTCATATTCTTAGCTCTGGTTTTTTATTTAACTGGGTTCATTCTGTGGTCAAAACGAGAACCTAATTCTGTTGGTTTGATAAATCTCTGTTTTGATTTTTTTTCAGGCACATGGACAAACTCAGAGAGCTCAATGGTTTAGAAATCCTTCACTCCTGTGTGAGATTGATCACGTGAGCCACTACCACTCATTCGGTTCCTCAATAAATGACCCCATAACTCAGGACACGCATGCAAACACACACACACACACACACTCACACACACAAATAGAGATGAATGCTGTCCTTCGCTTCACAGCTTAAGATGCTCATCTTAAGTGAGGCCACAAATTACTGTCATGCCTTAAGGCCTATCTTGATTATGCAGCTGTTTCCTGTGTTCATTTTAATTAGAGAGAACTCACATTGACATGTGACTCTGTTATCTGCTGTTGTAGAGAACATGTTGCCCTGGGACGATATTCGAAATGTTTCAATTTCCTTTCATCCCAAATGACTCGCTTGGGGAGTGTGTTGCCTTGATTACATTTTGCTCTGTTTGTTGATAAATGGATTAATATTAGCTTTCATGTGTTTAATAAAAAAAAGATTAATAAAACTGCATTTGAAGATAATTATGGTTAAAACCTGCTCATCTTTGCAGACTTAATAGCTTTAGAAAGCATTTGATGATGTAATAAGAAAAAGAAATATTGTTACAAATCAAAAGGGTTTAGCAGATATGTGTCTGACAGTGTAATCCAGGGTTTGGGACAGGATTTCGCAAACAGACTGCAATATCAATGGTCTTTGTTTTCTCAACCTTATGTTGTTCCAAATCTATATCACTTTCGTTCTTTTATTAAATAGTTAGCCACATTTTTCAAAATAGCTTCTTATGTGTTTCACAGAGTAGAAGGTAAATCATACAGGTAATTTTTGGCTGAACTATTCCTTTAATTAAATCATCAGAGTTTTGGTTAACTTTCATTCAAAAGTTGCCATGTCTCTCTGACAAAAAAGGTTTTTGTAAGCACATAGCTACTGTAAAAAAAAAAACTCCTAACATTGAAGATAAACCTCTCTCACGCTATTTGTAACTCTAAGAATGAAGATACAATTTTCTCATGTTATTTGTGTTTTTCTTACATTTTTGCTGTCACACCATAAGACACAGTCCAATTTTTATTTGTCAACTATCCATGAATTTATATATATCTAATCGTATCATCATCCCATCTGTCTGCAATGACACAAAGAAACAGAACAAACTAAGACAGACTAAATCCAGCAGAACTGTGGCAATGTCTCCAAGATGCTTCAAGAGGATCTTGGAGACGTTGTCACAGCTGCCATAGTGATGGCACACATTAATACAGCACTGTTTTTTACAGCAGCAGTTTTATTTTAGAGAGTGTGTCTTTTGTGATTCCATTGCCTTAAACTACTGTTCCATTGGTTACTCTGTGCAGTGACTATTTATTTAGAAATCCCTAGAAAATGTCAATTTATATCATATAACCCCAATTCTTGAAAAGTTGGTACATTTTGTGAAATGCCATAAAATGTTATTTGTTAATTCTCTTGATTTAATTCATTAAATTGCAAAGAAGAAAATCCCAATGTTTTTACTTCCCAACTTAATTTTATTTAGTAGATTTAAACAAATTTTGATGGCTACAGCACAGTCCAAAAAAGCTGTGACACAGGCATGTTTTCCACTGTTTCCTTTTAATTACACATTTGAATCATCTGTGAATTAAGGTGATTATTTTCAAAGTTATGCAAGCAATATTTTTCCCAGTCTCACTTGATACAAGACTTCAGGTAGTATTCAGCAGTCCATTGTCGTTGTTGTCTGATTCTCCTTTTTATGATGGGCCATACATTTTCAATTGTAGACAGATGGCCAGTCAGTCACATTCACATGTGTCTACAAAACCATGCTGTTGTAGCACATGCTGAATGAGCCCTGGCATTGTCTTGATCAAATAACCATGAATTCCCACGAAAGATGTCATCCTGATGGCAGTATATGTCTCGATCCCAATATATGCCTCCATGTTAGTAGTAACTTTACTCGTATCAAGTCATTCATGCCGTTTGCACTGATGCACCGATATACCATGATAGATGTTTGCTTTTGCATCTGTTACTGTTTGAAATCTGGATGGTTCATTTCATCTTTGGAACTGACAATTAGATGTCTGTTTTACCAGAAAACTAGCTGAAATGTGGACTCATCTGACCTCAGCACTGTCTTTTGGACTGTCTAAGATGAGCTCGGGCCCAGTGAACTTGCTGGCGTCTCTGCCTAGAATTGATGGCAGATTTCTCCTTGAGTAACAGACATTCAAGTTGCATTTCTTGATGCAGCTACAGACTGTGTTAAGTGACAACAGTTTTCCATTGTACTCCTGAGCCCATGTGGCTATATTTCACACAATAGTATGACGGTTTTTCGTGCAATGCCATCTGATGGCTCAAAGGTCACAGACATTCAGTTGAGATTGCCCTACATTTACTGAGAATTCTCTTGATTCTCTCAGTCTTCTCACAAAGTTATTTGTGTTGGCTGGTTGAAAGACCTAAATTCAATTTTGCATTGAGAAATGTGACTTCTGATTTGTCTATCATGAAATTTGGCACAATTTGGCCATGATCCATCTTTGCTGACAAAGACTGAGATGCAGTTCACCTGCTTATTGTGGACTGTTTCAAAACAGTTTAACTTGGATTTTCTATAGCCTTTTCACTTTCATTATTCCTCTGTCCCAACTTTTGAGGATTGTGTCGCAGCCATCAAAATTAAAAATTATTTATCTTTACAAAATACATTTAGGTTGGTCTGTTTTTGCTGTTTACTGAGCCAAGTGACAGATGTGACTTCTCAAGACACCCATTTCACTATTTCAGTGATATCTGTCGTAGTAGGGAAGATATAAAGAATCGCTTACAGTGCCTTTAATATAATTTTCCTACAATTTACATTTATTTACTTATCCAAAGCAACTTACTGAGTAAGGCAACAAGATGATTCTTCATAAGAAGCAATTACACAAGAATTGCTAACAATACAAAGCTTCAGACATTGTCTAGAGTAGTACTTAGTAGAGTAGAGTAGTGCGCACAGAAGAGATGAGTTTTTAGCCATACTGTAACCTACATTCATATATTCTTAAATTAAAGATAGAACCAGGCTCCCAGAGATATTTGTCTTTGAACTTTCCTGCAAGTGAACAGTGGTGTAGATAAATAACATTTCTACCAAACTGTAGTTCTTAGCACACATATCTGTTATTGACCATGAGTGGATTAGACTAAGCTTTAATCTTTCTGCTAAAGGAAATGTGTAAACTCACCTGAAGATGAATTGACATGAAAACTACAAGCTCTCTACACTGTATTTAAGTCTTATCTGAATCTGTTTAATAATGGATGACTCGTATACTACCTTATCATAGCAGCTCACACAAGCCGAGGCGTGCATGAAAAAGTATACGCAGTCAAATGCGATGAGGGTGATGAGGGATTCTACTGACGCAGAAATCCGTTTTATTTTTCTCAGCTTGCTTTTGTTCACGTGTCAGTAATCTAATCTACTTATAAATGACTAGAGTGCAAGGTAAAGCCCACAGTAGGTTCGTGCAGAGAGTGTAGTGTGAGCTCTGTTGGATAGTATCCTGTGTTGTGCATCTCAACAGAACTTCATTATGGTGTTATGTATGTGTAGCTTAAAAGAAACCAAGAGAGAAGATTAGGTACAGTATGGGGACTGGTTTCATATTTTTCATTTTCGGACTCGCAGGTACGTACACTATGTTTTTACTCAGTAACTACCAATGGCACAAATAAGTGATTTTATTGCCAGCAGCAAATATCATAAGACATGATTGATTAAAGATAAAATTTATAAACTATAGTTGTAATATGGTGGTTGTAATCATTATGGTTGTGTGAATTTGTTTTAATGAATTATACAATTATACAAGTAATATATATAATAAGTATATTATTAATTGAATATTTAATGTGTTCATATATAATAGTGTTATTAGTTAAAATTAGAATTATAATCAAATAATTAAATTACAATTTGCATTATAATGTAATTCATTTTTAAGTTAAATCAAAATTTAATAATATTAAATCAAAATTTTATTTAATCAAATAATTAAATTACAATTTGCATTATAATGTAATTCATTTTTAAGTTAAATCAAAATTTAATAATATTAAATCAATATTTCTGTATATAATTCTACATAATGTAATTTATATTTTATATATATATATTTTTATTCTCACATAATTGAAAATATTTTATTTTTTAATTTCTGAGACACATTACACCCAGCTTTTAAACGGTATTTACATTTAACATAATATATTAAATATGTCACAATAATATATTTAATTATTGTATAAAAGCACTGTTGATTAGATGCAGGGTAAATGTTTCAAAATCAGTTGTTTTTATAATGGGCCCACTTTTATGTGTGCAATTCTGTATTTCTAAATTTTCTGTTCAGTGGAAGCAACTTAGAGATTTCTTAATTTGCCACACTCAAAAAAATTATAATTATGAATAAATACTAGGGTTATACACTTTTTTTTGCTTACCCCTAAAAGCATATTAGTACCTTTTGAAAGGGTGCATCCCCAGTGACAAAATACAAAGAGTAATAAATTATTTATTAGGACAAATGTTGCAACTTGCTTATCTGTATTATACTACAGAATAATCCTTATGTGTGCAATAATTTTAAGTGCAACCTTATATATTTTGTATATTCAGTTGTCAAATTTTAATGGCTGACTCTTGAACTGTTTATACTATAATGCAAGTATTTATGTGCATTTTATGAGCCATCTAACAAGCAAAATTGCAACTCTGTTTTTTTTAGTGAGCGCTAAGGAGGAGAACCTACAAGGCTTTCAGTCCCTACAAACTGAGAGCGCAACCCTTATAACAACTATGCCATCAGAAGAGCAAAACAGCTCTGGTAACAATGGTGTAAAAGTTTCCACTGAAAGCCCTGCTCGCCTCACTGTGGCTATAATCGGTTCTCCAGGGACAGATTTGTTCCATACTCCACATGAGAGGCAGCACTCAAGTACAGTAAATGCAACCACAACTACTGATAAAGACGCAATTACCTCAAATGGGCCGAGCTTTGTCTTAGCTTATGGTACAGGTTCACATTCCACGGGTGAAGACGGCATGGGAACAAAGCCGATTCAGTCTGGTGGAGACCTCTCATTGATCTCCAATGATGAGAAGAGGCTTCATCCCTCAGCTGAGGCTGAATTTAAGTCAATGATGAATGACACCATGACGCCTGCTGCTCATCTGTCCAGAGGCAGGGAAAAGATCTCTGCTTTTTTTCACGCTTCGCTGGAAAGCAAGATTCAAAGAGTCTCGGAGTCTATTACTCCTTCGCCTGCAAATGGCATTCCCATGGTATCAGCCTCTGATCCAGCAGTAATTGATAACCTTGGGGAGTCAAACAAGAGCGTGGAAAGATGGGACAAAAACAAGACTGAAAATTGGACTCCAGAGTTGTCTGGAACTGATGACCCTCTGATTCGTGCTGAAGAGGTTTCTTTGAATAAGAGCTATTCAACCATTATGCATTTTACAGTTTTGCAGCAGGGTGCAGGGCTTTTAACCACTGAGCTTGGTCAAAATCCAAGAAATGGATCTGAGCATGAGCCAAAAGAACAGAAGAATCTGCTTTCACCAAGTTCACTGATCCTTGATACTCCATTGCAAGTGAAATCAACCAGCCAAGTAATAGTTAATAAAATGGCAGAAAGCAGCAAAAATCCCAGCACCAATGGACCAAAACCCTTCGGGATGTCACTAAAGCACCCAGACTGGATGTTTTTATTCTCCGCTTCAAAGCTGACCCCCACAAAGAATCCAGACGCAACCACACTGAATTATTTTTCAAACATGGTAACAGCTGCTGGCAAAATGCACGTGACAAAACAATTTGTGACCTCGCGGTTGATATCTGACTCAGTGCATAGAATTGTCTCAGCGAGGGACGGACTAGAAAGCAAATCAATTTTTCACAGCAAATCAAGTAAAGAGCGTCAAATTAAAACAGCGCTCCAAACCTCACCAACAAGTTTCCTTCATCGTCTGAATAAAAGTGACCTTTCTTTAGCCGTTCAAAACTTTTCATCTTTACTCAAAACGTCCAATCTTTGCACCAAAGGAGCCAGAACATCTAATATCTCTGTGATGGAGAAACGTAACAGAATGGATCATTTTCCAGTTTGGCTGAGTGAATTGATGGCCTTTAGTAGTGCCTCATTAACCAACGCTGAGGAAGCAGCTACAGCGAGTGATAAGCCAATGTTCATGAAACAGACTCAAAGTTCACTTGCTGCTGCCCGAACCTTTTCACCTCAAGAAGCTGCTTCCAAACAGCTCGATCAGTTTGACGAATTATCTACAGTGGCGCCTCTTCCACCTCTGACAATGCTTAAGAATGTGTTTCATGTCTTCAAAGTGAACAATCATCAGCCTCGACAGCCTCTAAATCATTTTCCCTCAGAGAGATTAAAGCCTTTTGTATCGGTTCAAGGTCCTCAATCGATTCCACCTTCGTTTACATATGCAACTGTGAAGAGATTCGCAAATATGGAAGACTTTACTAAACTTGACTCTATGAACCAAAACCAAAAAGCCCCATCTGACATATCGGAGAGGCAAAACATGATCTCAGACAGATTAACAAGACACAAAATTGTAAACACAACCCCAATCAACAAAAACTTGTCACATTTTAGTGTTCCCCCAACAAATCAAAGTCCTAACAGTTACATATCCACAACAAAGGCCTTCATTACATCAACTATGTTTTTAAAACCCCAGGAGTCTTTTGCCAACATCTCCCTGTTCTCTCATGCAGTTCCTCAAAAGAAGTCCTTTCTGTTACCAACAGTTTTCGCAAAGTCACAAAATACAGTGATAACAGACTCTAGAGTTTTGTCCATCTCTAAGAAACATAATAGTGAGTATGCCATTTTAAATCACTCGACGACAGCTGGAAACGTTGGTTTGCCATTAGACGACAAGCAACATCTTAAAAACCCAAGAGGGACTGTGATGCTTTTTTTCAGCAGCTACACAGTTAGCAGTATCCCATCAGTCCAGCAGCTCATCGAAGCTCACCCTGGAGAGAAATTCCTCACAGAAACACCGCAATCACAATCTGGACTTCAGATTGAGTCATACTTAAAGAAGAGAGATGGCATGGTTAAACCAACAACTCTGAAACACCATGATCAGAGCAGTCATTCAGTTTCTGGCATGAATCAAACCTCTTCAATTTCACACAGGATTGTTTCAAATCCAATTCATACTACTGTTTCCCCTGTTGCTTCTTTAAATACAGAGTTTAAACAACATTTGTCCTTCTCTCCTTTTCCGTCAGCATCTATTGAGGAGACAATGGTGCAGATAAACGGACTTGACAATCACAAAGATTCACTTCACATGTTTGTCAATTTATCAGATGTTAAAAAGCATTCTCAGAACATGACATCCAGCCCAATTTCTGGCATCAGTAGGCACACAACAGCTGCAGCACAACCAGAAGGGGCCTTGAACACATCAGCCCTTAAATCATTCACTGGAACAACTTCACCAACTTTCCCTTTGAATCTTATTCATATGCAGAATTTGTTGCATAAAGAGCATGTGACCTTAGCTGAAAACCAAACTGAATTTTTCTCAGCAGTAAATGAGCATTCACAGACGACGCAATCAAACTTTCCTTCTGATGAAAAGTCCAGTTCAGACGCAACAGAAGATGTACAAAAACACCTTGGGCAGACTTCGCTGTCTGCTGTTACTGGGGAAAAGTTCTCTCCTATTGTCCACACAGATGTGAGTTTCTCAAGTACAGAGACACAATCGCTCCCCAAAGGTTCATTACAGTCCAGGGAAGGGAGTGAAGATATTTCACATGGCACCACTCCATTTGCTGAAAGTGACTCAGGGGTATCTGCTGAGTTCATGTCAGACCTGCCAGTGAAAAACAGGAAGAGGAGGATTATATCACCCGATTCTCTCAGTGGGTAATAACACAACTCTTAAATCACTTATAATGTGGAAAACAAACAGTTTTATTAGCATTTGTGTAGTGCTAGACAAATCAGCAGCATCACATAGATAGATAGATAGATATTAGTTTTTTTTCATATCAATACTGAAATGTATTATCAATAAAAGCTGCCTAAAATCAATAAAACCCATTCAAAACCATTCGGTATGAGCAGATGTATTTATGGTGTTTATTTTCATTTTTTTATTTCCTTATCTCATATGCTATATTATTTTTATTCTATTACTGTAACTTTATTTTTGTAAAAGTGCTTTGACAAATTTTGATTTGCTTTGAATAAATACACAGTTTCACCTAAAACTGTAAATGTTTGTTTAGAAAATTGCTTCAGTTTAGTGATATGAGTAAAGAAGTGTGTCTGCTGTTGTTGTGGATGGAATGTTACTTTACTAAATAAACCATAGCCCCACAAATACAGATGCAATCTATAGAGATGCCAGAATGGTGATAAACTGTAGTCAACATGATTCATTTTCACCATACTCAATTGGATTTTGACCGTCTGATTGTCTTCTTCCAGTCTGGCGCAAATCTCAGATGATATCTGCGGCACTGGCAACTACACAGCAGAGATGAGTCTGAACTTGGAGAGAGATATCATGCCTGGAGATCTCATCCCTGCTCTCGGAAACCTACGCGTCGTCATCAGCCTCAAAACAAATAACAGCCAGGT
Organism: Enteromius mattozi; assembly: GCA_032359235.1. Taxonomy (NCBI): domain Eukaryota; kingdom Metazoa; phylum Chordata; class Actinopteri; order Cypriniformes; family Cyprinidae; genus Enteromius; species Enteromius mattozi. The sequence continues at coordinate 8,793,802 of JAUMHE010000067.1, forward strand.
GAACCTAGAGATAAAATCCTGCTGCCTCTCGCCCACCATCAGACTTGATGAATTTAACACCACCTGCTGCATTTTTTCCAGGTAATGTGCACCTCTCGGGTTATTTTAGATTAACTGAAATCACATGGTGCCCTTGAACCAGGCCACATTTCACATTATGGTACCAAATCAGCTACATGGTCAGAGCATGGCTGGATTATACGGATCCCGTCTCCCATATTTTTATGTGGAGGTTTAATACATCAGCATTAGTTCCTGTTTGTATGACTCAGCTACGTTTTAACTCGTCACCTTATCACATGGGACCAGCATTATAATGATTGGCTAAGAAACATTCCCTCAAACTGTTTAACTTAAGAAAGCTATAAATATCCTGGGCAAAGCATGTCCCTATATCGAGCTGTTAGAGCAGTGCAGTAAACTGCTGATGTCTGTGTCCCTGCTCGTGTGTGAAGTGTTCTCTGTATGTGAGTCTCTCGGCTCTGTTGCCGAAAGCACATTGCCAAAATATCCGGAGACAGCACTGTGTACTTTGAGTGAATTTATGTACTAAACCTTTTATCAAAATAACATCTGTGAGGTAAATTCTTTGTTTTGGAAGTAAAGTAATGTGTTCTTTTGATTAACAAATTTGTTTTTCAATCAGGGGAGACTTGTTTCATTGAATAAAATTGATAAGGAAGTAAGTTTTTGCAAATTACACTGGAAAACAGCAGATAAAAGTTCAGAGCAAGGCAGTCAGCGCTTTCCATTTCGCATACAATTACACTATTCTATGCCATTTATAGTGAAGTACAAGTAGTGTCTATAAGAATTTTAGATTAGTATTTGTTTTATTTTTCCTAGTATTCTTTATTTTTTGGACTCTTTAACATCACATCAAGTGTATTGTGTTCTCATCATACAGATGAGAGTACTTAAGTACTTAACTTACTAAACAAAATGGAACAAATATGCAAAAAGAACACTAAATGTGTGTAAAAAAGCGTTTCATTTTAGTGGAGTAATGACTGGAGAAGACCAGCATATTGTATCAACACACAAATGTCTATCATTTTATGTGATGTTGATAAACAAGTTTCGGGAGGAGCACTGACGCATGATTAGCTACAGCTGTTACCAATTTCCTAATCAGCCTAATTTCCTTTCGTCCAATCAAATTCATAAACCTTCCCCTTAAATAAGCCCTTTTCCTTCCCTTCCTTATCTCGTTACGCATCCCTCCTCCACCCCTTCTCCTCCCTGTTATTTCGCTTCTTCCTCCGGGGGGCGAGCGGGATTCGAGCCGGACGTCGAGCTCAGCCCTAGTTAGGGTTCTATCTTCTAGGGTTCCATCTCCTAGGGCTCGGTGTTCGCCGACATCCCGGCTCGCTCCCTGGACAGCACGCCAAATACGCTTAAATCGTTTATCATAAAGAAGTGCAAACTCGTGAAATATTTGACATTTTGATTTCTTTTTTGCGAAACACATTCATGGCTGAATTGCAGACAATATACTATATGCTGGATGCCAATGATAAATTATGTTAAAATAAGGTTTTTTACATGGCAAAAAAATGTTTCCTAGCTTAGTTTTCAGCCAAAATATCTAAAGTTTTAAAATCAAGTTTTTTACCAGAAAAAAAACAAGTAAAAAAGAAGTATGTTTTAGCTTGAATGTATGAAATAAGATTATTTCACTTACCCCAGTAGCTGAGTGATTATTTAGCTTTTTTCTGAAAACAAGACTTGGGTTTTTTTTTTTACTTGTCTAGAAAAACCTTCTTGATTTAAGAATTTCTAGATATTTTGGTTGGAAACAAGACAAAAAAATCTAAACTAGAAAAGCATTTTTTGCAGTGTATGTGAAATAATGTTAAAATAACCCAGAAACTGTATCCATCTCACATTGCACTAAATCAGACCACTACTTTCGTTTTATTCTAATTACAAAACCATATATTTGCATATAGCACTCTATCCACAGGATTTAATTGTCACGTTTTTCAGCTCCAGACATTTCACCTCTGTTTGCATCACCTGGCAAGTTCATTATTTTAGTTTTGTTCGCACTATCAGAGCTAATGTGTCTCTTTGATGTGAACTCCCTCAGGCTGCCTATAGACCCTCATGGCATTAGACTGCTTCCTAGCGTCCTGTCAAAGAGGGCCAGCTTCACCATCAGTCTCTTCCAGATGATCAATTACTCCACCGCTTACCTGCACTGTGACCTGAGTGTGTGTTTGAGGAACCATTCTGAGTGCGAGAGGGTGAGTCTGAACCCGGCCTCACAGATGAAAACTTGGGGATCATTTATCACTGTTGAAGAGGTCTCAATATTTCTACTGAAAGATTTTCTACTTTTCATTACTCTCCCTGTTTTGATGACAGCGTCTGCAGTTTCTAAATTAATGATCTTCCCCTGCTTGTTACTCTGTCACTGCAAGACAGAAAGTGAAGTGGTCGGCAATTCGTAGACTTACAGAGTAACTCGTCGAGCCTGTAAACAAGTTCAAAGTATGCAGAAGTTCAGGGGGTTTATTTTGGCCCCGTATAATGACTTGATTTCAGGATGATGACATTATTGGTTATCCATTTCTCATCTCAGCAGTGTGTTCAGAGTCGAAATGCGCATCTCGGAGAGGAAGCAGGGGCTTTCTTCAGCAGCACAGGAAACCGCATTTCTTTCGGCCCTGTTTTAAAAGAAGCAGACAATTCATCATTCTCTGAAACAGCAGGTAACTTATTACCAAGTTGTTCTGGTGGGGTCATAAAACAAACTAATGGAAATATATTTCAGCCGAACTGTCGGCCTGATTTGGTTTGTTAATGCCGTACAGATGACACTGAAGCCGTGGCGGTGATTATCAGCTCAGTGGCCGGCTGTTTGCTGGCGTGTTTGGCTCTCTTTCTTGTCTGGATGGCAAACAGACGTTGTCTGCAAAGGTCTGCCTACTGCTGGTCCAGGGCCCTTTGTGAATGTTAAAAGAACAGAGCTCACTGCAAACCAGCCAACCGGACTAAAATCTGCATTGAGCGTTCAATCATTATCTGACAGTTTTTGAATTGCTCATCATTATGTTTAGTTAGCTGCACTGGGAAGCTGATGAAACTATTAACATTGTTTAAAGAGGCCCAAAATGCTCTTGAATACACAATTCTTCTATCATAGTGCTATGATTTGAATGTTACAATAGAGATGTAAAAAATGCAAGCCAGTCAGCCATATAATTGTGAAGACTTGTACATGCTAAGTAAATCTGTAAATAAACAGACATCTGATTAAAGGGTTAATTCATACAACGACTTGCCGTCATGTAAAACCATGCAATACCTTTTTGTTTCCTCTCTATAAAGGTGCAATCCGATTTACCTAGGTTCCACAGATTTTACTAACAAAATGCAATCATATCAGGCAAAAACACAGTTTTTCATGCACTTGTCAATTTTGTGATTCCTCAAAATATATATTTTTTTCAGAGTAGTGGAAAGAAAACATCCCAAATACACTAAAAGTGCTTCTTTTATAGCACTTTGTCTATTTGTGTTTATAGATTTGAGATCATATTTTTAAAGGCTTTTTTAAGTTAAAAATTCACAGTTCACTGCCAATTTCACCATGTTCACATATATCTATATTCTGTAGGTTTTTACAGAGGTTTGTTCATATATAATTTGCCAACAAAATTTTATTCCAATAAATTAAAAAAACAATTCTGGTTGTTGTCTGTATTTTTAGATGTATGGAGTGATCCCAGCTAACAGGGAATGTATTTGTTTTTACTCTGTTCACCAGGGGTGAAAACAAAAGACATTTTGAGGATTAATTGTGAAGAAGTCCAAAACAAGATTTATTGTATGGGTAAAAAACAATACGACATTTCTCAAAATATCCACAGAAGAACAAAACTAATTCAGGTTTGGATCAACATGAGGGTTAATAAACCATGACAAAATTTTCATTCTTAGATTTTAGGCTGCTCATAACATTCCCTAGTTTCTTTGCTGCTTTGAGATTTACCATTCTTTAATGTAGGACGTACTGATGTCAAAGATATACATGAATGCTTCCCTTTATGTATCTACCCCAACACTCTCGAAGATTAGAAATGTTTTCAGCTACTTATTAGGTTTCACATTATGTGTTTCCCTTTCAAATAATCGCCGTTGGAGGAAAAAAAGAAGCAATTAAGTAGTAACAAGCACACTGCCTTTGAGATGCATCTCTCTTTGTAAATCCCACCGCCAGGCTGGGACAACCTAGGGGCACAGCAGATTTACTGGCTTGAAGATCACTTAATAAAAAACATAATGGCTTCTTGTAATTGAAAGTACAATCAAAATGGGCCCGACGGGAAACGAAGCAAATATGTCCCAGAACTGAAAAGAAATAAACTAAGATATTAAATCTTTGAAAGTAGAGAAGTGCTCTTAGAAACACTTGTGGTTGCTTGTTGCGTAATTACTCCCTCAGTAATTAAGGTAATTAGCTTATTGATTGTGTTATCGTATGTGTTAAAAGGTCATTTACAGCCGTATCAATTTCATTGCGTGCTACACACTGAAAATTACTGCCACCTTTACCACATCATTACAAAGCAGAACATTATGACACCTTTTGTCTGTGAATCTGCTTTTTACATCAATATATACCCAAGCAGAATATCAACAGAGCCTGTATTCGTGTTGAAATGCAGCTCCTGGCTCTTTGTGCACTTCTTAAAGGATGAAGTGTCTCTTCAGGTGGCCAACAAAGACTGAATTCCAGCGGCTGAATGCCAAGTCTCTCTTTCAGAGTGTTACAAGAGCCCTGAAGAGGCAAGGCTTCGTCATCTAAAAGTGCTGCTCGCTGCTTGATTGTTAATTACTGTTATTAGTATTATTACTTTATACTTTGAAAGCCTGTCATTAAAGGTTATAATAATTTGCATCACAGTTTGGCTTAGAATAACATTTAATCCACAGGTTTTTGCTAATGTGCCAAGAAATTCGAGACGTCGTGCTTGAGCGATTAATGAACAATGGGAAAACTTCCAAAGAACAACAGTAATTATGAAAATGTGACATACGCTTTATGTGTCTGTTGAACTGCAAGACAATTAGCGTCAAATTTCTTTGGACATTCCGCTAAAATATTTTCAATAAAATGATACTGCTTCCCTAACAACAAACCGCTAACATGCACACATGCAGGCTATTCCCAGTGTTATGTAAAAACTTGAAGCTGGTATATCCGGTTATCAGGTGTCCCACACAAATCTCTCAGCCTCACCTGTGTACCTCATTCAAAACTGGCTTTGTTACATTTTTTTCTAATAATCAGGGCTCTGACTCCTCCCACCAAAACCAGCACAGCCTTTTTGTTTAATATGTGTTTCCTTGACCTGGTTTCTGTGTGCCAAGAAGAAATGTCGAAGGGCAGCGTCTTCATTTCCTGAGACTGGAAAACAAAATGACAGCAACTAATTCCAGTGTACAGGATTCTTTCAGAGATGGCAGCCTGGAGAGATTTACTCATTTTAAAAAAGATGAGTTTGAAAGTGACTGGGAGAAACTGGCAGAGCGCAAGTTTGGTCGTGTCTATAAAGTGAAGGTTAAAGTCTGGCGGGAAACATGTGCACTAAAGACAACGGCTAATGATTACAGGTACAAGTATGCAAGAGAGTAGAAGATTAAAACTATATTGCTGTTAAAACTATGAGTTTGTATGTAATGTATTATATCTGACTTATTGAAAGTTAACTATTAAATATTTGTATTGGTTTTTTTTATTCTGTATATTGTGTGTGTTTGTAAGATTTTATATATACTATGATTTTATATTTTGTGACCCAGCAACATGATACAGATGTCCAAAATTGGAAAACTGAAGTTCAGTTATTTAATTTCCATTTATGGAATAAGCAAAGATCCACCTGGTTTAGTTATGGAATATATGAGAAAGGGATCCTTGGACAACCTCCTCAGCAGTCATTTCTTAATGTGGCCTAAGAAGTTCCAAATGATCCACGAGATCACGATGGGCATGAATTTTCTGCACAGCATGAAACCACCCATTCTTCATTTGAACTTGAAACCAGCCAACATTCTTTTTGATGATCATCTGCACGTGAAGGTGAGTGAGATACTACTAAAAATGTTTCTGATTTTATTTCTGGTAAAAAGAGACTTTTAAGGAAATCCTTATAATATACTTTTATAGGTTGCGCTTTTATGTTACTTTCTACATATGTGCGTTGTTAGGTTGAAATATACAACCTGAGAGTGATTTCAGACTTATTTTATCTTTAAAGATTTCAGATTTTGGCCTCATCAAATGGGAGGTGTTTTCTGGTAAGACCGAGTTTATTGAACACCTGACAGCTCGAGGGAACATAAACTATGTGCCTCCAGAGACATTTACCCAGAATCCTGAACCACCTGGAACAAAGTATGATGTTTACAGGTGAGAGTTCATAACTTGAAATGTGAATGAAATGTGCAGTATGTGCATAAATTGACATTTTGACAAAGAGTTATGGTATGCCATGAAGTAAACATCTAAACATTCTCACTTTGCAGCATTTCTATTATTATGTGGGAAATTCTAACTCAGCAGCGCGCATATCAAGGTATATATTGTTCCTACTTTTGCCGCTTTCCACAGATTTTTTACACAAATTGAAGTTTTGCATTCAACATTTAGCCAGTGATAATGTTGACTGCAAAAAAACCCCCACAAAAACAAAAAACACAGACATATAAAGGAATACATAAAAACAAACATATAAAACAATACAGAGCAAAACAGCTTAACCACCTGAGGTTGCCAGTCAACATTTCCGAACCATCTTCCACTCAAGGTTTATTGAAGAAAATAAGTTTGTAGCAAGTTCCTTTTCTTCTCTGTTTGTTTTGAGAGTGGTAGAAGCACAGCTGTTTGTTTACTAGTGCATTATTTAGAGTTTGCATAGTACAAAAATAACACTCCAAGCAATTTGTTCTATTCTCCTTGTCACAGGTCTGAATATGACAGAAATATTAATCAGAGTGTCATCTGGCAAAAGGCCTGGTGTAGAGAAGATCGCTGAAGACAAGCCTCCTGAGTGCGAGGACATGATTGGTGTCATGCAGCAATCCTGGCACCAAGACTGCAGCCAGAGACCGGCTTTCTCTGGTAACAAAACTCATTTTTGTTCTTGTTTCTGTTTAATGAAGACTATAATAGTGCTTGATTATATGCATTCCAAAAGTCCCAGCAGACGTTTTACTCAGTTGTCTTACTCTTCTGAAATAACAATGAGCACAGAACCAACATTATGGAATCTTTTATCAGCCGCCCTGTTCCTCTGTGACCGTTTCTTCCTCAGGTCACCTTCAGTAAAAGTTCTAATTAAATGATTTGACTTACTGACTGCGATAATGAATTTTAATATTCACTGTTTGCGTTCAGGCATTAAAGTAGTTTAATAAGCTTCTGCTAATTCTATTGCAGTGTCGTATTTTATAATGAGTCAAATACAAATAATCTTGTACATCAGATTACTAAAAATGCAGTGTGATTAGCAAAGTTATATCCCCTGCATTATGATTTTATCTCATACACTGCCCAATTAAGTTGCTCCTCTATGAAAGCGGCTAAAAAGCTGTCAATCATTGGCCGGCCGCTTGCACATTTTTATCCAAATGATCACTTTTGTTTGAGATGGCTTGAAAAAGAGCTAGAGCAAAACTGCTCCCCAAAGTGATCTTCAGCTGCATCATCTCCATTTCTCTGCAGAGACCGTTCGGTTGACTGAAGTCCTTAGTGAAGTCCTAAAAATCCCAGACACGAATGCAAGGGGCGAGATAAGAAAGCGTCTGCCTGAACAGGTATGGAACGTAAGTGACTATTTCAATGCATGTTTAGACCACAGTACACCATCAACACATGAAGTGTTATTTTGAATAATACTGTATCTGTGAACAGCTTCCACTATTTTCTCCTTCAGCTGTGGAAAGGAAGACTTCACAATGTTAAGAAAAGGTTTAAATACAGTACAATATTACAGTAATTAACAAAACTGTTTATTCCAAACTGTTTTTGTTTTTTGGACTAAAGAGTAATTAAACTCTTTAAAAGTAGCAGACACTTGAAATTTGACCAGCTCAGTTCAGATTAATAGACCAAGAAAAATAAGTTGCAGGCCAGTATTTGTACTACAATTGGTGGCAATGTTGAATACTTGCTAACTTGACTAGTAAGACTGCAGCTGGAGACCTGCTTTCTATGGTAACAAACTACAATAGGGCTCAATTATAAACACTTTAGTCTGACTGAAGTTGTGATGCAATTGATCATTCACAAAGAGCTTGATTGACAGGCGATCTGACCAATCATAACACTGAAAACGCCATCTTGCCCGCCAAAAAATAAGACCTTCGGAGTACTTAAACTTGAAAAATTGTGTATTAACGCTGATTTGATGCTGTTGAAATAAATTCTGATGTTCATTCATGTTTGTTTTTGTGTTTTAAGTAAATACGATAAGATGACTGGTTGAACTAATGCAATACAGTAATGCCACAACACATTAAAGAGCCACAGAATGGTATTTCACGAGTTCGCGCTTCCTTATGATCAAGAAATTTAAGAGTATTTGGCGTGCTGTCCTGGGAGCGAGCCGGAAAGTCGAACGCCGAGCCCCAGGGGAAGGAACCCTAGCAGATGGAACCCTAACTAGTCTGAGCTCGGCGTCCGGCTCGAATCCCGCTCGCCCCCCGGAGGAAAACGCGAAATAGATGGTGGAGCAGGGGAGGAGGAGGGATGCGTAACGGGATGAGGAAGGGACGGAGAAGGGCTTATTTAAGGGAAAGGCTTATGAATTTGATTGGCTGGAAGAAAATTAGGCTGATTAGGGAATTGATAACAGCTGGGAGTAATCATGCGTCATTACTCCTCCCGAAACTTGTCTGGCGACATCACTTATTGATTGAAAAAGACAAAATTTGAAAGCTTGTTTCATACAAGAAGTAACCTGTTCTGTCTTATCTGTCAGCATGTTGTTAGTTTTCTCTTTGCCCCACAATGTATTTTTACTGTGTGAGAATGGTGTGTAGTGTTAGAGCAGCATGGCTTGTCTGAGATAGCAACAGTAACTAAGAAGGGCGAGTTTTTGCGAATGGTCAATTGCAGCTTGAGTCTTGAGTTGGCTTCAAGGGGCATTTACACATCCCTGTTTTCAACTAAAAATGTAAACATTTTACGTGTTTTGTCCTTTCGTTTACACAAAAACATTGTTTTTAGGGGCCTAAAAATGCAAACCTTTGAAAACAAGTTTCAAAGCTCAAGTTTTTGAAAACAATGCTTGTATTGTCTCTATATAAACAAGGAAAGTGCAAGTTTGTTAAAACCATGACAGTGAACAAAAAAAATGCACACAAACTTTTTAAAATCCATGACACCTTCATATTTTTACTACTTTCAGCAAATTGTGTTATTAGTCACTAAATAGAAATAACATTCAATTTTGGTTTCTTTCCATCAGCCAAAGAAAACAGCTGACTCCTCAGGCAAGTATTTCATCCAAGTCCTCGCATTCAACCTCTTTTTTTTTTCTGCACAAACTCTCCACGCTCTTACTCTATATAAAACTGTCCTCCATCCAATTTCTCCCCTACAGATGATTCTAGCATTCAGTCTTTGCTTGTAAAGAAAGACTTTGAGAGCTTTAAGAAAAGTCTGCGAAAAGAGCACATGTCTATGGTCTTCCGAGACAACAACTCTCTCCTTCATCACGCTGTGGCAAGCGGGGACACAGAAAGCGTACAGATGGTCCTGAATCTAGGAGCCTCAGTGAATTGCCAGAGTGTAAAAGGCTACACCCCGCTCATCGTCGCAGTTCTGCACAAGTTTTACGAGATCTGCAGCTTGCTGACAGACTGTGGGGCTGACGTCAATCTCAGCGATGGCGACCAGTGGGCCGCGCTCCATTTTGCCGTACAGGCTGGCGACGACAGAGCCGTTCGCCTTTTGTTAGACAATAAGGCACGAGCCGATGCCAAGGAGAAGGACGGGTGGACGCCGTTGCATCTCGCTGCTCAAAACGGCCATGAGCACATCGTGAGAATCCTGCTCCGCCGTCTGGATGCTGTAGATGAGCAAGAGCGCCAGTCTGGCCGTACGCCGCTTCACGTGGCTTGCATTTACGGTCACGTGAACATTGCCAACCTCTTGCTCAAAAACGGAGCTGATGTTAACAAACGGGATAACCTTCAATCCACTTCTCTACACTTGGCGGCAGACGAGGGGCACTTCAGGGTGGCCCGTTTGCTGGTTAATAATGGGGCTGATGTGAAAGCAGCCAATGAGCAAAGCTACAGTCCGCTACATTTTGCCGCTCTAAAGGGTTACACAGGTATCTGCAGACTCCTGTTGAGTAAAGGAGTCGAGCCCGATATTAGAACCTATCAGAACTGGACAGCCATGCATCTTGCTGCCCTAAAAGGCCATCCGGAGACCGTCCTCATGTTGGAGGAGCACCATGGCTCAGTCAACGTCCAAGGGAAAGACGGCTGGACTCCTCTTCACCTTGCTTGCCATCATGGAAAAGAGGAGGTGGTGACGGTGCTGCTAACAGCAGGTGCTAACCCCAACCTGGCCGAGGATAACGGCTGGACACCCCTCCACTTAGCCTGTAACAGTAGCTGCTTCCCTAGCGTTCTGCAGCTGATATCTCACCAAGCCAATGTGAATGCCCAGAATAGCAGCCAGTCCACCCCATTGCAATTAGCCGTCCAACTCAGCAACATCCCAATCATCAAAGCCCTGCTGATGAATAATGCACAACGGGATATGCAGGACTCGAAAGGATGTACCGCCTTAACCTTGGCTCAACGGTGCAACAACACAGAAGCCATGGAGCTACTGAACACCTAGCAGATCAGTGGAGATCCTGGGAGAGAGCGAGCCGTGTTTGGTGACAGATAACTCCACCATTAGAGGGAGTGCAGCATTGATTCCTGCTATCGATTTCCTTCCTCCTGCAAAGCCTGTTCTTATAAACAGTCTTGCTGTTGTTTGTGTTTTAGATTCCTAGAATTGAACGCCTTTGTTTGGGTTTGGTTAAGAGCTCAGGTGTGTTCTTGGAATGAAAGTGTTACAAATTAAGGATTTTAAGACTAGCAGTATGTTGTGGAAATCCAGTCAGTTTAGTTATCTTGAATAATTCATCAGAGCATGTTATTCCTAAGAAGACAATTGGTTGCTTTTGTAATATTTTATAAAAAATAATAACTTGCTCCATCACTGAAATGGCTTTCTATATCTGTTTACTTGTCATTTAGGTCACACAGGCTGTTAAATAATGTTAAAGGTATCATTTCCACGTAAATTAAAATTCTGTCATGATTTATTCATCCTCATGTTGCTCCTAAATTGTCTTTTTTATCTGTGGAACATTATAGATGATATTATGAAGAATGCCTTGATGACAATTGGCTTTCATTGTATGGAGAAAAAGACATTTCTAAAAATATATTATTTTATGTTCCACAAAAGAAATAATATTAATGTAACAACATTAGGGTGTATAAATGATGACTTTTTTTTTTTTTTTGAGTGAACTGTCCCTTTTAATAATTACACAAATAACAATTATTTACATTCAGTCCGACTCCATTCTGGTATAAAACAATCTAATCTATCCACACACATTTTTTTCTTGCTGAATATCCAATTGAATTTAAAATCACATCACATTAGAGGAGTACAATAACTTATTAATTGTAATTCATGTTCCACAAAGTGTGGAATTTTGATACCTAAACTTGTCTTTAACATGATTCAATACTTTGCATGAATTCCACTACTGTCAGACATGCACATGTCATGGTGAATAAATCATAACCATTCATGGCATTCGAATGGTATGTTACGTTTACAAGCAGAAGCCAAAAAACCTGTTTGACAACATGCTTACCACTTCCCAGCAGGCTTCCGCTCACGTTCAGCAGCTTTGTCCTAAACACAAAGGGCAAAAAAAAAAAACTATATAAAATGAATGCAACAACATCCATTCTGTCATTATATGGTAACTGAACTGGTAATATGGTAGACATCATTACATTGTTCGTATTTAACAGGTATAAACTTGTGACTGAGGTTGTGAGAGGACCAGTTTTGTATTTCATTAAACATGACATCATAAGATAAAGCTTGAATTACTATGTTCATTTCAGTAATTTCACACACTCTCTTGGGTCACAGAGAAAGTTGCAATGAGGATTCTGAGCTTTTGAATATCAATTACTTTTTTAGCATGGTTCTGGCTTGCGTTTTTCCTCAAGTGAATATGTTAATAAAACATCAATGCCTTGTGAAGGAATCTGAACACATGCAGCCCATTATCACAGACTGCCGTTTGCACTGCAGCCTCTCCACTGTAATGTACATGACACTTTAAATGTCTCATTAAAGCCTGCATAATAACAAAAGTGTCTACAGCATGAATTGATGCAATCCTCACTCATATGCAGTAATTTGAAATTGAACAATCTTTTATGTAATAGCATGTTTCTCGGGTATTTTCGCATGCAGAGGAATCTTACATGAGATTGGAAAGATCAGAAAATGTGTGGATAAGATTATTTCCTGTCATATGTCTAATGCCAAGTAAGGAAAAGATGAACCATTCTGTTCAGTGCGTGCTTATGTGTGTTTATGTTTACAGTAAACCAAAAATCCTCCATTTAATGTAACTACATAGTTGTTTGCATGCCGAAAGTGGAATTTGTGAAGGAACATTTTCAACAGCTTCAAAACATTCATAATACCAAAGCTAAAAAATATTCCCTGTGGACTATTGTTAATGCACCAAAGAGCATCATATATGCGGATTAGGTTTAAATCTCCACAGCAAATTTGATAAAAATGAATTTATACACAAGACTGCACATCCAAAGAAATGTGCTGAAAAATACAGTACCAACCTCCGAGAGGAGATTGCTAGTGAAGTATGACCAATTATTGCTCTGTCAGACTTTCATTTCATTACTTTTGCCTCCTTTAGGCAAGCACATACGTAGATAGCTCTACTAATGAGTGCTTGATTAAGTTTTACCCAGCATGCACTGAACTCTCTTCCAGAGAATGACACCATGATTTCACTGTCAACACATTAGCTGTTGCTATAATAGACCATTAAAATGATTTTGTTTACATAATTGCTATAGTAGGAGGCCACCGCAGTTGTCACAAAGAATACTATTTTCCATCCCATTAATTATATTAGCTTTGAGGTCATCTATACTATTACTAAACGCTGGCAAAATAGCATTATATTTCAAACACACAGTCTTTCTTTTCCTGACAATCTGACCAAATATATTGACGACTCGTCTTGCACTACACAGATTTTTGTCCAATCAAATGCTCTCTAGAATTAAAGAAAACCACAACAGCGATTAAAAAAGAAAGAAAAAATCTGCAGGAAAAGTAACTGTTCATTCATCATGAAAGTTTTTTTAGATTATTTATTTAATAGGCATGAACTAAATAATTCAAACTCATACAATAGTTAAAAACGAAAAGATTACTCCAGACTTGTTGAAAGGAATCATCTGACAGGGTAATATAGAAATTAGTACCACATTTATTATTTTATGAACACATCATTAAATTCAATGCCAAAGGAAAATAAATCCACTTGTTTCATATTTTATTAAAGAACCTTTTTGTTGCCAAGAATCTTTAGATGCTGCTCAGAACATTTTGATTGAACCCAAAAGTCCCAAAAGTTCTATTTTGCTTCTACCTAAGCCAACTCTCATCCAAAAAAAACTCTAAATCACCTTTTTAGGAGCGCATTGGTAAACCAAAGGTGCTGATGCAGGATTCAGTCCCAAATGTTGTGGTCATTTGAAGTAACGGTTTACAGATCATTTGTCCCATTGACTGAAACTGCAAGATTAATGCAAGATTTGCTGGATTTGATTCAAGATTCCTTAGAGATGGGCAAATAGTCAAATTTTATGCTGCTGTTGTTAATTTAACATTGAAATATGACAGAATGAGGTTAATGTGATTTTTTACAAAACCATGAGAGTTTCAGAGGTCTCTGTATTCTGGCCAGTGATATTCACCTTTATTAGGCTTCTTGATAACTTTGTTCCTACCTCATCTGGTACACGATGGCATGCTCTTGCTCTACACTCTCAGAAATAAAGTTACAGAAGCTGTCACCGGGGCGGTACTTTTCCAAAAGGTACATGTTTGTACCTAAATGGTCCATTTTGGTACCTTAAGGGTACATACAGTAGTACTTAAAGTGTACATATTTGAAACTAATAGGTACAAAAGTGTACCTTTTAAAAAGGTACCGCCCCAGTGACAGCTTTTGTACTTTTTTTTCTGAGAGTGTATTTTTACCAGAAATCAGGAAATTCTCATTGTGTTATTGTGACATGATGCCTCATCAAACTGAACCTTGACAGGACTTGTAGGCCATCATCGCTCAGTCTCTTTTCATCTTGGTTGAAGGTCACAAAATTGTCACTTCGTGATGTATAAAACAGCAATTGGCCTTCACTCACCTGGGTCACATGCTGCACAAAATAGAAATTAGACTTTTCATTCACTTTACTCCACAATTTTTTTTGTTTAATATTGATTCAATAAATTGCTGTAACTCACTTTGAACTGGTTTACTGTTTTTTTTTTTTTTTTTTAAATACTCTCTCGATGGTTGAATTCCTCAAAATCTATAAACTCTAACATTCAGGTTTGTCCATGAGCTGCTCATATTTGCCAGAATCAAATCACTGCTTTTGACATTTATCGCATCCAGAGGGTTGGGTTACTGTCAGAAGTGTCATGCCCATCCAAATGTACTCTGCTTGATGTTTTTTTTTGAATGCAACGTCTAAAAAATGTCAAAAAATAAATGTTTTTATAAAAACGTGTCATAAATCACCAGTTCACAGTTTACATTTGCTTTAAACTGAACATTTTGTCCTTGGCCTATCCTCATTCTGCTTGAAGCATTACTCTTCTGTGAAACGACAAAAAGGAGTTATTATTCTATTTTAGACACAATTGAAGTGCTTTGATCACTGACTTTAAGATGTAATTTTAGTGTAAGCAGAACTTTTTTCATAATTTAACATAATATTAATTGTTTGTCCACGAACATTTTTTTGGATTTTTTTTTTTCTGGTCCGAGGAGATTTGTGTAAATGCACTTAACCTAAACCTAAACTCAATACTATTTATACCCTCAGATGTTTATTCATGTTTATTTCATGTTGTAAATAGTATTAAGACCTTAGACAGTTACAGCGATATATATCATTAAAAAGCATCAAAACCACATTTATTATTCATTTATTGTTTGAATTTGATTATGAAATTGATAACATTTAAAAGTGTTCACTAATACGCCATTCTTATCTAGCTATTTTATAAATAACTCTATTTTTATAGGCCCTTCTTGGTATTAGCATTGTAAAAAAAAATTGTAACTGAGTAGGGTAAAATCGGATTAGATGCAACCTGGTCTCATAAAAATATGTACCTCTGTGCACTTTTTGTGCAACACTGTTTTTACGTCCTTAATTGCACGTTTCGTCACAGTTTCAAAGAGAAATGTTCACTAAGTGAACACAATACATGAACCCTAGCACATTTTATGACGTTGATATAGGTGTGTTGTGGCAGTTCAGAATTGAAATATCCTTGGACTGCTGCTAAAAGTTAATGATCTATCATGTTGGAAATATGCACCAATACACCAAATCCAACCCTAAACCTACCCTATAGTGTTAACAAATGCAAAACTGTCTCTCAGGTACATCTCTGTACTCCATGAGCTACAGAATAAACCTACCGTCTATAAAAACCCATAGTTTTGAAGCTGGATATGTGTGATGCTAACCTTCAAAAGCATCAGTTTTCAAATATCCCAAAATATTAATATTGTTTTGAAGTCATAACATGATATTCTTCAAGTAATTGTGCAAAAATTATTCTTTACTAATCAAAACTGTAAATTTGTGTAAAAATGAATAAAAGGTGTCAGAGTTTTACTGCCTCTAGTGTTCATTTCTTTTGGAAACTGCAGTGATATGTACTTAATGGTACATATTTTGTGTCTCGCTAAAAAGTGCACCAAGGTACGTTTATGTCATGAGACCAGGTACGTTAGATGACATGGCATTATAGTATTTTTTCCATGATGGAAAATAATCTCAACACATTTAACAAATGGCTATAATATGTTAACATTTGTGAGATTTACAATGAAGTAGCGGAAGTGTCTGCTTAGAAAATGAATGTATATATGGCAGATCTAGTCGATCAAAATTCCCTTCAAATCAAAACACGGCTTTACTTTGGTTTGAAAGCATGGGAGAGCCACAGTTCAATGCTATTTCCTCGAATTATTACATAATTGTGCAGACAAATTACTTCTATTTGCAATTCCTGACAGCATTGCCCTGTTAAATGGATCAGTGCAGTGTGGTTTGACTGGGTGGGGTGTGTGGAGGACGGTCCAGTGGGCAGCAGGAGCGCTCTTATTAACACATCAGAAAAACAAACACAGCACCTGCCTGTGGCTCAGCTGGCCCAGCTTAATTCTCTTTAGCTGGGCTCATAGGAGGGGGTAAACGTGCCAAGCAAGTGATTATAGCTTTAGCGCTATGGGAGCCCTCACACCCTCCCTTTCTCTCTCTCTTTCTATCTACTTGAATGCACAACTCATTCTCAGCCCAACATCCCAAGCCTAGAGATTTAAGTCTTCAAGGTCCCAGAGATTTAAGATGACAGAATATTGTTATATTGAATATGTTTTGAAGACACAAAAACTGTAACGTGAATGAATTAATTAGAAATTTTCAAATCGCATCAAATGATTCGTAAATGTTACCCTTCCTCCCTTGTTACGTTCTGTCACCTGTCACATCTCCAAAATGCCTTAATATCGCACCCACGTGACACCTTTCAGGTTCGGTTAAGTGGCGACAGCAATCAAAGGCTGTTGAACACCATGTCTGACGATGAAACCTGCCGTCGCATTTGTCCTTCTGTTGACTTGCAAGAAAAATAACCCTGATTGCAGGGTATCAAAGGAGCAATTTAGTTAATTAGAAATCCAAATTCATGACGTTTCTTGCTCGCAATGTCATACTTTGCATTCAGGAATTTTTAGTGCAAATTACCAGGCTGCTCTCTGTTGTTAGCGGCTCTGCTAACAAGTTATTTTTACCAGGTAATTTAGTCGGCTAATGAAGCTTGAAGAATTTTGAGTTCTTAATCTGTTTCTATTGAAAAGCCAAGTGCAAAGTTTACTTTGCTCAAGTGTCTCTCATTTTTCCGAGCAAAATCATTATTCACATGCAGCACTTTCCCATCCACCCGCATTTGTGACTGCAATGCAGACAAGTGGTGAAAAATGTTCTTGACATTTTATTTGCAAATGTGAAATAAATGACTAGTGCCCTACACATCCCTGATGTTGATGTTGAGGGTCTGAGGGTCGAACACCACAGGTTTAATCTCATTTTAAGGCTGTCACCACATGGCCCTGAGAATTTTGACAGTGATCTGTGCTTCACAATCAACACAGGCTGATGATTTATAATGTCACTTTATCTTATACACTGTAATTTCATTTGTGATGCATTTATATATATATATATAGTGCTGTCAAACAGTTAATCACATTTAAAATAAATGTTTTTGTTTACAAAATGTGTGTGTGTACTGTGTGTGTGTGTGTGTGTGTATATATATATATATATATATAATTATACAATGACACTTGTACATATTTAAGAAAAAAAAATGTATATTTGTATATTTAAAATATTTATATATAATATAAATTATATATTATAAATGTAAATATTTTGAAAATATATCAACTGTGTTTATATATACATAATAAATATACACAGTACTCACACATATATTGCAAAAACTTTTTTTATATTATTGTTTGACAGGACAAATATATATATATATATATATATATATATATATATATATATATATACACACACACATT
>JAUMHE010000067.1:8816158-8845782 GCA_032359235.1 Enteromius mattozi
ACACCAAAATATGAACCTTTCATAACCCATAATAGGGGGACTTTTAACTGTGCTAGATCTTAACAGTTTTGTTATGGAGGGACATTTAGGATTCTTGAGGTCCTTTACAAACTAACTGTGTTTATGATTCCTACTGTATAATGTATATATGTATATAATGCATAACAGTGGCTGTAAATCGCTCCATTTTAATTATGGGAGTAGCACATGTTGAGTTTTGATATTCTGGCTAGGGTCACTGACCTAGTTTTGGGCTATTTTTGATTGACCATTGGGCTAGTTTTGTTACGTAGATCTGGCAACCCTGCTGGTTGTGATGATGAAATACAAAGCAATGTTTTGAAAGGCCCACAGTGTTTACAAATCAACCAAAAATGTTTAACTTCCAAGTATCAAAAAAAATCAAACACTTCACCATTAAAGCAACACTTACCAAGGACAATAGCTAACATTTGAGTAGCCTTCTTCTCCTTCTGCTGGGAGATTTTGCGTTTGTTAAGGGTCTTGACCGATGTCTGTGTTTTGCCGGTGGGGGAGACCTGGATCTCAAATGCTTTGGCCCCTTTTATGATATTGCTGGTGTTGCCATTTCTTTCAGGTTTGACTCCAGCTTCAGGCGATGGGGGAGATATGTCAGTCTCTCTTAGATTAGAGTTAACCAGCCTGCTGTGTTGTTGACTTGTACCGGACTGATCCTGCTTCCTCTGTCTCGGAGGGTTTAAGTTTGTCATTTCATCCATTTGTATGTCATCGCCGTTGTTTACCACCTCCTTTATGAAGATCTAATAAAAAAGATGAAATAATTTTGATTGAAATTACTGCCGACGTGCTTAGGGTTTGATAATAAAATAGAATTAATTGGTTCACTTCATCAAACAGCTCATTTAATAACAGAGCAGCGTATTGTTTCAGTCAACATAACTTTATATGAAGTCTACACTGGATGCAAAGATTAACATTTAATATTTGCCAACACACTGTCATTTCTCAAATGTCATCTGTCGTTATTTCTTCTGGTGCATATGGCAAGCAGTTATAAGCTGAAGAATCCTGTCAAGTGCGCTATTTGGAAAGAAAATTAAATTGGCTGTACCACGTTTTTGTTGTTCACAGGAAAATTCCCACTGGACTTGACGATAACAGTGCAGAGTTTCACATCATCAGGGTGGGTGCATTTCTGAAACACACATGGGAGAAACACCAGACTGTTTTGACAGATTTAGACCAGAAAGGAATTAACCGTCCTCACCTAGGTTTGGTTTAAATTTATTTGCAATTATAGAAACGTGCAACAGGAAGGTTAGTAATTCCGTTCCGTTCACAGCGATATTTTTGTGCAAATGTCAGCTTATAGATCATGTTTATAGGTAATGCGCTAGAAAAAGTTTCCATTTTAAATTAGCTGAGGATTTTGCATTTTCAATCTCCAAAGCATATGTTTTGGATGCACAAGCGGCCAATCTAAAGATCATTTCAGATCTAAATCCAAAGATTTAGCGTTTTGAAAACAAGACGCTTGCTATATAGAAAGATAAGGACGAGTTTTGCACTTCAAAATGAAAGCGCTCCTGAAATAAACATGATGTTGATCTGAGCCTGTTTTTACATCAGAATGCTTTGGAGGAGACACCGCAGTGACAGAAACCACTGATAGGAGATGCTGTGTTTACTTATGCCGTCAGGACACAGTATGAGAACTCCCTAACCACAAATGGCTCTCAATAATGCACTGATGCCCTTGCAGAAGCTTAGGATGGGAAGATAAGCTATCGGTTTCTTTGAATAATGCTATATTGAATTTATTCTGCTGTGGCACATGCTCCATGGAGAAGCCTGGGTGTCTTTGCTCTGTGTAAAACAATGCAGACTATATAGACATGTATTATAATAACAGTCGTATGAAGCAGAGGTCATTTCCTGCATGGCACACTTTGATTTGCTGTATGTCGGCAGAATCAATACGAGCAAAAAAAGAGGAAAAGGTCATTCTGGACGCACTATAATCACACATTTAATAAAAAAATATATATGCTGCTATTTACTATCCAACTGTTCATTACAGATATACTGCTACTGCTATATTACTGATATACAGCTAATGGGAAATGCAGTGCTGATGAATTACTTTGAAATTCATTGACACTGCAGTTTTTAACAGTCCCAATTCACTAAACTCTACTGGAGTGCCAAGTAAGTAGAAACTTTCATCGTCCTGCAGCTGTTCTCACCTTTAATGTCGAGCTCATATCCATGTCTGTGACGGGGCATGTGCGTTTGTGGTTGACACGTTTCCGTCTCTTTCGCAGTACCACGTAGATCTGCACGTATACTAACAGTGTTATGATGAAGGGAACGTAGAAGGATACAATAGAGGAGTACACTACAAAGGCAGGGTTTGCGATCACACACAGAGCGTCGTCATGAGTGACTGCAATGAAAAATAGAGTGAAAATTAGTGAAACTGTATTATGGATCATACAAACAAAATTAAGTTATTGACTAAATAGCTATAATAGGTGTCTGGGTAAATAACATATATGACTGTACATGTTACAGAAAGTAAATAATTATACTTTGATTAATATTGGTTTATGTGGTTTTTAATGTTTTATTTTTCTTCCAAAAAATACATACTACTATATGAACAAATTAACAGGCACCGAGAGAAAGCATTAAGGTATCAGTGCAGCAGCTGACATAATACTTGTATTAAATACTTCAAAGTATAATGCTCAACTTCCCAGTCTCTTACATTATGATTTGTTTTGTTCGTGCCCACAAATCCCTGACCTCGTCCTCCCAGCAAGAGCATTCAAGCAGAAGAATGCTGATTAAATGACTTCCTCTAATATAACTTTTAAATGAAGTGGTGACCTAACTTAATATTAGCTGCCCCTAACAGTGTGCATGCAAGTTAATGACACTAATACTCTGTAAATTCAGCGCAAGCTGTTGTGCCATAAAATATTAATAAGTAGAAGTCATTTGTTTAAGTTTAAGGGATCCACATACACAGAATTTAGCTATTATATTCCTTATGGATATAAATTCTCATGCAGAACAATGCATATAATATGAGACAATGTACTGAACAGCATGTTCAGTATAGGTCAGAGATAAGCTTGAGATATAAAATAGTTTATTGACTTTTAATGCTTCTATTCATGATGTCTGCCACAATAATTGAATGGCTTTTTTATTCAAAAGCATTTTTCCATAAATACATGCAGTGAACTGACTTTCATTTGATTAATTATTCAGGATATCATTAAATTACAAAGTGTAATTGATTGACAGCTCTTCTAAAAACCTGCAATACACATTGCTCTTCAGATGTTGGGGTCAGCCACATTGTTTTTTTTGAAAGTCTCTCACGCTCAAAAAAGGTTGCACTAGTTGGATCAAAAAATAAAGTAAAACAGTAATATTATAAAATATCATTACAGTTTGAAACAACTACTTTCTATGTAAATATGTTTTAAAATGTAATTTGAATTTCAATGAATTTTCAGCAGCAATTGCTTGTGAAATTATCTACAGAAATCATAATAATATGCTGATTTGATGCTTAAGATTTATTTTCAGTGTCAAAAAAACAGCTGTGCTTTTGTAAAAACCGCAATATACTGTATTTATTCAGGATTCTTTGATTAATACAGTGTTCTAAGAACGGCATTTATTTATAGAAACTTTTTTTCTGTAAATAACTTTACTGTCATTTTTGGCCAATTTAATGCATCCTTGCTGTAGAAGTATTAATTTATTTTCGAAAAAAAAAAAATTAAATATAAAAAATTACAAATAAATTTGCACTGACCCTGAACTATTAAATAGTGTTGGCCTGGCAATATAGTTAGTGAATATTTTCCCCCCATATTTACCAGTATTATTGAGTCCAAACAGCAGTGGACATGATATTGCAAAAGACAGAATCCAGACGACAGAAATCATGACTGTGACCCTCCTCTTGGAGCTGTAGCGTGTGTTGTACAACATAGGCATGGCTACAGCTGTGTACCTGTGAGACATGCAAGACAAAAATAGGTTTGTTGTTAGCTTACATGCCTTATATGACCTGTATCATATTCCTGCGCACAATTTTTCAAATATACCTGCAATCATGTGACCTATGATGCATAAAACCACATATCGGTGCTTCCCATGACCTCTGTATAATCCTTTTTAGACTTTCCTTCTAGTATCTGATTACTTACTATATAAATAGAGGAGATGTTTAGCATGAACCGCTATTGATCTCACAAGTATTTCTTACTATTCTGAGCTCATGTGACACGATGTACAATGAAGTTGTCGTTTATATATAACAACCACCTCAGCACCAGATATGGTTTATTTTCAGGTGTGCGGAAGCTGTGTTGGTCCCTCTTTTGAGCTGAGCCACCAAATTATGTCTCGCTCAGCATATAATGGCAGTGCAGAAACACCTACCTGTCGATACTGATGGCACATAGATTGAGTATGCTCGCTGTACACATCATCACGTCCAGGGTGACAAAGATGTCACAATGGATTGTGCTGAACCGCCACTCTCCCACCACCTGGGAGGACAGACATGGACAACTAAACGCTCTGCTAATTGTAAAACAATGCAACTGAGTGCAAACCTACAATGTTGGCTTGCAAATGTGGCAAGCATTGCGTATTACTAATATCTTTAGTTTCCAAATATCCTTAGTAATACCACAACCACCTGTCTTTCTCGTCTGCAAGACTGCAGGAGTCAATTTGCAACAGCTTCAGCCACTATAATAATGTTTAAACCAATAAAATATTGGCACTTTCTCTGGTTTATGCAATAAAACTGGCAGAAAGAAGCAATATAGCACAGGTCAGCCTCATCCACAGTTCGCATCTCCTGAGTTGGCTGGCAGAGCTTTCTGAGCTGCCTCTGATTAATGTGTGTCCTCAGGCAAGCCGAGGGACTCAGAAAGCTCTTGATGGTCTTAGGTCCCCGCCTCTGGAGTTTGCATCGCTGTCATTGATTAAAGAATTATTTGACACCTCTAATGAAAGCGGCTGTGAGTTGCCTGAATCAGTTCATCACCATATCTCTAAACTCAGATGAAATGAGCCTCACCGCTATCATTCTCAGACACCGCTAGTGATCAAAACATGTCCTTGCACTAATAGAGGGAGGTCCGCAGAACAAGCATGTAGTGTGTAGAGAAATAGAAACTTTAAAAAATTGCTGTGCACAGAAAGAACTAATGAGTATTGAAGCTTCTTTCCTCCACTGAGTTTATATCTAATAATTTGGCTTTCACAATTCAACGATGGAAATTCAGAATTGTGACACATTAACTCGCAATTTTATATATTGTTTAAAAGCTGTTTTTTTATTTCGTAATAGAAAAGTGCTACCATAAGAACTGTGTGGCACTCAGAACTGACCTGAATTCATTTAAATTTCTATCTGAGACCTGAATTAAGGCAAAAAGATTTAAATAGAATGAAATATATTCAGAGGATAAACGCTGTGATAAAATGGATGAATAGAAATGTATTATAAGAATGAACTATGTTAGAATGCAAGTTGACATTTCATTCTAGTTGAACAGTATTCTGTGTATGTGACAAATACGTTTTGAATTGCATTTGAATAATTTTTGAAATCTTGAATTTTGTTAGTGGCAGTGACTCTTTTTACCAGTTACACTGTTATGTCATTAGTTGGTGATGAAGGACTATTTTAATGCACTGAATCAATTCTAATTCAACACACTGTGAGGCAAGGACAATTCCATTCAAATTCATATTAATGAATCGAAAGGAGAACATTTTTAAAATTGTCAGTTTGGCCTGACCCTGCAGCTAAGCTAAAGCACTTGATTTTATTGGTCATTTCTTGCTAGCATAATTAGGTTATTTTCATGACTCATTTTCATTCATGTTCTGAAGATATTCTGAAGTTGTTTATGGAAATTTGGAATGATGATCTCATCGACCCTAATAATAATATTGAGGACTTTCATATTGCAATGCAACAACAGCCATTTTTATTTAGCCAATAAACATTTCAACCATCTCACAACTGCACTCCTTAATGTTCGGTTCACACGTAAAAATTATTCAAACTAAATAAAAGATGAGAACGCAGTTACCCGGTGCTGCCCTTTAGGAGAAAAACAACACACCACAAGACATCAAAAGGCTAATTTAATTTAGCCAGTTATAATAATGCTGTAAATTTGATGTGCTGCGTCTGAAGTATCACTTTTGACCCATTGTTCAGAGCTTAGTTTATAATCACACAATCAACCTCCTAGCATTATTCTCTGAAGAACACTATTTTCTGCATGTAAATTATAAACCTATAGATTTTCCTTGATATTTGATAGCTTTGCTAATATGTATAGCTCAATGACATACAGCAGGGAGGCTGGTAGTAAAAAATAACTACTAACCCGTGGCTAGGATCAGATTTTCTAGAATTAGACATGTGCTGGTGGCTACTGCAAATTGATTGGCCAGAATGAGGTTTAAGACGGTGCCTGCAGCTTTTCTTAGTTAATTCATGCCCAGATTGACTCTAATGAGTTATGAAGAAGATGGCGCAAGAAATTGCAGTCTTATCATGTGAGAATAATTCAATAACCCGTCCTTGCTTTAATGTAAACCACAGATGGCTGGTTGTTAAATTATTTTAGCATCCAATCACGCGGATACCTACCTCAAGGTAAACCACCCATGGCATTACAAGTGTGGCGACTAGCAGATCAGCCACAGCCAGGCTGACTATCAGGTAGTTGGTAGTGGTCTGCAGGGCTTTCTCCCTCGAGACGGCCATACACACAAGCACGTTGCCGAAGACGATGACGAAAATGAGCAGTGTGAGAAGCATGGCATAATAATTGTATTGGTGCCGCCCCCCTTGTTCCGTGCCATTGAAGCCCCGGGATCCATTTTCAATGAAGCTTTCATTATAGGCATACTCCGTGAAGACTTCCATCAGATGGTTGAAGCCAAGCCGAGACCCTACGACCAAAGACAAGAGTTTTTTTTAATGAAAGAAATCCAGAATTAAATTTTTTTAAAGTCACGTTTTGTATCCCAGTGTGTGTCTTATCATATCAACCAGATTGCACAGCGTGTGCCACTAAGTTTTGGCATGAAAAATCAATTTCTTATTGGAACACCTGAGCAGAAGCTTTCACTAGAAAGCACAGGGCCGTGGCCTTGCGCCGCATGGTACACTGTGTAAAGTCTTTGCTTTATTTATGGGTGATCGTTCGCACAGCTGTCCTGAAAAGCCTGCGTTTGAACTCTGGATGTGACTTGACTAACTAGGACAGAAGTCTCCTCCCTCCCTACTGTTTCCCTTGCACGATGTCCAAGAAAACAGACAGAAACATAAGCAGTATCAGCTAAATAATAAGTGGACGCGGGGAGGTGAGAGCATTTCACGAAATATCACAACAAACGGGCTTGTAGTTATATACTGTCTCTGCAAATTGAGAAAAAAGGAAACCGCACAGTGAGCAGTTGCTTTTCAGTCCATATTTAGCAGATTTTGCAAAATTTGCGTGAGCTCAGCACCAAATTTATTATAGCCCTAATGTGGAAATGGATGAAATTAATTTGCATTTCGTGACAAATGAACCCATTCTGGCTATCTAAATGATAGCAAACTCAGAACAAAGGTCTACTTGTCTTCTCAAATCATTTTTTATGTCATGAATAGATCATTTCTTATGGCTTTGAAATGGAAGGGACAAGGCAAATTTTAAAGGGTTCAAAGGGTTTCCTCAAGCAATAAATGTAAATGAGTTCCCAAACAACACTGTACCCCATGGACTTCCATTGCATGGGGAAAAAAAACATATTTTGTGTTCCTTGGTAGAAAGAAAATCACACAGGTTTGGAATGACATTCTAGAGATAGAAATTCTTCAGTGTAGGGTGGACTATATTTACCATCAGAGTTTGATGCCTGGCTATATATCAAATTCCATTTAAACACATCACATTGGTCATTTTACACTGCTTTGACTCATGTTATGTAAATAAGAAAGATACATAAAAGTAACAGACAGAGGCAAGAGCGCTTGAACCTTGCCGCACCTCGAATGTAACATCACTCAGGGTCCGAGCAGCGCCTTGTCGGCAGATGTGCCACATAAACGAGCAAAAGCAATAGCAATATGTCATCATTTAAACTGTTCAATATGAAAGTAAAAATGCATTCTGCTGGGAAAAAAACCCCATACAAAACACCATCATCACAGATATAACCCACTCTTGTGTAAAGGGACCACCACTTATTGGTTTTTCCACATAATTGCCTCTTTAGCCTTCTCAGTGTCACTTTTGATCACGAAAGCTGTCTCAGAGTTGACGCTCCCTGTAAAGGAAGAAATAGGCATCACAGCTCAACTGAATGATGCTTTTTCATTTTTCCTCATATCAATAATTTGTGATTGTGTTTGTTTGTTAGGCTTTTAATGGGATTTTCAATCAGAACAATTGAGAACGTGCATGCATCTTAAGATTAGTTTTTGTTCATTAGAAGAAAAGGAACAAACACAAGTCGCAACTTACGTTGGGTGTAGATACATGCTGTTATGTGAAACCTGAGATTTGCATCTGCTGCAGTGGTAAGGGTTAACATTATGGTTAAGGTTATGGTAACTGCGGGACTCCAAATAAACAGTTAATTGTATGAATATCAGCCATATCTATCTATTTTACAATTACACAGTTTATGTATATTACTGCGTACTATTTATTTGTGATGGATTTTAACGCAGGTATGCATAATTAGGTATTTGATTAACATAATTGCATACGTAGTGCAGTTTGACCTATATAAAAGATACAGTCAAAAATATATACAGACAGAAGTTAAATTCTAATATTCTAATGTGAGACCCTAAACACCAAAACTAAAACTCTGAAAAGTGAGCTGTTCTAAATTCATTTTAATTAAAAACAAGGTGACAAGGTCTATAAAAGACATTGGTTACAACCCTATTTCCTCTCGCTTACCCTGTTATTCCCTCTCTCTATTTCTCTCTGTCGACACACGCTCACACATAATCGTACGCATAGAGAAATTACAGCAATTTTGCCACTTTGAAAGGCGGTTGAATTAATTGGAAAAGATTACAACCCGCAGTTCACACATACTCGTCTAAAAAACAAATGCTTGTTTTTCCTCACGCAGTGGAATAAAGTTTCTCTGGAAGTGTCAGCACAAGCGAGTATCTGTTAATTAGCAGCTCTACTTTGCTCTCTAATTAATGCAGAAAAAACTAGTTCACAAACAGGAGAAAATGCTGTGCCGTACCTTCAAAACCGCAACTTTCATCCAAAGAGCGGAAGTATCCCGTTTCTTAGATTTTAAATCCACTTTTCTCCATCGGATACACTTGTCCATCCGAGCGACTGTAACTGTATTCCTCTTCTGTCTCAACTACAGCTCCACGGGTGGATACACTGTAAACCGGCAAACACGACTTTCCACGAGGAAATTTCATTTTGGCGATTATAAGAACCTGAACATGATGTGAATATGCTTTCCCCGGTTTTGTGGAGGTGTTAAACTACACTTAGCAGGAGCAACCCATATCCGTTTAAGTCCAAGCGGAGTGTGAGCAACGCGCAGCATCTGAGCGCGCGCTTTACGCACGCGGTAACCTTCAGCATCCACTGAGGGACAATCTCAGACTCAGTCCCTCCAACAGAGATTGAGAAGGTTGGAAACGAGGCGGGGCTGTTACATAAACATCAGTAAGAATAAACTACAAGTGCTGCATTCTTTAATCACAGTCTTCAAAACATGGAAATAAAATGTCTAATGTATATAATGAAGACGTCTTTTCAAAAACCTGTAACTGATCTGATTGATGGTATTATATAGCATATAGTACTTTCCTGTCCCTTTTTTTTCTTAATTAAAAAAAAATGTAAAAAAAAAAAAATGTATATAATAATAATTAAAAGTTTATTAGTATATAATTAGCTACTTATTTTATATTTTGGTTTTTATTGAATATTTGTTTGGAATTAAAATGGTTATAATTATTTGAGGTTGGGAATGAGGGATGGCATTTGCATCTATCCTTTTGTTTCATTCAATATCGAAATTGTCAGTTCTTAAATTCATGTGCCCCCATAATAAAAAGAAAAGAAAAAGAAAAATCAATCATTTGCAGCATCAAAGCTTTTGCCCACTGGCACAAGGTCTGTGCAAGCTTTTGCTCCAGCATCCTGTCACTCATAAAATTGCAGCATTTAGCAAACAACTATTCAATCAATTCCCAAAGGGCAAATTCAGGTTCCACCCTCATTCTTTTCCCATTTGAAAAGGCATTTTGCTGGAATATACGTCACAACGGGGAAGAAAAGATGTTCACAGTTTCCATTTCTTGTGACTTTAAATGGCCTTTATCTGTCATAGCTCAATCTCCTTCCTATACTTCCTAACAGCTGTTAGGTGACAAATTTTCTAAAACTAGATTACATGGCACATTACAGCCAGATATGAGCAAACATCACTGGTGCCCACAGAAGATTAGCTGTGCGTCTTGTCTTGGGGGCAAGGATTGAATTAGATGCCTTCAAATGGTCTTCAAGACTCTGGACACAAAAAAACCAAGCCCCCACTTCCCTTACAGCAACAGAAAGCGGATTTGAGGACTGGATCTGAGTGCAAGGACTTTAGACATGGTAGACAGAAAAATGGATTTGGTGCCAATGTGTGGTCTCTCAACCATGTGTGCTAGGGCCATAAGAGTATATAAGCCCAATGCAATAAAACCATGGCAAGGTTATAAGTGCAAATAGTGTGCAGCTCTGATATTAACAACGTAAGGATGAAAATATACATGCATTAATGAAGAAGATATTAGATGGATTTTTAATTAGGTTTCAGATAGGTCATATATGTGCACTACATTGCCAGTGCCTCACTTATAGTTAGCCAGTGGATAAGCTATTACTCTCCTTAGAGAATGATGAAAAGATGTGGGTAAATCAAACCCTGTTGCCTTAGAAACTGGCAACAACAAATGCCCTTTGGTTTTTTGATATTTCTCAGAAATCAGATTGATTCACCCCCAAAAAATACAAAAAAAAAAATTATGTTATCATGCGTTTCCAACTCTTACTTCCTTTTCTCTGTGGACTCCACTGACTTTCATTATACGGAAAAAGAAATAAGCTCATACAGGTTTGCAATCACACAAAGGAGTGTAAATAATGACAGAATTGTCTTTTTTTGAGTGAACTAAAAAACTACACATGGTTGAGCACAGTTCAACTAGCACTGTGGTTACAGTTTGTTTATACCAAAGCTCTATATCGTAAACTATTCAGAAAGCGGCTTAAAGCTTTCAAGTTGAAAAGTTCAGCACTCAAATAGCCTGGTGGAAAATGTAGGAGTCAGCATTCATTTGGCTCTGAAAGTCAAATGTGAAAGTGACTTCTGGTCTCTGCCGTCGGCGCACTCTTTCCTTCCAACAAGGTGATTCAGACCAAAAATCTGTCAGTTATTCACGTAAATAGAATAGGTGTGAAGGTTCTTTTGATTGGCTTGCTTGGGACTCTATGCATATATTCATGCTGTAAATGAACGGCTGTTTCTTGTAAGGCCAAAATGTCACAGGTTTGTGTACAAATTAAAGGAACAGTTCGCTGAAAATGAGGAGAATACTGCCAACATTTTCTCACCCTGTCAATTTAAACGTAAGTTATATGGATTACTTGCTTTGGTACTTTTATGATACTTTGTGATACTCTTTTTTTTTTAACACAGACAGTGCCTCACCCCCATCCACTTTCTTTTTCGCTCAGACAATTTTCAAAATATCTTCTTTTGTAACAGCATGAGGAAAAGTAAATGATCACAGAATTTACATTTTTGGTTAACTCCTGAAATTCTCAAAATAAGTTCATATAAGTAATATAGCTTGTTTTTATGTGGTAGTTTTGATGCTGATATATGTAAGGAAATTCACCTGGATATGCAGGTTTCCATCATGAACGTAACAGTGAATTCTTGGGTAATTTTTAAAGGTCAACTTGTTAAAAAACTTTCCAGTGGATTGTTTTGGAGACTCAAATCTGAAAATGCCATCCCACAATGATGATAAATCACCATGCACAACACAAAACGGCAAACTTTCAGAGACTAATGTCCTTTAAAGTGTATGAGGGACGGCCTTACATTACCCAAACGACTTGCTGCCATCTCTCATGAGAATACAGTAGAGTCTGATCAGGAACATTTCCTCCGTTTTAAGGGCTGTACTATAACAATGAAACTTCTCTATTTAAATAACTGACCCTGGGTTCCCACAAATCGTGGGAGAGAGAGAGAGCCACAGGGCTACCATTATAACCCAGCTCAGACTGAATGGCCTCTATTAACTCCTGCTGATGAGCATGGCTTATATAGAATGCAAAACAAATCACGCTGCAGCCACTATGAAATGTGACTTTAAACTTTATGTCGAACTATTGACAGCCAGCGAGTGCTATGAAAAGACTTCTTTAATACGCACACCTGTGTTAATGCTGCATTTTCTCGATGGTGAAAAGCTGTGAGAAGAGAGTCTGCATGAGGCTGGAGTTCTAAGAACAGATGGTAGAAAAAATTTGCTTTTTCTGACTCAGTGGATGTGAAGACTTGACAATGGCACATGCAGAACTTGAGAGCTGTCTGTCTGGCAAGTTGATGCAATGAACTTTTGGCCAAGACGTCTTTGGAAAAGGTGCACTGAAGCATGATTGCTTTCCCCGCCTGTCTTTGAGCAAGCTCTCCGTCTAGTTTATCTGTGAATGGAACTTTAAGCACCATTATGCAGTTCAGTCAAGTCTGAGCCAAACAGCACGCCAGCAAAAGCACTTTACATTATGCTGATTTATTGCATATTCATATACAGTAATTAAAGGGATTGTTCACCTAAAGAAAATTCTGTTATTAATTACTCACCCGAATGTCGTTCCAAACTCATAAGGCCTTCGTTCATCTTTGAAACACAAATTAATATATTTTTTATTAAATCAGAGAGCTTTGTGACCCCGAAAAAATGGCAACACAACTGACACATTCAAGAAAGGTTTAAGTATTTAGATACTTGTATAAATGTAATATTTAAATACACAACAATAATAACATTGTATCATTCATATGGACTTTTTTGTCACACAAAATAAAAAAAATTACCAGGATATTTTTCATATACAATGTAGTGCCAAGATATTATTGTTTTGGGGGTGAGCTGTCCCTTTAAAGCCAAAAATAGATGTACAAAAAACATTTTGTCATGAATTCACATATTTCATCTATCACTTTTAGGCATCAGAAGCATTAAATATATTTTGCCAACATTGCTGAACAAGGCATTTTTGACTGACGTTGATTTGCACTATTTTAGCTTACTACACTGTTTTTTTTTTTTAAATTCCTTTTAAACTGATATGGCAATAAATCATGCTTATTTTAACTCTGTCAAACTACTTGTGATAATACACATAGAAATGAAAATACATTTAGCCTGTTTTACTGGAATAATTGACCCCTGATAGTGTAATAGAGACGCATGACATTCAGTATGTGAAAATAATTCCAGTGTTTGGTTCCAAGGTGACTTGAATGTCTGAGCCGAGTCTATGAACAATATTACTCATCTTCGTAAAAATGACCACTCAGAGTTGAGGTCTGACAGAGACATAGTGACCCTCAGTATTAGCTAAACATGAAGATTGCTATCTTATTGCAGGAAATGATTCATCATAATGAATGCTCATACTTCAGCAGATCTTGGCATTATTCTTGATCATCTCACTGTTTATTTACAAAGCAAAGAGGTTATAAGAAGAGGTTTGATGAAGGCATAAGCTGATTTAACATAAATCCTGTTCCTGTCAATTAATCATTATGCTGACAGAAGAGAATAAAATGAGAGGACTGATAGAAGGATGAGATTAGACACAGAATTAAAGAGGAAAATATTGATTTCTTAGTTTTCTTCTTGCCCTTTCACATTCACAGATAGGGGTATATATATTATAATTTAATGTGAATTGAGTTAGCCTTTAAAAATAAATAACTCTTCTTTTACCTTGAGAATTTTTAAACTCATGAGCAACATGCACATATCTTGTGCATTGTGTGACTGGTGCCATATTAAATATACAGTACAGCACTATATAACTTGTTTTAAAGGGTTCTATTTATATACCCAAGGCTGAACTTTAAGTGTTAAAATTAAATATCTATATATATAAATATCTACATGTCAATGTTACACATGCACATAGTGATTTTGGTAGCACTTTATTTTACAGTCCTGTTTCTCATGTACATACTGTGCATGAATTGTAGTAATTACAACAAGTTACTAACCCCATGTAGTTACCTTATATTGCCAGAACTTTCTTGGGTAAGTACACTGTAGGTACATTGTAAGTACATGCAAGTACACATACTGTGATATAAAGTGCAACCGTGATTTTATATAGAGACATACTGTATATAGGCTATGCAAGGATTTGACTCTTTCTGCTGTTTGTATGCAAGTAGGTGGTGACAAATGACCACTTTTTTTTTAAAGTCATTTAATCGCAAATCACCACTATTATATGCAGTTTGAAGGTAGCAATTTTAACGGTCAGTAAAAAAACAAAAACATTTTTTGTGGTAGGAGCTGCTCACAGAAAAGTTCACACATCTTTCTGTAAAATAATTTTAATGCATCTTTATGTCAAGGGTTGTCTGCAGGAAGGAAAACAGGTCTGAATTCAAACAGGCAAAAAGTGACACTTAACATTTTTTATGTTTGATTTCATTGACCTGCTTCTCATGTTCTTAAGCATCAAAAAAGGCATTCTGTATGAAAAATGCAAGGTATCAATTGACCCTTGTGACAAAAACCCGCCCTCCTTAAATCTGTCGTGACAGATCACTGTAGCGCCACAGTTAAAGCAGGACAAGAACCGATTGTGTTTTCATATTTACTTAAGTTGTATAATAGACATGAATGAACATCAGAGCATATTACATTTCAACCACGGAAAGATTTTAATACACACAATCTTTCGAGTTTAAGTCCACAAAGTGTTGTTTGTTGGACAAATGGTGGATTCGGCGTTATGATTGGTCAGATCACCTGGCAGTCAACTGACCTTTTGCAAAGTCCCACCCACCTTAGTAACTGCCTGACAAGCCATGCCGCTCTCATGCTACACATCATCTTCTCACAAAATACATCGCGAAGAAATTGACAACACACCAACAGACAAGACAGCAGTATTTTTTAAAGAAATTCAAACAATAAATTCCGCTTTATGGCTCTTTAATATGTCATGACAGATTGCTGTAGCGCCTCAGTTCAAGCGGTCGACTGTGAACCGATCGTTTATTTATATTCACTTAAAGCATGAAATAAACATGAATGAACATCAGAGGTCATTTTATTTAAACCACAGAAAAATGTCAAAAGAGTTAAAGTCCATCAAAATTAAATCTACTCTCCTGTCTAAGTTGTTTGTTGGACAAAACGACATTATGATTGGTCAGATCGACCGTCAGTCATGCTCCTAGCGAAGGGTCGATTCAAGACGTGTTTTTTATATGTTGAACTTTTCTAACATGAGCAGTGCTTTTTTAGCACGTATTATGTTCGAAACAGTGCAAATGTGTGAGTGCATATGTGAAAATGCACAAATGTGCCATAGTCAAAGACTAATTTTTACATGTTTTGTGTAAACAACACCAACACAGTCTCGCGACCAATTTGTACGTATTTTTACGTAGTTGGCAAATTTGTGCTAATTCGTACAAATTTGTTAGACCTCACTTGTACAATATTGTATGATTTGTCTAAAACCCCAGTGACGGGTAGTTTTAGGGGTGGAGTTAGATGTAGGTCATTCTTAAAAATTCATGTGAATTGGCAACTTGAAAAATACGTGCGATTCAGCAAAAATCGTATGCATTCGTACGAGTGAGGTACTAAAACGCTGGTAGTGTTCGCTTTTTTCGACTGTGTTGCGCATCAGAAAAACTTTCTTTAACACAACAATTAAACATCATTTGATAGACTTGCATTTCTGAAAAACATAAGACTTCAGTCAATCAATCAATCAAATATTCATTCAATCAATCAGTACTAAGTTTTTTTATTAACCAAATGCAGCCATATTCCTTGTTATGTTCTCTCATCCCACATTAAACAGCATTAATTTGCTAAGGGTGGCTTTCAAAGGGAGATCATGGCTGAGTTTTTGATAAGAGAACATCTGCCAGGCATCCCAGATCTCCCTCATCACATCCAGGTCTTTGACCCAGAACGTGGTGATCTGGCTCTGACCGTGCATCTGCCTTTTTAAGCCTGTTAAGCTGTGCTGTGCTGTCAAGGCTGTGAGCCTGCTGCTGCTAAACGATAAGTAAGAGTAAGATAAAACTGCGCGGAGGAAACACTTACGAGTCTTATCCTTCTTTTTTGTGATATGCAAGAATGAATCGTAGACAGCAAAGCTCTTAAAAAGGAAGATGGAGGATGGGCTGATCAAGATAATACAAAACATATTAGATTGATTATTTCCACTTAATAGCTTAAAGTCTAGATCAACCTGAATGTCTTTTTTTTTTATCGATAGAGGAACATTAATGCATGCAAATAGAATGAGTGATAAAGCAGGCCCAAAATGATGTCTCTGGCTTTGACAATTTATCAGCGCAAGTCTGAAAAGTCTATCTCTGCCACAATGTAAAATTCAACCTCTTCCCGGAATGTCATTATAAAATTCACAACTGACTGACTCACTATTCCCCTCCACCGGTTGGCTATGGGTGACTGACAGGTGTTGTCATCCATTTTTATAACAAATCAGACGGACTGCTCTGTTGAATAACGCTTCCCATACATTAACTTATTTTCTCTTTCTCAGCGTCCCGCAGAGCGTTTAATGGTTTGTGTGTCAGCAGTAGAACTGCTGACATAGATCTTTAGTTTTTGACAGAAGAGGAGAAAACTTTCAAGGTTCCTTTTGAAAAACAACAACAACAGTGGAATATTACTCATGTGAGATTAATCATACATTGCAGAAAAGAAGCTCCTACTCTATGTATGTATGTCTCGAAGAATAACATTTTCTTTGATGTTTTGATTTGTCACTGTACTACAAAAAACATTACTCTTCAGTTCAAAAATAGCTTTTCAGCATTTTTGCAAATATATATAGCATGTATAATGTACACCATGTTAAAATATAATATATAATTTTATTTATTTTGAACACACACACACACACACAATGACTTTGCGCAATTCTACATCATGGTGAAAAAATGAAATGGGAGCAAACATCCTGTTCAAAAATTAGATTGCTTTTATATTTATATTTATTTTGTGTTTGCTTGCAAAACTTTTGCATTCCCCAGAGAATCTTTGTGTTTGCTTGTAAAATATAAAGGTTTTGTAAAAGAAATGCAAACTTTCTCTGGGGAACACAATCATTTTGCAAGCAACGCATGCAATATTTGAATGTAAAAGCACTGAAATATAATTTTTCTCCCATCTAATTTTTTTTATTTTTTATCACAGTGTCCCTTCAGGGGCTTCGCACATTCAGGCTTTCATTAATTGTATGGACAAAGCAGAGAAATTCATGAAAGGATTCACTCAGGAGCTTTCTCACCTATTGCCATCTGCCACCAATTTTAAAAAGAGACATTTAGAAGCAAGACTGCAAAAGGTACTGTATGAAGACTTGTTTTCAAAGCCTGAACATCTTGAACTTATTTTTCTTACATTATTGTAGAAAATTAAGCATTTATGCATAAGTCTAACACATAATAAGTCTTTTTGTTTTTTATTGTTAATTTAAGAATGGTTAAAAAGGTGAAACCAAAACATGAAAGTCTGTGGTCCAGTTGATAATATTGATGCTCCAACGGTTTTCACACACACGGGTGAAGTCTGGCAGGTGTGTTGCACATTTAGAATATATCAGTGGGATACTGGCAGATGGGAGTGAGAGGGCAGGGTTTGGGAACACCATGACCTTCAGCGTTGTGAAAGCTGGGCGTACTCAACACTTAACGTCCCTGTGAAATTGGGAGGCAGATGAAGGCGGTCTGTGCCGTGATGTTGTTCATCAACTGCTGTTTGAGTTGAATCACACTTTTCATAGTTCAATGAACCCAGTAATTATTAAATAGCGAAATGAACTGCTGTGAAGATCAGGCCCGAAAGCATTGACTCGGGCTGTGTCTGAGAAATGCCGGGCAGTTAAGATCTTGTTAAACATATTGGGCTTCAAAATGAACTTGAATATCACAGTGAGGTCGGTGTAAGCACATTGGGAGGTGTAGTGCTCAGTTCTGGGTGACATTAGGGTTGATGTGCCATGGTGTGAAATACACTTTTGATGGACTTTTATTTTGTCAGTTTCCTAAATGCTTAAAGTAGGTCTATAATATCTAGAGAAAGTTATCTGTAGCATTCTATTCATCTGCAGTAGCACAAGCAATATTGAGGAAATCGCCTTTAAATTTGAAATGAAATGTCGAAATGTCAAAATGAAGTTAGCAATGCATACTAATCACGAAAATTAAGGGTCCAGGGGCACATATAAAGAAATATTTGCATTTAAAAACTGCTTGCAAACATGTCTGCAACTTAAAATAAGCTGAATAGCTGTCAGTGTAGCCAGATAGTTTTGTTATAGCATATGGCATTTAAAATAAATAAATAAATAAAACAATAAAATAAACGAATGAATAAATGAATGAATGTATGAATGATTGAAAATGAATGATTAAAAGATAATTTCACAATTCTGACGTTTTTTTCTAGGAATTCTAAGAAATGTCAAAATTGTGAGATATAAACAGAAGATAAAAACTCAGAATTGTTAGAGATATAAACATACAGAATTGTGAGATATAAACTCAGAATTTTTAGATATAAATAGAACTGTGAGATATAAGTTGTGAGATATAAACATACAGAATTGTGAGATATAAACTCAGAATTATGAGATATAAACAGAACTGTGAGATACAAACTCAGAATTGTGAAATGTCAACTCTGAATTGTTAGGTTAAAAGTCACAAATGCCTCTTTAATTTTTTATTCAGAATTGTGTTTTATTATATAATAATAAAATTATTATTTTATTGTGAAAAGTTCAGAATTCAGAATAAATTTCAGATTATATATCTTGCGATTCTAAATTGTGAAAAGAAAAGTCTGAATTGTGAGAAAAAATTAGTAGATTACTGTTATTTATGTATTCTGTAGTGGATATAGGCTTCCTTAAATCCAACATCTACCAGCAATTATGCTAACCAGCCTCTTTGACCCTCTAAACTGCTATATACATTTCAGTATCATTTTATGTTCTTATACACAGGACTGTAACTCATATACACAAGGATTTTTTGTAATTCCGCCAAGTGCAGAGGTTAGAAACAAATTGATTGTAAGTTTTGGGCTAGGATATCCAGCGTGATGATTTTTAGAGCACTTTAGTCTAATTAGAGGTATTTGAGCACAAGGTGACTGACTGAATGTTTAATGGAGCTAAAGGTCACATCCTCTGACAGAATCTTATCCCATAATACCTTACTGAAACAATTACAGGACTCCAGCTCTAAAACAGGGATAACCTTTCCTCAGAGAACACTTGATACCTTGCTCACTCTTTTGACATATTAAAAAGTCCAGTGGAAATTCAGTATCTCATGTAATACATATTGGACACTGTTGATATGAAACTCTTCCTTGTGAGACGTTGACAGATTTTTGAAGTAAACAGCAAGCTTTTTGGGAACTGAATGTGGATTTTGGCTGTTTATTGCCAATTTAAAATGATTCTCTTCTTTATCTGTTCCTGTTCCAAAGCTATAAACCCCAGGTGCATGAGTTCATACTGAGCAGGGCAAATTGTCTGTCCTGCTGAACCTACTGGGCAACTGTACTCCCAAACAGTCAGGACAGAAAGGTTAACACCACTGCTCAGGAAGATAAAGAATAGTTTCCTCCCTGCCAATACCCAAAACTACTTAGTTCTGCACCACAAGGGAGTCGGAGGCAAAGCATCCCTGCCAAGTGTTTAAATTGCTTGTACTCCTTTGAATGGATTGAAATCCAGCATTTTCATGTTACCCAAAGTTAATCTCTCAACACTGATCCTTTCAAAAGGAAAACTGGTTTCACATTCACTGGTCAAAGTGAGTTTCTTTTAAAACCGACTCAGTTTAGTTGATGTATTTTAGTGAGTTTCAGAGCCACTTATAATCTATATGTTGTTTTTTTCTGTCTCTAAAAGGATTGCTTTTTTGTCTCAGCGAAGAGAAATGTTCTTTTAGTGAAATGCTAAAAAATAGACTAATTTACATATTTGTTTCCTCTTCTACAGTCGTTTATTTGGCTTTTGGATAACTGTGCATTGTGATTCAATAAGCATATTCTACAAAAACACGTTCTGAGAGCAAAACCATGTGGATAAAAATGAAAAATCTAAATTGTCAAGACACCTTATTGTGACAAATGATGTTTACTGAGTCATCAGTGCAATAATCATAAAAAAACTCAACAGGTGATTTACAAAAGCAAACATTATTTTCAGTTCTATCAGAAAAAGTGCAACATCAGGACATGAGAGAGAAAATCAACATGGCTTATCATGTTATGTTGCGCTTTCATCCTTCCTTAAAGGCTGGGAACCTTAAGGACTAGTGACACCAAATGGTGAAGATAAATCACGAATCAAAAATAACACATATAGGGTTACATTTATGTTTACAGAGCTCTTATGCAGTATGTAGTCTACCAAAGGAGGTTCGAGAAACACAGTCTGAAATCCAGCTGTGAAAATGTGACAATACAATTAAATGCTCATTTCTGGCAGTGAAGTGGGTGTATTTCACCAGGATAACATGTATTTCAGGATAACATGATTGCACACAAACTAAATTTGTGGGGGTAATGTTTATTGTAATTGTTCAATTATGCTGAATCTGTAATGTAAACAGATTCAATTTGCGCTATTAAAAACCACAGGTTGATGTCTGTCATCCAAAAGATTAAAACCTCAGACTGCTTTTAGGAACAATCTGTCCTAGCCTCTCTACTGTCATTTATTATTCTGTGAGGATAAGCTCAGATTCTGCAGCAGGGTGTTGAGGTAAAGATATCTCAAACCATCACGGCCCAAAAAAGAGCTGATGTCCATGGAGTTAGTGGCCCATACAAAAACTGATGTAATATGCTTAAGATAAGCTGAGAAGTGATAATGCAAGCTCTCGGTTTGGGCATCTTGTCCTCTCAAAACACATTTTTCACAATTTTGCATGCTATTTGGGTGACAACCCCAGTAAATGAAAGCAGCACTTCAAAGGCACCCCTAAAGCTAGCTAGTGTTGTCTGACAGATGTGATCATTACTAACTAATTTCTTCCTCATTACAGCTGTTGGCTAATATATTCAGTAGTAATTGAGTAGTTTGCATGTACACATGTATAAGCCACTGCTTTAATCGCACTGCAGTCTTAAAAAGCTACAACAATACAAAGCATAAATTATACACTTTAATATAAATTAAAACAATATTCCTAATACATGATTTATATATTCTTTAAAGAGAGGGAGAAAGAGAGAGATTTACGTTTTAAGAGATTTCTGTCAAATGTTCTATTCATCAAAGAATACTGTAAAATAAAATAGAAAATGCATATAAAACATTAAATAAAACAGGCTTGGCAGGTTTTTAATTCAATAAATGCAGCCTTGATGAGCATAAGAGACTTCTTTTAAAAAATCTTACCAATTCCAAACTTACACACACTATATATACTAATAAATTGGATATAAAGAAATCTGAGTTTGGTAGATTTGGGAGATATTAGAGACCATGTCTCTAGTATTTGAAGTATACTAAAATAATCATCAAAGAAGGAACCTTTCCTACATTTCTACATCACACTCCTGCAGCGATGTCAGCTGCTTGTCTGAAAAAGTCAAGGCATAACTGTCTGACAGTTTCATAATCGTTTATGGATTTTAATTGGCCTCTTCAGTTTGGTCAAATTGGCTTCAGCTCAGATAAAAAAAAAAAAAAACTTCTGTACCCAATGTGTTGGAATGGACCACATACTGACCACTGCTTTCACTGAATGATCTTAAAGACATTTAAGTGCATTTAAGACAATTAAGTCCTTTAGTAGCAATTAATGAAAATTTGTCATCAAGAGCAATATCAGTTTCCTCCAAGGAGGGCCTGTTATTTTTAATCATGCTACTTAATGAAATTCTGGCATGATAAATTATGCACATGCTCCTGCTGTCTCCATTCCTTAGTAGTTTAGTGAGAGAGGGGTGTTCTAATGATTTTGGTTTTGAAAGTGACTGATGAAATTTCTAACAATTTTCATCTCTGTTGGCGTCAGTTCAACTCTAATGGTGGAAAAGTCTGTCTGTCATACGTCCACACAAAGATGGTCTCTATAATTGCTGTGATACTGGTGACACCAAACAAAACTGCAAAAATAACTGATTTTCAAACTACTCCACAAACAGTTTGAAACTGCATTTGTATTTACTAGAAAGTGAAGCTAGTTATGTAGTGTTTGTGGTATGATAGAAGGCCACTGCATATTTTGAGGTTCAAACATCCTCTAGTTGTGTCCTAATTTGCTAAAATACACTGGGCAAAAGTTTTAAATAATTAAGATTTTTCATGTGTTTAAAAAAAGTCTCTTATGGTGAATTTATTTGATATACCCAGAAAATACCAACACAGTCTCACGACCAATTTGTACGTATTCATACGAGGTGGCAAATTCGTACAACCTCACTTTTCGATTTTGTACGATTTGTCTAACCCCCAGTGACGGGTAGGTTTAGGGGCGGGGTTAGGTGTAGATCATTCATACAAATTCAGACAAATTGGCAACTCGTAAAATACGTACAATTTAGCAAAAATCATATGAATTTGTACAAATTGCCGTGAGACTTGGTTGAAAAATACAGTAGTATTGTTAAATACTATTACAATTTAACAACGCTTTTCTACTTGAATACATTTTAAATAATGTTTTCCAGTGATGGTAAAGTTGAAATTTTAGCATCATTACTCTTCAGTCTTCAGTGCATTTTTCAGAAATCATTCCAATATGCTGATTTGCTACTCAATATATTATTGTTGCTCAATTATTAATAATGGTTATTTTTATCATTAGTGTAGAAAGCAGTTTTTGTTGCTTAATATTTTTTATTAAAAGAAACATCAAAATAATATAGTTGAAATAGGCTGGAAAACTTTTGTAAAATGTCTTTACTGTCACTTTTAATCAAGTAAGTATTACCCCAAACCTTTGAATGGTAATGCATCACAGTTTTGACAAAGAATAATAATAGATAATATTAATAAATATTTCTTAACCAGCATATAAATATGATTTCTGAAGGATTGAGTGACAATGAAAGCTAAAAATTCAGGTTTTTCATCACAGGAATAAATAACATTTAAAATATACTGAAACAGAAAACAGTTATTTTAAATTGTAATAGCATAATACATATAATGCAGCCTTGGTGAGCTAATGTTTCAAAAACATTACAAATGATTCCATCCTTATAGTGTACAGTGTAAGCTAAAAAGTTGGCATAAAATAATACACAATCAGTGTGCTTCACAGCACTCCTAACTACAATGATTTAATTTTAAAAGGGAAGCGTCTTGCGTTTCAGCGCTACAGATGTGAAGAGTGGCTGCTTCCCCGTGTCTGATTTAGCACTACACTGATGTCCAGGTGTTCATTACACTAACAATAGAGCACATACGTCACCGTCTGCTGTAGTCCACGCTGGCTCTGTGACACTCATTACCGATGCAGGCCTGGGTTGTTAATGCTCTTTTTGTTTAAGGCAACACCGGCCTGGATTTTAAATACAGATGAAATAAATTAGAGAAAGGCTTAGGTGTTGATTTGTATGTGCGTGTTCTGCTGATTTGTGCTTTCTGATGTTTTCCATTTACATACACAATTACTGTGCGGATCAACCAATTCCGAAAGTATTCCAGAGTCGCAAACTCCTTCAGGCGTCCACAGAAACAGAGCAACATAACAGATTGCTAAGAACATTGTTGTTTTCGCACTCTGAGATGTCAGTATGCAAAACATGCTCATATAGGGGTGAAAGCAGGTGAAAGTGCTACAAATAGAAAGATTCGCCACTGCGGCGGGCTTAAGCAAGCCCTCCATCCGTGGTGACACTTTGACAGTAATTTTTTCAAAAACAGAGTGACACAACAAAGCTCGGAAATAATCTTTGCGTACAAGCGGAGGACAGTATGAGAGACCGTTACTAACTTTCTGTGAAATTGATAGAGTGTGGAACAGAGTAATAAACTAACAGCAGAACATCCTAGAGGAACATTTGAGTGAAAAGCATTTCTAAAAGGATCTGACAGATTCTGTATTAACAATGAGATTCTGTGGAAGGAGGTTTTTAAAAAGATAATGTCTCTGAGAGTACTGGGAAAAGTCCTCTTATGGATTCATTTCTTGTCCTTAATTAAATAAAGCAAGAACTCTGCCATCTCTCACAGCAATATTCTCATTAGCATAGATTTAAATTAGATTAATTCAGTGCTCATGCTGTAAACTTAATTCATCTTTCTTTCAGAAGAGTCTGTTTGTGTGAGAAGCAGAGGCGTGTTTTAGATGAATGTCTTATTTTACGTTTTATGGTTCGCGATGACAACATGCTGGGCATGGGTGACTGCATTACTGTAATTTAAGCTTATGTAAAACTGAGGCCCAAGGGCAGTCACCATGACGTTAAGCTCCAATTACTCCAAGTCTAGAAACCCATTGCCTTGCTGTGGAAAAGCTTACATTGACCACAGGCAGCATGTAATGCACTACTTATTAAAGCTATAAATTGACAGGGAAAGGTATTTCATATTTGGATGAAATGATGTTGAGAATTTAATTAACAGACATCCCAACCTGCAACCCCCTAGTAATTTTACACATGAATTTTAAACTTTAAAATACTTATCTTGGTAATCTTTCATCAAAATCGGAACATTTGCTCCCGCTCTGGAATGGCGTTCCTTCTCTGTTTTGTCAGTTTGACAGCTTGGTCAGAATATCCTTAACCATAGACCTACCTCTCCAACCATCAGTTTGCTACAAATGAGAGATGGAGAGGAGGAGCACAAAAATAAAACCCTGCCCTTTATTCAATACTGCGTTTCAGTTAGAAATACATCACTATTTTGAAATAAAGTAGGCAGCAACCTCCGGTTCACGTGGAACTTACCTGTGCACGTGTCAGTGTGTATTGTATATTTCTAAGCCTGAAAATAAATTACAATCATAATTTGTTATTATTGTAGACAAACTCTTTATTTTATGTAGAGTTTAAGAGGGTTAACTTTTCTTATATTTTACTCACCCTTATGTCGTTACATACGTTGTATGTCTTTCTTTCTTCTGTGGAATATAAAAGAAGTTACAAAAAAAAAAAACACGTTTGGTTTGCCCATAGAAACTGCTGAATTGTTAAAGCTTCCGCTAAAAAAAATAGTCCATTGAAATATATAAAAACAATTGCTTTAACAACAACATCTGCATTAATATTAAAAAAATAATTATAATATTAAAGTGCTCAGAATTAATTTTCACTTCAGCCGATTATTAAGACGCAAAAACTGCGGCATTTGTGTTGAAACAGCAGAGCGCGAGTCCGCGGAGTGATACGAAATATGAAGTAGTTTCATTCATGACACTGAAGAGTAGACGGCGTTTCCATGGAGTCGACGGTGAAAGCAGGGAAATAGGTGAGAAAATAATTTAAGCAGTGAGAATGTATTTTTCTCTCCAACACCTCAACAGTAACGATGTCCTTTTATACGGCTAGAGAGAAAAAACCCAACTCATTGAGGCTCCAGCGAATCGAGTCAGATCAGAGTGAACTCACTGAGGTGCGTCGCTTTTTCTCCCTGGCCTGCAGTGCATCAGATCATCTACGCCCCCTCTGGTTTT
Organism: Enteromius mattozi; assembly: GCA_032359235.1. NCBI lineage: Eukaryota > Metazoa > Chordata > Actinopteri > Cypriniformes > Cyprinidae > Enteromius > Enteromius mattozi. Next base: position 8,842,190 of record JAUMHE010000067.1, read on the forward strand.
CGGTCGTGATAGATCTTCTCAATTTCTAAGAAATAGATTTCTGCCTCTTTTTTATTCTCTGCCATTATTCAATCTTACAGATCTCTGAATTGAAAATACATTTCACCGCACTGCGTCTTAAAATGAGTTCAGTAGGGACTTTTGTAAGGAATGTTCTGAGAGCGCTTTAATCAGCGGGACTCTATTTGCCTTTCTTCTGTCCCCAATCTCTGAACTTTGAGAGGCAATTACAAGACAAAACAAAGAGTCTTGTTTAATTTAAGAGGAGCACACTGAGCTCTCTCCTGCACACTCTGTCATAAGGAGCCCCAGAAGGACACATCAGAGGATGTTGACACAGGCAACGCCGAGCGAGGTAAGAGACGCCCGCAGACAATCAACCGAAATTAATTTGTTTTCAGATATTGTCTCCAGGGACCACTTGAACAAATGTCAGCCCCCAGGCCAAAGCAGGACTTGGGTCTCTCTGTGTGTGGAATGAGTCCACACTTTTTCATGAGAGTGAAATTATAGGAGCGTGACCTTACAGAAGAAAATCTATCGTAGATCTATCAAAAGTGTCGTTTAACATTACAGATCATCTTCAGAGAAGTCGCTAACCCGAAGTGTTTTTAGAGGCATTGTCTGTTGTGCTCAAAATAAAAGCACTGCACTCTTGTGGTAAAAGAATTCATAGCAGAAATATGTCTGTAGACATGGGTAACTAAAACCATATACAACATTTCGTTACTTGAAGTAAAACGTTAACTGTAATAATATATAGCCCATCTATAAATCTAATTTCGATTATTTTAACTTTTAATGTGCTAAAATAACTCAAACTAAGAAGAAAACTATAAATAAAAACTATATATATATTCACAACTGAACACAACAATATTAAAGTAAAAAAAAAAAATATATATATATATATATATATATATATATATATATATATATTTCTCTATGGAAAAATGAATGAGATTTTTATTTCTAGACCCCAACTGTTGCGCTATATAGACAATGCCAAACAATAAAATGCACTTTTTTTTTTCTTACATACATTATTTCTGAAAATAAAAGTCATTCATTGTAAACCTCTACAGTGAACAGTATTATGTATCAATGAATCACACTGTGGCAGTAAGGAAATAAATGAAGGGAACAGCGTGATACTGACCTTCCACTTCCTGCAGAGTTTTGTCAACATCCTGGCTCTCAGGGATGGCAGCTTTGTCTTTCTTGGTGTCCTTTTCCTCACTGTCTCGGTCATCCTCTTCATCTTCATACACATAGTGGTAGTCCTCCTCGTCTCCATCGTCCTCCTGCTCCTCCTCCTCCTCTTCAGCTGTGTCCTCTGGAGTGGGCGGCTCATTGGCAACAGTTTCACTAAAAAAAAGAAAAGACAGAATGAACATGATTTTGATGTAAATAAAGGCAAAAATACTAAGAAAATTGTAACATTTATCTACAGCAGAAGTGTCCCAATCTGCACTCCATTTAACATTAAATAGTATTTCTGCCAAAGGAAAGAAAGGTAGACATGCTTTTAATTAAATGAATGCAAATTTTATTATCTAAAAGACCATAAAAAATAAATAAATAAATAAACTAACTGAAACGGTTTTTTAAAATTTAAGTATTTCGGTTATCATTAAGGTAACATTTCTCATTTTGGTTTAGTTTGAGTTGAAGTGCTAAAATAGCTAAAAACATACACGCACACATATACATACACACATACTCTTTTATAAACAAAAGCTGTAATAGTATAAAAATAACTCATTAAAATGACGATATGTTTATTTTTAGGTGAAATATATATGAAGGACATATTAGTGTAATTCAGGAAAAAAGCAGGATGAGATATGACAGAAGCACAGTGGGATGAGAGGGAAGGAGAACATAGGAAACAGAGGGAGAGGAGGAGCACAGGTTGGAGGTTTTATGATTTATGGAAGAGAATCAAGCAGCTGTCAGAGGTCAAAGGCATGGCACTCGAAAATATCCAGATGGTCAACCTAATTTATCCTACACAAGCGCTCACACGGCGCACGCTCTCAAACACGTTTCAGCTACTACTCCTCAAAGCGTGATAAGATACGACAGCTCACAGACATACGGATACATCATCCTTTGAGAAGCGTGCCAAGGCGTTTGCTCTGATGAGCTTAAGGAGGATGTGCCTCCGCCAGAAATTTGGATGAGTAAATAATTGACAAAACAAAAACGATGACTTATGAGTCAGCCCGTGTTTAGCAATCACTATGTATGATAAAATTAGAGCTCAACCTCCACGCCTGAGAGCTTATTTTACTGACGATCTGTTGATGAAAAAAGCGTCATTAATAAAAATACAACTAATCAAAACGCCACACAAAATGTTTTTTTTTTTTAACTGTATTACTGCAGTTATTCTACAAGTGAAAAATAAATGAATAAATCAAATGTAACAGTTGTAATGTACACTACCGTTCAAAAATTGGGAATCAAGAAATTATTGCTTTCATTCAGGATTTATTAGTAAATTGATCAGAAGTAGCAGACAAGACATTTATAATGTTACTAAAGATTTTTTAAACTTTCTACTCGTCAAAGAATCTTGACAAACTTTCCACAAAATAAGAAGAAACCAGATCAGCATTTCAGAATGATTTCTAAAGGACTGTAAAAATAGTGATCGACACTGAAGAAATTCAGCTGTGCATCACAGGAATAAATTATATTTTGAAGTATATTCAAAACAAAAACTGTACCATAAATTGTACAATTTGTATAAGTTTACAGTATTTTTGATTAAAGCCTTGGTGAGCATAAAAATCTTACCAACCATAAACATTTGAAAAATAATGTATACATTTAAACTGACATTAAAATTGAAAATTTAAAATTCAAATGTAACTAACTCTAGCACTGTCTATTCTAATTCTGTTCTTTAAAAAAAGACTTTATTTTTTATTTATTATATATTTACAACAGCAAAAAAAAGGCCTCTAACACTAGCTTGCTCTTCTTAGCTTCTTTTTTATCGGGTTTCTTTTCATTTATTCTATCATTTTTAAAAATCCTTGCTACATATACTGCATTAAGCTAAATTAGACTTGTTATAGCACTTGCATATAATTGCTGTTTTTTTGTTTTTGATTGCTTCCATTGTCCTTATTTATAAGCTTTGGATAAAAGCATCTCCTAAATGACTAAAATGTAAATTTAGTTCTGTATGATATCATAAAACAAAGAAAAAGAAAACCTTGACCTTGTGTGGTTTCAATAAAATGCATTTTCATGTGAACACAGAAATTAGGACATCGTTTTCTTCATAGTTCAAGGTAAATTGTGTTAAATTAATTTAACTGAAATGTTGGTAAATAAAAAGTATATTTTTTACGCCTGTTTTTATTGTAGATCAGATGGATAAAATCATCATGAAGGTGATTCCAATGATTTTGTTCCCCTGTGTTTTGTTGTAGTTGTGGTGTAGACTCTACTACTCTTATTTAGAATGATTTTTAAAGCTTTACTCTTTTATACCATATTATAGTTATCATCCGTGGTGGATCACGTGTATGTGCACTACATTACCTCTCCTCTACTGCCTCATCATCATCATCCTC
>JAUMHE010000067.1:8845882-8859163 GCA_032359235.1 Enteromius mattozi
ATAGTTATCATCCGTGGTGGATCACGTGTATGTGCACTACATTACCTCTCCTCTACTGCCTCATCATCATCATCCTCGACGACAGGCTCCTCCACTTCCTCATCCTCGTCTTCATCCTCATCATCTAGCTCTTTAGAGGGTGAAGCAGGAGGTGAGGGCTCCTCAGGACGAGTAGACGGGCAGCAGACGTATTCAGTGCCATGGAACTTATCGATGCCACAGGGCAGCAGCATGCCGTAGCTGTGCAGGACCATGTTCCCCTTAGAGCAGGCCTACAGAGAGATAGAGATGCAGAGAGTCAAGAAATCCCATTCAATTAGAGCAAATGTGCTTTGAAAGGCCAGTCTGCTGTGTAAGAACAGCCTGAAGAAATTTAGCAGAGCTCTTAAATGTCTGTCTCGGGATCAGTAGAGTCAGCGCACGCAGATGCTTTCAGTATGCACACGCTGAGTGAATGACAGCAGCTCGGGGTGATTTACAGTACTAACACACATTGTGACCACATACACACTCGGTTGTGTCCTCGTCTACATGCTTAACCCTATTCTGTACACACAGTTCACAGCGTCCTGCAAATTCATTCGCTAGGAAGTAGCGATGACATTATGCGTCTGGGATGATAACTTTAGTTCAACTCAAAAACAGCTAAACCGTTGCTATATGTATATTTCATGGTGACATGCGAGATGCCAAAAAATTCCTTGAGTTTTCACAATGACTTCACAGATATGGAGATTTCACTTTATTTTATTTTTTTTATAAAGAATGCCATGTTTTTTTTACATGAAAAACAACAAGCACGAAAAGCATTTTAGTGTCTTAGTTTTGATATTGATGTTATTTTTTATTCAAATTTATTCATTTATGAATCGTATCTTTTGGTTTCACCCAACAAAATAAATGTAGAAAATGTAATTAAAATAAAATGATTAATATTAAGTGCATAAAATTTTTTATGCATTTAATTTCACAAGATTAAAAGAAATATAATAATATTTCATATTATTATTTTATATATATAAAAAATAGAAAGCAGGTGAATTCTATTGTAATAATTTATACTATATTACTGTATTTTTGAACAAATAAATGCTCCCTTAATATAAAGGGGAGCATAATATATAAACTTTACATTGAAAAAAAAAAAAAAACACTTACTGACCCTAAACGGGTAGGTAGTGCATGGGTGTCTAAAACGTTGATTCCTTATTATAAATTTTGGTCACACATCATCATAAACCAAAAGAAACCTTCCAGTTAGTAAGCAACCCTAAGTTATGCAATCTTAAGATAGCAGGAGTTTAACACCCAAACAAGAAAAAACAAAAACTTGAGAAACTTAAGACTGCAAATGAATGCAGCAGTCACAGCCAAAACTGTGAAGATGCTCTACAAAAACTCAAAGTGTGGAAGATTCAAGCTGAATCAGCACTGAGGGGGTGGACGCACCAGAAATTAGAAAAGACATCACAAACCACAGGGAAACTGCAAAGATGGTTTAATAAAATAAGAGGCAGAGGCAGAGTAGCATTAATGAGTTGTGAGCGAGTGTAAAAGTACTGTTCAATAGCAGATTTGGAGAGCAGTGCATGTGTGTGTGAGGAGGTAGAAGTCTACAGATTAGCAGTATTACAGCAGCTCGGCTTATCCAATTATCAGAGTGAAATGTGAGGACTCAAGCAGTCAGCAGGAAAGACTGTGAGAGAGAATAAGAGCGTGACAATCCATTCTACACTAAAAAGCCACTGATTTTAACAAAAGGATGGAAGATGGCACAGATGTCAATCACAACATAGATGAAAATCAGTCTGTGAAAGCCATGTTCTGTAGGGTGGTATGATTTCTGTGATGCTGAAAACAGACTGAATTGCAGAAACACAATTGACTGAATTCAATCAATCAATCAATCTATATATATATATATATATATATATATATAATTTTTTTTTTTTAAAGGAAAAAAATTAAAAAGGAAAATGATTTCATAGCGTCCCAGTTTTTTCACAGCAACATCCATCAACTAATGAGAACTTCAGATCTAAGCAGATGCATCTGAATCTTTCGTATTCCCTAGATCTGTAGAAAATCTCACATATAGTTGTGATCATGAGTTTACATACATGCAGCATGTGGAAAATGTTAATAAATAACAAGAATCATGAAACTTAAATTAACAACTGTCACAAAATATGAAAACATTTTTGGATCATCCAGCAAATGACCCATAGTATTAAGTTTCAAAAGATATATAAACTTTTGAACGGGGTAATTTTTTATAAATTCAGTTATTTAGTCTTGTGGAGAGCATGTAAACATCTGTTATGTGAAATAGCATATTCAGGACAGTACTAAATAAAAAATTAGTTATAATAATATATAATAATAATAATAATAATAATAATAAATGTATTTATTTATTTTTTATTATTATAACTAATAATAATAATAATAATAATTATTATTATTATTATTATTATTATTATTATTATTATTATTATTATTATCTATTTTGTTTAAATTATTAACATTTGGCACGCAGTATGTAAACTAATGAGCACAACTGTATCTCTCATCGGCCTAAAAGCTGGCTTTTTTTTTTTTTTTAAAGCTGTATATTAGATTTCTATTTTGTTGTGCCGGTAGCATCTTTGCATTATTTGTTATGCAGTTTGTGTCAATGTGGCACTGGATGCTAAAATCTGATATCTTACCTCTTTGGCCACACCGTGCCACTGCTGATGACTCACACACATGTCCATATGCTCCTTATGGAAGAATTTACACTTCTCTGGCACCAGGAGGACATCACTCACAAATTCCCCAACTGAAAAACAAACACACAACATGCAGATTACTGGCAACGCCGAGGCTTTAATATCCCGCAGCTGGTACAATGCAAACAGCAAAACATCTAACACCCACCCTAACAAAACAGAATTGCAAATTCAGGACAGCAAAAGACAACATAGCTCAATAATTTATCAACACATGGTCTTTTGCATTCTATAATGAGCATATTACAAATAGGGCAAGTGGCATCTGAACAGACATCTGGTCAGTACCAGGAGACAGAACAAAGATTTGGTGCACACAGACCACCCCGTTCACAGCAGAGCACACCAGCGAATACAGCAGGAGGTCTTCTTGCATTCTTGAAGGAGTTAAGCATTTCTAGAGAGTTTGACCGTTGTGGTGCTAAGAAACTTTGCTCTGATCAGGCTCAACCAATGTTGCAGGTTTAGGACAGGACTACCCGTTTGTCTGAACAATAAAATATCAGGAGCATAGAAAAACCCAATGCATTACTTAGCAGGACTTTGGACTGCAAAACGTGGGGGCCAAAAATCCTTATTTTCTGATAATTGTGATTGCGATTTTAAAATGACCAAAAAAAAAAAATTATAATAATAATTTTTGCTGTTCTTGCTTGTAGGGCTGCAGAATTTTGTGATTATACACAGTATCAACATGACTATACTATATATTTTTTTAATAACAACAACAAATTATTAAACAATTCTATTAATTTAAATAACTATATTATAAATAAATAAAAAAAAAATAAATATATATATATATATATATATATAATGAGACAGGAAAGGGAGCGTGTGAATGAGCGAGTGACAGCTGAGAAGCTCAGATGCCATCAGATGGGCCAGCACGGGATTGTGTGCCATATGCAGGAGAGTTATTACAGAGCTGATTTCAGGACAGCTGGGAGGCCAATCTGACCTCTGAGCTTGAACGAGAAAGATTGAATCCTTTAATGACCAGAAGTCTGTTCACAATAGAAGAGGATTGTGACTGTCCACAAACTGCTCATTTAGCCGTTACCACAAAACAGGCCTCGGGCCAAATCAACCAGAATCCAGAGAGCCGAGGAAAGGCGGACAGGAAAGAAAGACCAGTATTTTGGAAAATGAGAGGGTCTGGAGGAAAGAACTGGAAATAGCAGAGAACACATCTGTTGTACGAACCAAAGCCTCTCCACGCAATACAAACTCACACATGAATTCTTGCCAAAACTCATCCCATCAGCCCTTAGGGTCTAACCTGAGTGACTCAACACACACACACACAGTCTTACTCGCACAACTCATTCAACAACTACCGCCAAACACTAACTAGGACCCTATGATTTACTTTAGGCAAAAAACGTGGAAGGAATCACAGAATCCAAAAAAAAAAAAAAAGAAAAAAAAAAAAAGGAACTGACTGTGCAATGTTGCCGGTCTTGGAATTTGGCAAATTGTGGATGAATAAATTACAAATGCAGGGCTGTACTCATGAACAAAACGGTGACATAGACTAGGATTTGTGAATAATAACCTGCAAAAATACTATATGACATAAACACAATCTCCAGAGCATCTTATAAGCTGAGGGGCGCATCAAAATTATTTTCAGTGGCAATCGACAGCATGTCACAGATGCAGTCGATAAAGCTTAACTTGTATTGAACCCGGAATGTTCACAACACAATCTGCTCTGCTGAAAAAGCGTGTGGGTGATTCAGCAATTACATTATTTATTTTACAGCTGCAGTAGAAAAAGCAGAAAATAAGTTCTGACAGCGTCGGTAGGACTGCACGCTGCTGCTCAACTGGAATAAACGGGGTCTCGCATTGATATCATGTGAAGAGCGAGGCAGTGAGGCAGAGAAGTGCAGTATTCTGCTTCTACAACCAAACACACAAAACTAGCAGCCAGGAAAATGGAAAAATACACTCCTTACTGAACACGAAAAACACAAAGTATTGCATTACACCTACTATTTTCTACTAAATACAACATTTCAAATCATGTAGTATTCTACACTATTACATAGCATAATGTTTAATTCGCCATCACTTAACTACAATGAACTCAGATATAAAAATGGCTAATGTGCATTTCCAATTTAATTTTGTAAATCTCTTAATTCAGTTTGATTAAATAATTATTGAATGCTATGCATTGTGTGAAACAGCATTACTGTTACTGCTACTAACATACAGCTTCATACTACATATGTTAAATGTACAAATATATAGTACAGACCGTATTTTGTTATAGTAGACAACAACATGTAGTACAACATGTAACAAACAGTTGTACTCTGAGCTCACATGTTGCAGATTTATTATAATAAAAACTTATTTTAGTAAGAAAGACTTTTTGTCAAAAGAATGAACAAACAATGGGTCCCACTACATAATGTTCTGTTGTATATTGCATGTTTTGGAATATACTGTAGTTGACCAAACAGGGACCTGTCCATTGACCTTTTTTAATACAATTCTGTGCTCAAGTCTTTTGAAGTCATACAGTAAGCTCTGTGTGATCACTGTTCTCTAAAAATCAGCACGAATTGCTTGTTGACTCCAATGCACTGTGCAAGGTTAGATATGATTGATGGCAGGCTTCACTGTTTCTCCAGAAGTGTGAGAAGCAGATCAGAACAAAACTATATACTATATATATTTAAAATATGCTGAATGAAGTAGGCCTATGACTTTCAATGCATGGGAGAAAAAAAAAAAAAAAAAAAAGAGAGAAGATGCTTCAAGGTTTCTCATTTTATGTTCCTTGGACCAAATAAGACCATACAGGCATGGAATGATGATGATGGATTTGACAAATTTGTTTTAAATTTTTGGACTAATCATTCTTTTGCTACCAATTTAACATATTTTGCCCAGAGAGTAATGAAATGCATGCAAAAAACCTTTAAAATGCTAAAAATCAGGACGGCACTTGGAATAACTTGTTTGTGCACTCACGTAATCCCTGATTTTCCATTTCATATTAAACAACGGTGCATGAATTCGACTAAGCGCACTACAGTACTTGTGACAAACCGCAGTCTGACAACATGATCAAAAAACTCTTAGATGATCAAAAACAAAAGCTGGAAAAAGCAGCGTGTAATAGTTAGTTAGAAAGAGACAAAAAGGGAGAGAAAAAATGCTATGAAGAAAGCAAAACAAAAGGATTGAGGCCAGCTGCTTTTAACTTCGTAGTTTATAGCCCAGTTCCTCTGCTCTGTCCCAGTCCTGCATCAAAGATTTATGGCTATTACACATTAAACGCAGTATAATCTCTCTAAAAACTATTTTCCCCCTGTTCTTTCGGTTTTTATCTCTGGTTGTATCTACTAGACTCTTCGGCCAGGATGGAATCTGTCCTCATCCGCGTCTGTTTTCAGAAACACTAGCTTCAAATGAACCAGTGTAACCTTTGGAGAGCTGAACACTGCTGATGTTTCTGTGGAGCAGAGCTGCTGTTGATTTAGCACAATCCTCTCTGCTAAAGAGCTGTTTATCTCAGCACTACCTTGTATTGGTATCATTCAGGACTATTAAGGCTAAAGGATGAAACGGTCAGCAGCTAAACAAACCCAAACAAAATACTGGAAAACGTCTGCTGACTGCCCACTAGGAGTTAACGTCAGCTAAAATAAATCAAGCCAGCGTTTGAAAGTAAAGAGCTATTGGTCAGATACGAGCCCTGCTTCTCAGTTGACCAGAATAGCTCTGAAAACTCTTAACATTCACTCGCAGATGTAATTACTGCGGTCATATAAACCTCCTCGTCTTGAGCTCTCTCCATTTTGTTTGAGGAAACTAAAGCCAAAAAGATCAAGGGAAGACTGACTAAAAATAGGACAGTTCATCCAAAAATCAATTCGGTCATTTACACGTCTTCAACGTTGTTCCAGACCCATAAGACTTTAAGATATTTTAATGACAAGTGAGTGATTTTTGTCCCTCCACAAAAAATTCAATTTTAAAAAATTCATAAAAACTTTGTGAAGGAAATCTACATGTATCTGGTTAAGAAACAATTGCTTTACTATAATACACGTGATCAAAGTGTATATGCTTTGATTGAATTTAGACTTAAATTCATATTAAGCCTTGATTTTTTTTTTAACCTCTATGAACTTTATAAAGAGTCAAATTTTTGGTGAAATGGACTTTCGCTGGATTTGTAATATCATATGACTTTCAAGAAACAAAAAGAGTTCAAAGAATGCTCATGCTGCTCTTTTCCATACATCTTTCACAGTTTTGCACATACTTTGAAGTAAATGCAACCAAGACCAGTGTGATCAAATTGTGTTTGGTACTATTAATATCAACCCTGCCAAATTCACACGCTTACAACAACTAACAAAACTACAAGTATGGACTACATATACATTTAAGACTTTTTGGTCCTTTTTGGCTGGCTGATCACTGTGCTACCACTGTATTGAAAATTGCAGCATGTACATTTCCACTTCTTACATCATACGGATTTGGAATGACATGAGGATGAGCAAATGACAACGATTTAAAAAAATATTTTTAAGAGCATACATCAGATTTTTTCTTTAAAAAGGAACGCAACTGCTTGGAAGTGCGAACTACAATACTACATAATCCTCAAAGATCAAGCCCAAGCATTATTTGCTGATTTCTCTGAGGTTTACGCAGCAGTGAGAGACAGAGACACAGACGAGCCGCCCATTTCACTGCATTACACCACCAAAACAAATCACTCTCCCTAATTAAACTCCAGAGGCCAGAATGTTGCTGAATCACAATGAAAACCTCCTCATTAATAACAGCGGTTAAACCCCAGAGGAAGAAGAGGTGAGAAGACAAGGTGAGCCGAACACGAGCGAATCTCGCTGATGTACCGAGTTCGATTCAAGGTTACAAATGCGCCTAAAAGAAGAAAATCTCCACCATGGACTGCTTTTCCAGACACAGAACACATCTAGTCCTTGACTGTTTTGCAGCAGCAATCACAATCATAGCACCTGACCAAAAAAAAAAAAAAAAAAAACACTACAAAAGCAACGCAGTAATGTGTTATGTTAAAAAAAAAATTCTGCTTTTGTTATGGGTTTTGCTGCGGTTTCATTTTTCGTTTTTTATCTTCAGCCAGTTTGCACGCTCCACTTCAGATCAATAAAACAGTTTCCATGGCGACTCGTAAGTAGAGAAAGTTGTTGATGGAACAGTGTGGTGCTGCTATAGGCTGACTAAAACCGCTTTAGTTCCTCCAGACCATGAGATTCTATTGGCAAGCCGTCATTCAAAGAGAAAGAGACACAGGAAGCAGTGGACTGAAAGTGTGTCGTCTGCTCGACCCTGTCAATCAAACAGCAGTCGACGTCAGGTGATGCGAGTCAACAGCTGCCGCGTCAGCTCAAACACACACACACACAAAACAAACACCAGCCATCTTGGAAAGCCTCCGACCGTCGGCCCATTTCACAGTCGGCTGGCAGCGCTAATGGCTTTTTTCAGCCCGCAAAGAGCCACAACTCAATCCTCTCCTACAAGAGAGGGACAAACACAGGAGGCGATGAGGAATAGGCATGGACAGGCGGACAGCAGCTTCTCTGACGAGACGCAATGAGATAAATGTTATTGTTCTTACGTGGATTAGAACAAAATGGAAATATGGGACGGGAGTCATTCATTTAAAAAAAAAAAAAAATGAACAACAGTGAGAAGTTATTTATGCCTGGTTGACTAAGACTGTTGTAGAATTTATGAATATATTAGCATTACTGACAGTGTTTCAGGGGTCGAGTGCCTTTTTTTAATTTTTCACCAAATAAGCATAAATATACAGTCTAAAACTACTTGTCATAGGGCTGTTGTTTCACATTGACCTAATTTAAATACAACATATTTAAATGAAATGTTATAAATATGTTATCATCATAACAGGAGTGTAATAAAATTGTTTTTGATCAGAAATCATATTTTTATCTACCAAATATTTTATTTATTAATTTTCCTTTCTCTTTATAATCTTAACTTCCAAGATTTAATACAATTTTCTCAGCATACATTACAGCATAAATAGAGCAAGAAAAGTACTGCTAAATGGTTTACTGAGTTGTATAAATTTAAAGTTAATTTTTTTATTTTACAATTTTTTTAGAAATCACAAGAGAAACAGCTACCTGAGCTCCAGTTCAGAGACTGAATCGGTCTTAAATGTCTTCGCCTGTCACTTTGAACCGCTGTTCTGGCTTCTCAGATGTCTCATTTCAACAATGGCATCTTTAACCCCACGGGACATTCTGGGTAATTGGCTGTTTAAAAGGACAACAGAGCTGTCAATCAAACACCACTTACCCAAGCACTTGTAGGGGACCACGATGTGAGCATGGCCCTTGCACTGTTTCTTGTCCTTCTTGCACCAGTTCTCAATCTTGACTGGCTGGTTGGCTTCCACCACATTTGTGATTTGCAGCTCGGGATACATCTAAAAGGCAAGAGAGCGGAGAGATTGAGCCTGTACAGTAGGCTGTGATCCATGCTTCACAATCTCCAGACGCCATCTGCTCACGTATTGGAACTAACACAAGATTTACTCTCTCTTGAAATGCATTAAAAGGACATCAATGAAAAGCAATCTCAAAATGTACAGGGATAGTATTGCTGTTTTTGCAATCAGCCATATGACAGATGAGTGCAATATTTGACATTTTTAACCAAATAGTGTTTTTTAATATAGCTGTGGGAAAGGATATTTTAGAGTACAGTGTGTTGGGAAGCTTATCGCTTTTATAAACCAGCAGTACCAGCAATATTGCAAATGACACCAATGTCTGAAAGGAGTATATAAAGAGAGTTGTAATGGAATAATTTAAAAGGGGGAAAACATTGATTTGCATATTTTGTGGTAAATACAAATTTTCTTATTCAAAAGCTGCATTTAATTGATCAAAAATACAGTAAAAACAGTAATATTGTTAAATGCTTTTCTAAAAACTTTCTATTTTTATACATTTTAAAACGATTTAATCCTTGATTCTTGTTTTTTTTTAGCATCATTACTCCACGCTTCTGTGTCACATGATCCTTCAGAAATGATTCTAATATAGTCCTGCTGCTTAATATTTTAGCGGATTTATTTAGGGATTCTTCTGATGAACAGAGAGTACAAAAGACAGAAAAGAAACATTGGAAATATATCGGTCTACCACTAAACGTAACCCAAACCATTCATTTCCAAGTGCTTTTCCATGAATCAGCAATTGATGATATATTGAAGTGGATGCTCAAGCAGATCACTCCCTGCAAGGACTGAATATAAATGTATTTTAATGGATGTTTATGTTGTGTAACAGTGTTTTACCTCTTGACAGTATTGCAGCACTCCTTCTTTGGTTCCGACACAGGTTTTGGATCCAGACGGGTCCGGCTCCCAGCGGCCAGTCTGGATGTTAATGTGCATGTTGAGCTTGCCGCAAAACATGGCAACCTGCGGCTCTGCAACGGCAAATCCGGTACCTGCATTTGCTGCCAATGCCTGGGAAGAACAAAGAAGAACGGTGAGAGAAAGATTAAGGGACTAAGTTAATGGACACTCTTATTATAGTCCAATAAAAATCAAACAGGATCAGACCTGTCATAACACACTCATAGGGGTCTAGACATAACAATAAGTTCTTTTATAATGACTGATTTCAGCCAGAGACTAAAAGTGCCATTTAAATGACTACTTACCACAAAACATGATAAACTAATATTAAAACAAAAAAAGGGATTCATGTGATGTGAAGCTGAATTTTGTGTCACATGAGCTTTCCAAAAAAAAAAAATTAAAAATGCATTAAGCATTTAAAGCAAATGCATGTACTGTGTACTCAGTATGGACTTTGATTTCACGTGATCTACAACAACAACAGAGATGCCCATCTGTCTATTCTCAAAGATATTATCTGGAGTGGGCAGAATGAACAATATCTGCAGCGGATTTTCCTCATCTCTAAAGACATATTCCTTGTGCTCTAGGGTCACTGTTCGCCCCCATCAAATGGATTTCAATTTGATTTGGTTATACATGCTTGATCGCACTGAGAGTCTGTCGGTCCTATCCATGTGTTCTCAGCAGCACACGGTCATGCCTCTGAACTCATGCGGTGACCTTCCCATCGGCTCTCTCAATCACTTAAAACACTCCAGGGACAAAACGAAAACGTCCGACAACCTCTAAACGCATCATTTCCTGCCGATGGATGAGGTTGATGATCCCCGCTTCACTGCACAACTCATAGTGGCAACAGAGCTGCTCAAAATTTACCGGCTAGAGCACAGGTATTAGCACATGCTTCTCGATGGCTGGGATTTTTACTCTGTTACTAGGGCTGGGTATCGATTCAAATGTTTCGATTCTTACGATTCTTGATTCGATTTTCTATTTCAATTCTCGATGTCAATTTTCGATTTGATTTGACTCTACGAATAAATGTAGATCACAACACAAATCCGACATTTATAAAAATGAACAGTGAACATAAGATTACAAATGGTTAATTAATAAAAGGCAATTAAGAGCCACAACCCTGTATATTAAACACTTTTTTATTTTAGGTACACTTGGGTACAATAAAACAGAACTCAACTCTATATTTCCAATGCATACAATGAATAGACAGAATTTTGATACAAGATGAAAAACTGATGCTGAAAATTGGACAAGTCAGAACGCATGCCTTGATTAAACAGGATCAGGTTATATTATGTTCAAGATAAAATATCACAGCATTAGCCGTAACCTGTTGCAAGCCTATGAATGGTGAAGGAAAATATTGGCTTTTGGGTGATAAGCATACAGCATAGCTTATCCGCTTTTCCACAATCGGGCCGATTGGTTCTCTTTGCAGAACCGTTCCAGTCCGTGCCAATTCGATCCAATCAGCACGGTTATGGTTTCATTTTCCACTGCGAGGCTGATAATGGATTCAATTCAAATGCTCAGTCGTTGCCGTGGTAACACAAACGTTTACATATGATATGAGGTGTAAATTAACCACCATGTTATGGAGGGTGATGAGAAATTTCTTTAGATTTTATTACTAATTTGTGTTTACGTGAAACACAACTGGAACATACCTGACAGTTCTTAGATCCGTTCAGCCCGACAGTGGAAAAGCGGCTAAATTTGTTCTATTAGTACAGTATCTTTGTCATCATGCTTGCGAAATCTAAAAAGCCTTCATACCTCTGACTTTTTATGTGAAGGTGGTGTTGACGCTGGGAACACACCTGAATCCACCGTTTTAAGCGATGAATGAATAACGGACTCTCTGTTGTAACAAGGCAAATAAGGGGGTGACACCTAGTGGATTAGACTAGTAATAAGATAATGTAAATCTTATGTTCAATGTTTGTGGAAATAAATATCGAAAAAACGATTTGTGGCCTTTGAGAATCGATTTTGAGTCTACCACATTTTAAAAAAAGATAGATCGAAAAATCTATTTTTTTGCCCAGCCCTATCATTTACCACTGCAAAAACATCCACGATACCAAGTTTAGCTTGCCATGAAAGGTCAAAGAAAGTGGGAAATACACCCACAAGAGGGAGAATACGAGGACTTTGCATTTTAAAAATCACTGAAAAGCCCAAAACCTGCTTTCACTAGCTCAAACGAAATCCCCCACCTCCATGAAATGAGTGAAGTTTCCCTCCTCTCGTCCTTTCCCGTAGATAGGAGACGCTCTCATTTACATTACCATGTTCTTCCTCTTTTCCTGAAACAGGAAGCAGCTACGCCCGGCCTGTCATTAAAGCCCTACACAAACATTTCTTGACTGTGATGAAAGTAAATTTATCCCAAGTAACTGTAAGATTACACTTCTAAAATGTGAACAAACTGGTGTAATCATAGGACAATTATAGGGGCGTGCGTTATACTGAAACCTTGTGTTTTCTGCAATCTGAAGACAGATTACAGGAGGTCAGGTCATGGCCCAGACATGCAGAGCTTTAAGTAGCTGTCTCAACATGAAAATCTGCTCACTTTGTTTGACATCTTCACAAACACACTGGTAAGTGTGTATATTCTGGGGTTTTTTATGTTTTAGAAGTAAGTCTCTAATGCTCACTAAGACATCATATTTGATTAAAAATATAGTAAGAACAGGAATGTTGTATGCGTTATATGATGATATGCTGACTTGGTACTCAATTTTGAAAAAAAAAAAAAAAAAAGTTTTAAGAAAAAAAAAAGTTAATTTTGGTTCAAACAGTGATACATTTATTTTGTGATTTTTCATTATTTTGTTATATTTCTTCATCGTCATCATCAAAAATTTTTCCTCACCCAACAGAAATCTTACATAACATTATAAATATTACTACTGGCACTTTTGACCAGTTTATGTAATTTAATGCATTGGTGCTACCTTTTTCATAAATAGTGTTAGATTTCTCTGTATTTGGTTGACCAGTGGAAAAATGGCTCGCCAATGTATTAGATTTCTCTAATACATAAAA
>JAUMHE010000067.1:8872071-8882197 GCA_032359235.1 Enteromius mattozi
AACAATGCAGATTTATTTTCACAGCCACCTTTGCTCAGATTTACCAAGAGTGCCAATATTAGTGGAGGGCACTGTATGTAAGTTGATTTTGATGCGTGAGGACAACAGAAGATGGACTTTTTTCACTGGAAGAAGAGTTATTATGAATTATGGGCTATATTTTGGCCAGAACGGATGGTTTAAGTTAAAATGTCTCAATGAAACATGGAACTGATTGACTGGATTTATGTGGATTACCTGTGTATTATTGCAATGTGTTTATCAGCTTTTTGGACTCATTCTGACGGCACCCATTCACTGTAGAAGATCCGTTGGTGAGCAAATAATAATCTTACATTTTTCCTGATCTGTTCTTGGATGGCCCGAGAATACATTTTCAGGTTTGTTTGTTTTTTTTTTTGAGTAAACTATTGCCTTTAAGTTAAAGGGTTCCTGAACTGCCTACTGTTCTCTGAGGTCAATTTATGTTGTTAAAAAACATCATAATTTAGAATTAATAGGCTATTTTCTGTCCAGTTGTGTATGTTCGACAGCCTACAGTACATCCTTCACAGAGGGGCGCTGCAGTGATTTATGTTAAAAACACATATTTACTCATATCAAACTATGTGTAATAAATGACAAAGCAATAGTGATCATGTAATAAAAACACTTAATCACACTTGTGTGTTGCAACATTACTGTCAGATCCAGCATTGTCTTTTAGTTTCAATCTTTCTGAAAATCCTGGGTCAAAAAAGTGCCTTGTTTGTAAACAAATCTGTGGTAAAATGAAGTAAACAGAGGACCAAGTTCTTACTGATGTGGTCTGGATCTTCATTAAAAAATAAAGTGTATTAAATAAAGTTTATTTGGTTTCTGCATAGACCTGTGTTTGCCGCTCTTGTTATTTAGATGCATGAATCGGTGGGCGGGGCTAAACAGGCAGTGATGTAGAAGCAGGCGTTGATCTTTTTCTGCTTGTTTTGCCATACTATCTCAAAAAGAGGCACGTTTACAAACTGTCCTTTTGTCTTCAATACAAGCTGTTTTTAGACTAGCGAGGAAGTTTTGAGTTATGAATTTTACAGAATATTTTTTATAGCACAGTGACCTCATATATCAAAAGATCAAGGGAATTTCGATTTCTCGGATCATGACCCCATTTAAATGGCTTTCAGCAGAATATATAAACATTGCACATAAGGACAAACACTTAATGGAAAACATCTGAGAATTAGGATTTTTCCAACACTAATCCGTCCGGTTTTGAAACGCATATGCAAATGCTATATTTTTACGCTCAATAAGTCTTAGCAATATGCAACGGTATACATCTACTCCCATCTTGCTTTTCTTTAAACAGATTCCTCTTCTTTACCATTGGGAAGGATAATTTGTTGAGATTAGATCCCTGTTTGGATACCAACACAAGCGTAAGACTTGTGTCTAATCTTACAATGAGAAAGACGATGATTTAATCTTGCTAAAGTAGTAATGTATGGGAACCCATGAAGCTTAGTCCAAAGGTCAGGATTACAGATTTCATCATTGGGATTATGGCTGCTTTACTATGGCGACCTCTCAGTAAGAGAAGAACACATGGCTCACAGACCTAGAAATGATTTCTACACAGAGACCATTTGTTTCCACCAGTGCCAGATGCTTTCCAATCTATTCTGACTCTTGATGAAACAACGAAATAAGAAGTGAATTGTGGAAGGGACTGAAAGGGATGTCTCTCAGCGAGGTTCATCTGTACAGAGCTGTAATACAATAGCAGGAGTGCGCTGCTTAGCGAGGGAGATGTTGCCAGCAGGCTTGGTCTCAGCACAGACTAAAAATGGCAGGCCTGCTGGTTGCTATACCCACGATACAGGGAAACCATGGCAACAGCAATGCAAAATGACAGTGTGGAGAGAGCAGGGCCAGTGTAATGCTTGCATCCAGCAGTGAGGATGAGTCTGTTTATTAATATCAGTAGGCCTGTGTTAATGTTTGTGTGAATAAATGAAAGCTATTTTTGAAATAACATAATATAATATTTAAAAGAATACAATTATTTGCTCTCTAAATCTGGGATTCAAAATTTAAAACTGAAGTAAATAAAAAAACATTACAGTGTATGAGTAAAAGCCCAAAGCCAATGTAATAATTCATAAAACGTATATAATATTATATAAACATGCCGTATACGGGACGCCTATTTTTATTTCACTATATTACATATAAATCCTAATGTAATCATGACAAATTATATGTCATTGGAAAGGTCTAAGACTCCTAAATAGATATTTTACCGCTGTTTGTTGTTAAATATTATGTAGGAGCAGTAATAGATTAACGTATGACAAGAGTGCACCTCAGAACATATACACCATAACAGGAGGTCTGACCTTTGACACAAAAATTCTTTGTCATCTCCTTTTTCCCTACCACATGTTTTAGCAATCATCATATATTATATATCATTTGAAAGCTTAAAACCTTAAGATTCATTCTGTGAAAACCATTTTAAAATTGGACATTGCGTTACCATAGAAATGGTACTTTAAAATATGTTGGCGGGCTCCTCCCCCTTATTGAAGGGTGTCATTTTTCAAATGTATAATGGTCTTTTGGAACCAAAACTTTTTATAATCCTGACAAAATACATTTTACTGAAAGGTCTGACTCTCAGGATTCCATATTTGGTGATAGAAGTAATAGTGAAAGAGAAATGTTTACACTTTCTTCGACGAAAATTACATCTTCACTGGATTTATGCTTTGTTGACATTTAATTACAATCCAAACCTGGCAAATGCCTCTTGTAAATTATTTCCATCAGGGAACACCTGCCACATCCTACAGCCTCATCCTACTCTATCTCTGTGTGAAACCATCTCCCATGAGGAAACACCTACTGCTGAACTGCCTCTCTATACAAACCTCCAAAATATCTCTTTCTGGCCTCCTCCCATCAATATCACCTCATAAATCCATTTTTGACCAGTGGCTCTAAACCACCCTACAGACATTATTTACCAGCACCATCAGGTCTGTTTCTTTCTTCAGAAAGGTCTGAAAAAACCTAAACTGGACAGAACAAACTCTTGTTTTGTATTATTTTAGATCTATTTGAACTTGTAATGCACCTTACCAGTACTGTTATGAAATATTGAAGTATTGAAGAAACTATCAAAACAAATTTTTGCCATCTATTAGCCATCTTTATGTTATGTGTGTCAATGTTTCCCATTTAATGGTCTTTTGAAAAAAAAGAAGAAAGTAAAGCAATTTATATATTGATGCACACAAAATAACCATATCTCAAGAGAGTTTATACATACTGCATGGAGTTCACGTCGTTATCACTGAATAACAAGCAGAAGCAAGATTACGCAAGCCATTTTCACACATCACTGGACTCAAAAACAGAAATGCCTGTCTAGCACTAAAGGAAGTCTGGTATTATGTGCGACATTACAAACCTTTCAAATAAAATCTCTCTGCTCCAAAGGATCTCTGGCACTTTATTAACTGATGTAAACCATGTAAAATGAAGAAATGCATTTCAAGACAGGTTTACTACATGAATTTTGCTCAGTCTATTAATACAGGCAAGTGAAATATGGCACCCTGTTGTACGAATTTATTTATTTTGCCAATCCAACTTTGTCTAATGTAGAAATGTTACCCAAAGCTGATTCTAAGCAATAAATGTACTTAAATTATATCCTATAGTTCATTTGTTTTTCTTTCTCTGTCGGTTTTAATGTAGGCAGATGTCATGCTTTACTAAGAGGCATTATCAACAGATAGAAGATCTACAAATGCACACCCTTTCCATTTTAAACACTAATATGGCATGAAAAATAAATGACAACACTTACTGGAGGATGCTCCTTTAATGGACATATCAGTGGATCTTAAGCCTTATAATAGAGGACAATATTTCTGCAAATAAAATGGTGGTCTCTGTAATAAGTGACATTGGACTGTAGACTAGGGTTTATTACTCAAGTGGAGTCCTCTCAGGTATTGCAGCTGTCCGTTTGTAATCAAGAGAGCCAGGACAGAAATAGGCATGATCACAGCTACCTCCTCCAGGAATACAGCATGACAACCTGTTCATAAATAATGTATATTAAACAAACACTCAAAAAACAAAGCAAAAACATTTGCATTTCCTAAAGGAAATACAGTGCTTGCCGAGCAGGAAACATATTTGCTGCACAATAAGTAAAGTCCAACAGATTGATATCCACAAATAATAATTATATTAATAATTATTATTATTACTGTATTGTTGTTGTCACTACAATATTTATTTTATTAAGAACAAAATAAAAAATGAGCATTGTCATCGTTGTTGTTGCTGTTATTTATATAAGTTGCAGGGATAACAACAACAATAGTTATTATTATTAACAACAACAACAACGACCAT
Organism: Enteromius mattozi; assembly: GCA_032359235.1. NCBI lineage: Eukaryota > Metazoa > Chordata > Actinopteri > Cypriniformes > Cyprinidae > Enteromius > Enteromius mattozi. Next base: position 8,876,482 of record JAUMHE010000067.1, read on the forward strand.
TATTATTATTGTCACAACACCAACAATATAGTTGTTATACTTAACAATGATAATAGTAATTGTTGTTGTTAGCATTTTGTTATTGTTGTAGCTGTTTTTTATATTAGTTGTAGTAACAATAAATTAGTTGTAGTGGTAATAAGTAAATAAATAAATTAAATAATCATAATTAATATATTATTATTATTATTATTATTATCAGCCTGCAAAAATAAAAATGAAATACTGACATTACATTAGTGTCAGTAGAGAATTTTAAAAGTTTACAAGCTGGTTCTCAAAAACAAAATTCATGAGCATTACAAATAAATGACATGTCCACAAAAAAATCATATAAACATCTATAAAACAAAGTCTGAATGTGAGAGTATTATTCTGTATGAGGGCCTTGCAAACACTGCATCTACTTCAGCAGCAGTTCGCCGAGTCTGACAGGTATGTTAAGTGTTAAGTCTGCCCTGGATGCCGCGTGGATACACTGTTTGTTTAATCTAAAGTGATAAAGGCACACGGCACACAGCCAGTGGAACTTTCTTGAGCGTATCAGCTCAAGGACAGAGAGTTGTAACACTGATAGCATCTGATGACAGCTACAGCTCCCCTCCCTCCCAATCTGTTCACAGCCTGTTCCCCCAGAGAAAAAGAGTTTAGCCCGGCTCTGAGCATGAGCATGCATGAACTGTTAGATTATTGACTGGAAAAGCACTAGAGGATGAGAAAAGCACATATATTACAGCTTAAAAGTGCATAGCATGTTTAATTAGTAACATTTTCCCTGGTTTTGTACTGACACATAGGAAATAACACTTTTATGATGATGTGTTTTTATATCTTTGATTTATTTTTCAAAAGTGTTCAAAAGTGACAGCAAAGACATTTATAGTACAAAAGACTTCTATCTCAAATAATTCAAATGCTGTTCTCTTGAACTGTGTGTTCATTTAATAATTCTGAACAAAAACGTGTCTCAGTTTGCACAAAAATATTAAGCAGCACAACAGTTTTCAACACTGATAATAATAAGAATTGTTTCTTAGTATTAGAATGATTTCTAAAGCATCATGTGACACTGAAGACTGGAATTACATTTGAAAATATATTCAAATAGAAAACAGTATATTAATTCGAAATAACATTTCACATTATTATTTGTTTAACTATATTTTTGATCAAATAAATGCAGCCTTTAGAGGCTTATTTCAAAAACGTGTTAAAAATCTTGTCAACCCTGAATGTTTCAACAGTAGTGTATATATGCCAGCAAAATGTACATTTTAAAGCTGTGACTAAGTTGTTAGTCTACAAATAACAATTGAAAGGACATTTTGGTTTGTTTTCCCCATTTCATTATAAATGTACATTAAACATTAAATATCATAAAAAATTTTAATCTGGCTGAATCACCATTTTCAAACATTATTCCTCACGCAGTCACACCCTCTTCCTCATCTTTGTCCCTATGCTTGCTCTGCTTCTTCTTGTTGCTGGACTGTCCCGCAGCAGGGGTCTGTTTCTCTGCTCCTCCGCTGTCTGGTTTGCATTTGCTGGGTGTCTGGCTGTCTTCCTGAGCCAGGACTGTGCCGTGAGCCGGTCTGTTTTCATTAGTACTCGAGCTCAGTTTAGTAAGTCTGTCTCTCATCTCCTTCAGTCTCTGATCCACCGTACACTTCTGCAGCTCCAGCATCACCTGCTGCTCCTGAAAGCATGGGGAGCATCAGAGACACAGACAGAAGGGGTGAGAAATACGTTCTACAATTTAAATTAATTTGGCCCTCTTGCAAATATAGTGGGGGCTGTAAGGGGTCTCCATAAGGTGAGTCAGACTGGCTGTTACCTGAAGCGTTTTGTCAAACCTGGGCTCTTTCTTCTCCGGTGGGCTGCGTATGTGTGTTGCCCTGTGGAGTTCAGAGGAGAGCTGCTGGTAAACTTCATCAAGTCTGTTTATTTCTCTTTCCATACACAGCACCTGAAGCACAAGTAGATTAAAAAGATGAGATATTCCCATAGACATACACTCTTCAGAGTAAATAAAACACGCATAAAGTGCTTTCACTCACTGGGACTTGAGTCTTTAGGCCAGTTTGCCCTCGTCCTGTGCACAAAAGACCCACAATTGTAGCAGTGCTCAGGTGTTTGCAAGGCTAAGAATGTTTTATGTTAAAAATCACTCTCAAAATCTCTCACCATATCCATGTCTGTCTTTTAGAGTTGGTTTTAGTTCTTGGAGGAGCTGCTCCAACGTGAAGTATTTATATACTTGAAGTCTAAAATCGATTAAAGTGAATGTTTTTAATGTTTTAATATATTCTCAATAGTAAAAACCCACCTCAGATTGGATACTAACCTCTCTGCCAGCATGTGCTCAGTGAAATGGGTTCCAGTAGGTATTTTTACACTGAAGAAGTCCTCTACTAATGTTCCGAAGGCCTCTGGTGTGTTATCCTCATCCATCTAACATGTGAGCGAAAGTCTGTTATAGCTCTTCCTAGATTTCATGAATATTTCAAACACGAGCCTTACCTTTCCTTTCCTTTGGTCCTCAGTGAAAGTGTGATGAAACAACTGCATGCTTAATGCTGAAACGGCCAAGTGGAAGGCTTTTATGAATTCGAGAGACTTTGAGCCTGTAAAAAATAGAAATGGCAAAATGTTTAATGCTTTTTATATTTGGAGAACTTTGCAGATGTTACTGAAAGATAATACTTTTATAGGACTAAAAACAAGCATTTTAGATATAATTTATGTTTTAATCTTCTTATTTTGTGTATCTATTGATGTATTGTACACTATGTTTTAAATAAATGAATACTTTAAGGCCTAGTTTCACTGACAGAGCTTAGGTTAAACCAGGATTGGGCAATAGTTGGGCAACAGCCTTAGAAAAAAACAATACCGATATATTTTTTAACAAATTTTAAGAACAGTTAGTGCAAGTTTCTTTCAACTGAAAGAAATACTGACATTACATTAGTATCAGTAGAGAAATTTTTAAATGCTTACATGCTGGTTCTCAAAAACAAAGTTCATGAGCATTAAAAATGAATGGCGTGTCTACAAAAAAATCTAAACATCTACAAAACAAAGTATGAATGTGAGAGTATTTGTTAACATTTTAGTCTGGGAATAGACCTAAGCTTTGTTTGTCAAACTGTGGGTTTAGTCAGCGGGGATGCATGAAGTTGATCAAAGGTAACAGTAACTTCTAATTAATTTTTTTTTATTTTATTTCAAAAAAATTCAGCCACCATACACATAAATTCAATTCTAAAATATATTAAAATAGAAAAATACATTAGTTTGTGCATTTAGGGTAATGTAATGTATTTATACGTTTTAAGGTAAAAAAAAAACACATTATTTTCTACAGTACATACTGTACATTATTGATGCTCCTCTAAGCCCCGCCTTCCTGAAACAAGTTGATTTGTACAAAGCTCAACGTTCTAAAAAGCGAGGTGTGCTCTGATTGGCCAGATATCCAGCGCGTTGTGATTGGCCGAATACCTCAAGCGTTTGGGAGAAATTTTACGCCCTTTACCCTAACGTGATGCTGTGTCCTGGCGTATGACACAAAAACAATAAAACACATGATAAACATAACACTGTGTCTGCATTTGTGATCAGAGAAATGACAAACAACAAGCGTTACACTACACTGCTCAAAACTTGCGTATGAATAGTAAATAGCAGGTTCTTTTAATAAGAAAACGTACTTACAGGTTTTGAGTCAGAAGCACCAGACTGTCCTTGCAAAGTTGGAATTGCCTCACTTTATAAAAACAGCCTGTGCACAGATGGCATTGTAGCCTACTCTATCAGGAATCAGTCCTCTGTAAATGCGCTGAACACACTCTAATATTTGGGTTGAACTGTTTTGGAACAGTGTTGTAAATACAACCTTAACTTAGTTTTGTCCTCTTTTGGCAGCACAAACAAAGTATTCCCTTTTCACAATAAAACACAGCGTCTCCAGAACATGGCACCGGCAACAACACTACTACAAGAATAATTTGGGTGGTGTTATGCAAGTCTTCCCACACAGTGACGTAGACATGTGGGGGTGTTTGAACGAGGCGTTTTAGGGAGGCGTGGTCGAGTCTTAATTTGTATGAAGAATATCTTTTTGCGTTTAAAGACTTTAGTCTTTGATCTTATCTAAGCACGAACAGCTTGTAACATCTCCAAAGAGAAAGGAAAACCTGAAATCGCATCATATGACCCCTTTAATTGTGATAATATTTCAAAATATTACTGTTTTTCCTGTATCTTTAATCAAATAAAAGCAGCCTTCTGAAGATATTTCTTTCAAAATAAGTTTTGTCCTTAAGTGACTTGCCTTGTTAAATAAAGGTAAAAGATTTAGCGATACTTTCTTACCTGAGGTTATATATGCCATCGAGTGTAAGACAGTGGAGATGAACTGGCCAGCATTTTGAAGCTTCTTCTCTAGTATGTACAGAATTTGATTGGCTGTGTCGTAATAAAAGTCTTCATGGCAGTAGGCCAGCAGGTTATCACAGTGAGAGACTGGCACTGTCCTGGCTAATAGCAGCACAACAGAGGGGAAGGAACAAGTTCTGCTCAGTAAGCGAACAACATTGCAGCCAAACAGGAAGACAGCGAAATGCTGTGGGGAAAGGCTGTCAAGGGTAACAGGGATCAGGTGCGATGGTTCACCCTCTGCTGGCCTGATAATTACTGAAGAAGAAGAAAACAGATGTAGGTCATTACAAAACTACTTTACATGACAAACAAAACAGATACAATAGATAAATAAAATGTATTTGAAATAAAGAAATACTATATATTATATTTTCAATTGTTATATAATGTTACATATATATATATATATATATATATATATAAATAAATAAAAGGTTATATAATCAACATAAATGCACAACAAAATGCATTTCTACTTTAGCTCACTGAATCTAAATGCACAAATGAGTACCGACCGTCCTCTGTCTTGGGTGTGTGGGCAATAGTCTGGAGTGCGTCCTTTATTTCCTGCAGTGTTTTGGACAGAGGCGTCAGAGACACAAACTTGGCCAGTTCCTCTTCACTCACGCAGGGGATGGTGCTCTGCTGTTGACCTGACAGATGAGAGCATGTACTGTGAGCACAACAGGAGCCCTGGGTCAAAGACTGCAAACTGGTGTTTATCAAGGTCAAACCTGGATCTGAGGAAGCTGCCTCTGTATCTGCACCCACTTTAAACTCTGACATGTCTGCAGGAGAAAACTGTAAAATGATACAGATATACTTAATGGGATAGTGCAGCCAAAATGAAAATTATGTCATCGTGTACTCACTCAAACAGATTTGATTTTTACTCTCCTGTGGAACACAAAAGCTGTAAATCGATGCATCTGTATTAAATACAGTTTTGATTTAAATAAATCATTTCAGATGAAAAGAGAACTGTTAAAAAAGCAGTGCTATTTTAGTATGATTTATACCCTGTTGTAGTTGTCTTTTTTATTTTAGCTTTAGTTGTTTTGTTATATATTTTTGTGGTTAAGATTTTTGTTTTGATTTAGTAATTATGCTACTTAAGCTTCAACTTATTTTATTTCAGGTCCTTTGGAATGTAGGCAACGTTTCACATTTTGGTAACACTTTACAATAAGGTCTCATTTGCAGTGGTGGAAAGAGTACTTAAAATTTGTACTCAATTACAACTACTGTTACATTGCTGAAATAATACTCAATT
>JAUMHE010000067.1:8889809-8900208 GCA_032359235.1 Enteromius mattozi
CTATTGTCGAAAACAGTTTGAAAACCATTATTAAAAACTTGAATTGATGCATATTTAGGATTATCTAATAAAATAAACAGCATTTATTTAAAAACGAAAACCTTTGAAACAAGTGTAGAAGTCATTATTGTCACTTTTGATCAATTTAATGCTGAATTGTTTTTTTTAAATAATAATTTTACTGACCAGAACTGTACATACATTTATGAGTATATATACTATAGTATGTTCTACATGGTATGTCAGACCTCTGGAGTTACAATAAGTGCCAGGAGGGCAGGTAAGACAGTCTCCTTTGCTTCCTGCCCCAGACGTGGGCCTGTATGTAAACAGGGGGCATTCTCTAGGCCCTGGCCGCCCCTCAGACTCATAATCAGCTATGCCGTCACAGTAATAGCCTGGCGGACACATGCGTGGGATAGGATCACCTGTAAGAAGACAGAAAGCAAAATAATGCTTCATTTATTTTTTCAGATAAATGTAACAAGTATACAACACTATATGGATAGAAATAATTGTACAGTTGGACATAATATTTACACACAGCAATAGCACATGTAAATTTCAGTTTAACAACTGATGTACTGTACCCTCTTTGCACCAGTGTCTTGGAGGACAAGGCAGACAGTCATGTATAGTACTTGCTCCAGGGGCTTCTCTTATAGTGTTGGCTGGACAAGATAAAGGTTCCTCTGTGCCTTCAGGGCAATATAAACCTGTCCAAAAACAAGAGCAGGAGTAAACACACTCTGTGACAGTGTGATATTCAGATCATATAAAACAGATTCTTGATCACTTTATTACTGTATTAAGGCTCTTTTCTCTGGATTCATGGAAGCGTATAGCAGGGGTCACCAAGTTCAGTCCTGGAGGGCTAGTGTCCTGCACAGTTTAGCGCCAACCCTAATCAAACACACCTGAACAGCTAATCAAGGTCTTGCTAGGCATGCTTGAAACTTCCAGGCAGGTGAGTTGAGGCAAGTTGGAGCTAAACTCTGCAGGACACTGGCCCTCCAGGATCAAGTTTGATGACCTCTGGTTTTCTTATTAAGTAAGGAATAACGTACCAGCAGGACACAGTCCAGCACACTGTGCTCCCCACTCACACTGGTCTCTGCTGAGCAGAAAAGCGGCCTGAGGGGTGAACTCTGAACTACCAGAGATACACAGGAATCCAGCAGCGCACAGGCCTTTCACTTGGCCAGCCCTGAGGAATAATACACAAAAAACACAATAACTCTACTGTCATTATTTTCAGAAAAAATTAACATGAAGCATGTACACTGCCATTTTTGGAATCACTGTTATTATTTTATTGAGCAAGGCCATAATTTTTTTTAATCAAAAGTAATGGAAAATTCATTCATAATGATATAAAACATTACATTTCAAAGAAATGCTGTTACTTTGAACTCCAGACAATAAAAGCATACAGTGAAGAGGAGTTTTTAATGGTTGAACATAATACAGCCTACAAAAGTTTTTAAAAAATATTATTTTAATTATTATTACTACTTTTATTATTTATTATAGTATTATTAACATTATAAGTATTATGTTACAAAACAATTCTAATAAATGCACCTCTTCTGAAATTTATATTTATTAAAGAATTCTAAGAAATGTAAGGTTACAATGTAAAATTACATTTTCCACAAAAATATTAAACAGCACAACTGTTTTCAACACTAAAACTACGAAGAAATGTTTCTTGAGCATCAAATCAGTATACTAGATGATTTCTGAAGGATCATGTGACACTGAATACTGGAGTTATGATTATAATTATAATAAATATTACAGTTTTACTGTATTTTGACCAAATAAACGCAGTCTTGGTGGGTATAAGAGATATTAAAAATCTAACTGACCTAAACATCTGAAAAGAAGCACACAAAGAAATCATAAAATATAAGAGAGTGAGTAAAGTTTAAGTTTATTTTCTAAAAGTCTACCGGGTCATAAGTGTCCATGGTTGAAGAAACACTCTTATAAGATCTGTAAACATACTTGCAGAACTTTCCTGGTGGACAAGGCAAACACTCTCTCTCCTCCTGCAGACCCCCGACCTCAGGTGGGGTGTATGTGCCGTTGGGACAGGGCTGAGGAACCATTGTTGCTGCAATTACAAGCAGAATCAGATGTGTGTGTACTAATGATACCTCAGACACAATATAGAGTTACAGCAGCATGGGTTACCTGCAGGGCAGTAGGAGTGTGGCGGGCAAGGCCGGGGATCTCCGATAATTGCCTCCTCGCAGTAATAGCCTGGACGACAGGGGATGCAGTTATCTGATCCCGGATTCGGCTGGTACTGTCCCGTGGGGCAGGGCAAGGCCAGGGGTGAGCCCAAAGGACAGTAATGACCCTGAGAGAGCAAAACCTGTCAGTCAGGTTGCTAGGCACAGATTAAAAAGAGATAGAAGGGTGTGAAGGAGGCATAACCGACCTTGGGGCAGAGGAAGGCGTGCGGGGTGGTGGAGGAGAAGTCTACAGGACAGTAAAAGCCTGCAGCACAGGGTCCCGTTGGAGTATCAAGGCCCTCGCTAGCACAGTAATGCCCTGCTGGGCAGGGAAGACAGCTTTCTATGGAGTAACCCCCTGTGGGCAGATCAATATTATGAACACAAAACACTGCATGTTAGTAAATAAAGAAGGTAAATGCTGAAATATTAATGTCCAAAAGGTTCCATAGAATATGGAAAGGGTAATATTTAGAAGCATGTGAATCATTTAAAAGTATACTGCTAGAGTGAATTTATAAGAGCAACTAAGTTGATTTTTTTGCAACAGTGTGCTCATAAGCCACACAGCCTATTGTTTTTGACAGCTCATTTATTTTGATGCACTATCCCTGGTAAATTATTCATATGCATTTAAATGTTGCTCATCTTGTGGTTTTTGGATGCATATAACAATTGCCATTTTGAACAGCTTTTATATTTTCCTTAGAATCTTTAAAGGTTTAATAGATTGTATTAAAATAAATGTGTGGTTCTGTACACACCGGTGAGGTTGCGAATGCTGCCTGCTGGGCAAGGCAGAGGCATTAGGGTTCCAGAAGGACAAAAGTGACCCTGCGGACAGGGGCCATTCCTGAGGTAGCCAGTTGTGTTGAGAGGTGCAGGATTTGGAGACCCTCCTTGGCAGAAATAACCCTGCTGGCACTGGCCTACAAATAAAACAACAATTAGTCCATATGATACATTATAGTCACAGGCAAAAACCAAAGTGTGGGATTATATCAGACCCTGTGGTTGTGATGTTCCAGGTGAACTGCAGTAGAGGCCGGTAGGGCAGGGCACACAGGCAGCCTCCAACTGAGCCCTGGTAACCTGTCCCAGTGTGCCCACAGGACAGGGTACAGCTGCAGCAGTGCCAACAGGGCAAAAATGACCTGATGCAACACAGGAAAGATGGCAGATTGTTAGCAAACATCATAGTATATGCACTACTGTTCAAAGGTTTGGAGTTAGTGATTTGTTTATTTTTTTTCACAAATTAATACTTTTAATAATTAATACTACACAAACTGATATTTTAATGTTTTTAAAATATTAAAATAGAAAATAGTTATTTCAATTTCTAATAATGTTTGCAGCTTTGGTGAGCATAAGAGACTTTTTTTCCAAAACCATAAAAGAAATCTTACTGACTGCAAATTTTTTAATTGCATTATATGATAGAGAAAAAAGGATTTGTAGCAGAATATAAAAATGTAATTACTTATGAGCCATCACAATAATCTCAACACAGGGATGGACTCACCCATGGGACATGGGGACGGTTCCTGTGTGCCAGGGGAAGGACACATAGTGCCAGCTGGGCATGAGAGACAGTGGGCGGCACCAGGACCACTGCTGTATGTGCCAGGCTCACAAGGCACTTCCAATGGAGCACCAATAGGACAACTGTGTCCACTCGGACAAATATAACCCTGCAGTCCATCTACCGGTCGAGCACTGCGACTTCCATTGATACACACATACCTGTGAGGGAGAAATATAGCTGCCATAAACTATTTTTTAAAAGAAAATCAATGTTTTATGAGCATACACCAGTTTTTAGATGCCTGATGAATAAATCTCCTTAACGAGCCAATCGCAAAAGCACTTCACTGCCACTCCACTGTATCTGTTTTCCAACCCAGCCACAAATGGGTAGAAACTGGATCCACTGACTTTTTAATAATCTATCCTGACTCATTTACAATTTATGTAACATCTCAGTAATGGAGAATATCAATAATAGCTTCAGCGCAACTCAGTAATGGACAATAAATCTTAAACACCTGAAATCGTGCCACTAAGATCCATTAGCAATGCACGAGCGCACCAGGTTGGCTCAACTCAAGTGGTTGTGGGTGTACCATTGTCAGATGACTATGTTTAGCTACTGAAAAGCATAGATATAATTACCCGGCATCACAGAGAGCTGCTTCTGATGGATGGACCATTGCAGTCTGCTCACAGAAGTACCCAGGAGGACACGGCTGACACTGCTCTGCCCCACTCAACCCTGGGGAGCTGGAGAATGTTCCGGCGGGGCATGGGAGAGGAGAGCTGATACCAGTTGGGCAATAATGGCCAGGCGGGCACATGTTGTTTCCTGTAGATTCAATCTGCAAATCACACACTGTTAATGAGTTTAACCCTGTGTGAACACACTGTTTCTTTTTTAAGAAACTGAACTGATGATATATACCACATTTCCAGTGCCGTTGGGGCTTGTAGCACCCAAAGGGCAGTGAAATCCATCCTGGCAGCGCCCTGTAGGCTCTGAAAGACCATGATGAGCACAAAACATGCCTAAACAGACAGATTACATGAATTAGATGTTTTTTTCCCCTCCACATATAGTTCACAGTATAAAAATTCAGTAAAAGCAGTGAAAATGTGCTGCAAAATGCTCAGGTGGATGCTAACTGCCATTTAAAGCATGTAAAGCAGCAAGCTCATTGGCTGTGTATGCAACATAAACAAATTAGCCAAGTGCCAAGTCATTTAACGCTGTGAATATCAGTTAAGTTAAGAACCCATCAGCCTTTGCCATCTGGAGTTTCATGAAATAACTAGGCATTTGTTTTGAAATATAATTTATTCCTGTGATACAAAGCAGAAATTTCAGCAGTCATTGCTTCGGAAAGCTTTTATATATATACTGATTTGCTGCTCAAGAAACATGTCTCATCATTATCATCAATGTTGAAGAATCATCAGCATCAGAAGCATCAGTGTTTAATATGTTTGTGGAAACTGCGATAATATTTTCAGTATTTTTAAAAAGAGAAGTATTTATGGAATAGAAATGTTTCTCTATGCCTTTACTGTAGTTTTTAAGTAGAATTTCTCTCAAAAAAAATATTACTGACCCACAAACTTTTGAGTTATGTTTTTTTGTTGTCATGTATTTTCTGTCTGACCTGCAGGACATTGTAGACATTCATCTATACTGGCTGTCCCAGACTGTGGCTGCACTGTTCCTGGAGGGCAGGGGAACTGAGTGCTCTGTGATGTGCCTGTGGGGCAGAAATGCCCCGGTGGACACGGAAGAGGCTCTGCTACTGCTTCCCCTGCATTGTAATGCAATAGGATCTATTGTAATAGATTTATAGGAGCATGGAGATGGTTTTAAACTAATTTTCTTGCAGACAGAATAAATAACGTACCCTGACAGTAGTAGCCTAATGGACATGGCTCACAGTTTTCTCGGTGGCCGTTGCCCATGACGGAGCTGTAAGTGCCTGCAGTGCAGGACAGGGGTTTGTGTGTGCCTGTGGGGCAATAGAAACCGGCAGGACAGAGGCTCTGCTCCGGACTGCTGGAGCCCCAGTCACAGTAGTAGCCCGCAGAACATTCACCTACACGGTACAATAGAATTAGACAATAATAGAATCTGACTCATGATTGCATCATACAACTCCAAAATCTGGCATAATATCAATGCTTTAGCGGTATTCTAATGGATTTTAGCCAGGGGACTGTGAAATGTCCTTTACCACAAAGGATTAAAAAAGCTAATCATTTTCTTTAACAAAAAGTTTATGACATTTGAATATAAAAATAGAATCTAGAATATAAAAAATATGGTTAGTGAGAAATATGTGGGTATTGTGAGTGAATAGTGAGTAATATATTAAAATTGTGAATTGTGTGAATGTGTGTGTGTACAGGCATTTGTGGTTTACGAGGACACAAATGTGTATAATGACATGGGTACTACAACGTAAATAAGGTTTATGAGGATACTTCCATCTGTCCCCGTAAAACAAAAGGCTTAAAAACATACTAAACAGTGTTTTATGAAATTCAAAAAGTGCACACAGTTTCCTGTAAGGGGTAAGTAAGGGGTAGGGTAAGTGTAGGGCAATACCACATACAGTCTGTACAGTATAAAAACCATTATGCCTATGGAGAGTCCTCATAAATCACAACTGCACAAATGTGTGTGTGTAACTCTGTAAAGTTAACTGGCTCTCTGGACAAATTTCTCGTTATAGAGACAATAAAGAATTAAATTAATAAAAGTAATTATATTGCTCAGGGTTTAGATCAGGGTGAGAAGAAAAAGAAAAAAATTATGCAAACTCCCATCATCTGTGAAAACTTATCTGCATGCAGATGATTTTTGTCTTTGAGATAAATTATATAATCAGATCATCATTTAATCAATATAAATATAATGTAATAATGATAGTTATAATATGTAGCTTTTCGGGGCTCATTGGGTTGTCTGAGAGCTTTATTTGGGGTTAATTAATTAAACTAAAATGTAAATGAGTTAAACACAAATATTTAAAAGCAACAAAAACTAATAAAAAATGACAAAACCACATAACAAAATTTCTAAAACTGAAAAAAAAAAATGTAAATATACAAATAAAAGTTAATTTAAAATATATTTATAAATATTTAAAAAATGCATAAATAATACTAAAATCACACTGTTCCAAAGAGCACCTGCTCTTGTTCCCAGAAGGCAGTATGCTCCCGGTGGACACAAAGTGCCAGTGCTGTTGTCGGTGGGGTTGGGAACTGTGGCCTGCACAAAACAGAGGAATCCAGGCGCACAGGACCCCGAGGGCTCAGAGAGTCCATCTGAACCGCAGAAATGGCCTATAGGACATACCAGGCACTGCTCTGCATTTATACAAAAATAGATCCAGTAAGCATGACATAAACAGAAAAAATGCATTTAATCATGTTCGCTTGCTCAGTTATTGCAATACAGAACATAATAAATCACCTGCTGAAATGAGGCCAAGAGAATCACTGTATGTGCCTTTGGGACATGGAACTGGGTTTCCAGACTGAGTCTCATTGGGGCAGTAAAAGCCTTCAGGACAGACCAAAGGAGTGTTGACCCCCATAAAACCTCTTGTGAGGTTGATGCAATGGAAACCCGGAGGACAGGGTTTGCACTCACTCTGTCCCTTCTGATCCTGAAACTGACCTACGATCAAACAACAACAACAATACAAAAAAAGACTCATGAGTAGAATAAATTTTGCATCTGACCTCTTTTAGAAATTGCAAATTAAGTAAATTTCACTTCAGTAGAGCCTTATAAGCTCAATGGTGCCCTATAAAGTCAAATAAGCAGGCTGTATATCTCTAAAATGGAGTATTACAGTACCTCCAGGACAAGGCATGCAATCATCTGTGCCCTTTCCCCCACTATCAGGGCGCCGGCTGCCCACTGGACAGGGAGTTGGCACAGCACTACCAATTTCACAATAGTGACCTGGAGGACAAATATCACCATACACGGCTGACACGGGAGCTGAAGTCGGAGATCCCTCACTGCAGTAAAACCCTGTAGGAATATGACGTGCCATATAAATATTTCTTTTCAAGTAGTCCTGTGAATGTCTGCTGTAAATGATTCAAAACCTGGCAAGCAGGGTCCACTGACTGCAGTCAGGCCTGGCTCTGAGCAATAAAACCCTGGTGTGCAGTTTTGGCATTGACTTACATCTGACAATTGACGCTGATTGCTGCAAAAAAATAACAATTGCATTTAATAGAATTACATTTTTATTTAAGTTAATTACATTACGACTATTTTTTAAATATAATGCAATGCAAAAATATTCTCCTTTTTTAGTTGCTTTTAATATAAATAATAAAAAAAAATTTCAGTTGTTTTGTATTGATACCTAAATGTGCCCTTTGCACAGGGTATCCCAGCAAAACTTCCAGCTGGACAGTAAAACCCAGTTGGACATGGTATTCCAGTCTGATTATCATTTGGGAAGGGAAGGACGGCTCCTCCAAAACACAAGAATCCAGCACTGCAAGAGCCAGTTGGTGACACATTTCCTGGACAGACAAACTAATATCAGCTCCACATATCAGACCAAGCAGGATTAGCATGTTATCTCAGGGGGAAATATAATCATTGTTCATGCGTCATACCTGACCCCATACAATAGGTCCCAGGGTCACACTGAGAGCATTCAGAAGACTCAGCAAATCCAGCCAGGTTACCATAACTCCCTGGAGGACATGGATGCTGATTATATGCCCCAACTGGACAATAAAATCCAGGCTGACATGGGAGTGGGTGCGTCATACCTAGTACAAGAAAAACATCCTTATGTAAAGGCATAAAGAACAGATATTTCAACCATTAATTTGTTGAAATATCCTGCATACCGTTTTCAGGACAGAAAAAGCGGGCAGGGCACACGTCACATTTATGTTGGCCTAGACTGGGCTGGAAGCTTCCTGGGAAACATGACCTCTCTGTGATGCTGCCCTGTTAGAGCAATAACAATATGAGTATGTTTTATAAAGGCCACTGTCATTTTTATATTCCATTTCCTAATTAAGGAAAAAATTAAGGAAATTTGATTCAAATTAACAAAGTCACTTCACTAAATTCATGCCGTTTCACTTTTGTTTCTTTATACTTTTATAGTGTATTTGTCAGAGTCATTCTCAAAAATATACATTTCAGTCAGGCAAAATTTAAATATTTAAAAAATCCATTGTAAGAGGCACAAACATAACTTTTTATCAAATAATAAAATGGTTCAAAGATTAGCCTGGTGCCTTGTTCACTTGTTCTGGCATATAACTTCTATGACTTTTAAGCATGTGTTTAATGTTTTATTTTGTTATATATAAAGACCTAATAAGTGAGAAAAAATGCAAAACAAAATATTGTAATGATATAGATTTTTAAAAAAATTTTCATGTCACTACTAATGTCATCAATGTTATAATAAATAATCTAAAAAATAAATGCATTTATAATAAAAAGGTTTAATTAAATTTAAAAAGTGTGTCCATGTTTTTAATGTAACAAATAAAATAAAATATTTGTTCAAATATGTACATGTTGAGATTTCTACTTACACTTTCACAGAAGTGGCCCGCACCACACACATACTCTGGTGGTCTGGATGTGTTCTGTCCTCCAGGGCAGTAATAGCCCTCAGAACACAGACCAGAGGGCTTGGTTAGCCCTCTTTGCTCACAGAAATATCCTGGTGGACATTCAAGGCAACCGTCTGCAATGGATCCCCCAGCAGAGCCTAGCAAGCATTAAAACAGTGCAACCATAAAGCTTCAGGAAACACTTAAACCACTAGGTGACTCGCAATATAAGAAAGTTATTAATAAGCATCCTGCCACAGAATTTTAATTGCTTAATGGCAAATAAAATATTAATAGGCAATAAAGACAGGAATACAAGAACAGGACCGGCGGGGTGAGGGGGCATGAGGGGGTGTAGCCTCACTCAAGATGAAGATGAAAATAGATTTTAATTATAAAAATAAATACATTTATAAGTGTATAGGCATTAGTGCATTAATATTTGCTACTATAACAACAATTTAGGACAGTCTGTTTCACAAAGTTACATTTTAATTGTTACTTTTGAGACACAAACTTCCTGCACAACTAAGAATGCAGCTGTACTAAGTAAGCTAAGGATATAATTTTTTTAAATGTTTAATTGCAGACTGGATGATCATAGTTAGTTGATTACATCGCGGTTATTGTTTGTTGCTGTTTAAGTTGTTCTAACTTTCCATAAATAATGCATCTGTTAAATGGTTTGCAATAAATATGTGCTACGTCATTGGGTGCTATAAGCATGCTATGGATGTCCTTGAATGCTGTGCTCGGCTCAAGTCTTTATAGCAGCATCTCGTGCATGATCATTCTGAAACATGCTCAAGTTCAAAGAAGTTCCCTAGCCTCTAGAGTTGACCTAGAGCTTTTAAATTCTGACCCGTGTGAGTCCAGTGTTCTAATAGTTGTAGTATTAGTGGGCAGGTTTATTTACGGACAAATATGTTAATGGGCCACATACAGTGGGTACGGAAAGTATTCAGACCCCCTTAAATTCTTCACTCTTTGTTATATTGCAGCCATTTGCTAAAATC
>JAUMHE010000067.1:8923567-8936386 GCA_032359235.1 Enteromius mattozi
TTCATTTTTTTGGGATCAAAACCCACTCATCAACATGGGTGATGGATAGTATGCTGTTACCGGAGAGGCAACATGAGATCCACCAGTGCAGTAAAAACCAGGCTCACAGGGTCCCTGAGGAGCAGTCAGTCCAGGAGAGTGGCAGTAGTGACCAGAATCACATGGGCCGCAGTGCTGCAGATCCTCCGCCCCTGAACTTGCTGTGTATGTACCCTTTGAATGAATACAGAAAGTCAGATGAGGAAATCCAATGAACATACCATTTAACAGTTTGCATTTTTAGTTAGTTAGTTAGTCTTTTTAAATAGTAACAATATTACATTTTAACTGTATTTTTTATCAAATAAATACACCCTGGGTAAGCAGAAGATAGTTTAGTGTATAATAGATGGAAAATGAGGTTTCATACTCACAGGGGGACATGGGTGAGCAATTAGGGAACCAGCAGGGCAGAAGTGTCCAGGTGGGCACAGGGGCTGCTGGGATAGGCCTGTCTTGTTGCACAATCTTCCTGACTGGCATTCAATGCATGAGTTGTAGCCTCTTCCCTGATGGAAATGAAGTAAAACAGAAAATAAAACTGACAACTAATACAATTGATCCAATGAATACAATACAATGAAAATGTTTTCTTGGTGTAAATGCTCTAAACGTGTGACTTACTGGTTGGAAAGTTCCCAATGGACATGGTTCGGCCCTCACAGCTCCTTCCGAAGAGTAGTGTCCCTCCTCAGCTTCAATTTGGACTGGTGTGGCTGAACCTCCGGTGCAGTAATAGCCAGCAAAGCATGAACCAGAAGGGGATGTAGAGTTTGTTCCTAAACAATAATAACTAGGACAACATAAAAAAACACAAGATTTTAAATTGAAACTACAATTTTAAATTAAAGGGATAGTTCAAACAAATATTACAATTCTGTCATCATTTACTGAACTGTTGACTCAGACCCATTTATAACATAAACAGTTGGTTTTTTTTTTAAGATTTTGCTCTTGCATTCATACCCTGGAGGACAGCGGACACACTGATCTGCATGTTGGAGACCCGTGCTGTTACTGTAGGTTCCTGAAGGGCAGGGCTGTGGGTGAACTGAGCCCGGTGGGCAGAAACTACCAGCAGGACACACACCCCCTTCATGACCATCAGGAGGAACCTGTCAAGGCCAGAAAGATTGATTTTTAAATAAAAATTAATCAATCAAAGGCAAAGTTAAAGGTATAGCTCATCCAAAAAAATACCTTCATGTCATTCCAAACCAGTAAGACCGTCATTCATCACCAGAAAACAAATTAAGATATTTTTGATGAAATCCGCAAGCTATCTGACCCTGCATAGACAGCAACAGATCTGAAACGTTCAAGGCCCAGAAAGTTGTTAAGGACATTGTTAAAATTGTCTTCTCTTCCATGCCAGACTTCGACACACATTCACAACAGTACCACGACGAGTGTGTGTGCTGCTGCTGATGCAGGAGCCAGTGTTCTCTCTTAGTTTATTGTCTGTCTATTGTGGTTCAAATAAGTAAGGCTATGCAAAAAATTGCAAGTAATCCTATTTTAACAATGTCTTTACCACCTTTTGGGCCTTAAACATGGTAGTTACATTGCTGTCTATGCAGGGTCAGAAAATTTGTTTTCAGAAGATGAACAAAGGATTGCGGGTTTGCAATGATATGAGAATGCATAATTAATTACAGAATTTTCATTTTTGGGTGAACTATAACTTAAAGGATAAATGAAACGTTTTTGTGTAATAATCTTACTGGACGCGTAGACCCCTGTCTACAAAAGAATCCTCCTTCACAGTCCCCTGTGGGCTCAGATTTGCCCAAACCAGTGCAATATTTCCCCCCACTACATGGGGTGCACTGTGACGCTTCACTCAGGGCTGGCCGGGATCCAAATGTGCCCTCTTCACACGGCTTTGGGGCTGAGCTCCCCTCACTACAGTGGAAACCCTGACATTTAAAGCAAAAACAAAAAGGCATTTTATATACATTACCTCAAAAGTTTAGGCTTTTTAAATGTTTTTGAAAGTCTTCATTTAATACACATTTGTTTTTAAATATTCTGTCAAATAAATGCAACACACTATCAGTCAAAGGTTTAAGGATTCTTAGATGAATAGAAAGTAAAAAAACAGTTTTTATTTTAAACAAAATATTTAATGTGTCCAAGCTGAATGTCTTTCTGGAAAAAAACTTACTAGCCCCAAACATTTACGTGGTAGTGTATTAGACAATATGAATTAAAAATGTTTTGGCATGCTAACATTTTTTGTCATATTTACCTGTGGACAGACTGTAGGAGTGTGTGTGGCCAGAGTAGGACAGTAGTGACCAGGAGGACATTCCACACAAGCTTCTCCTCCATGTCCATATGAGTCATTCCTGAAGAAGCCAGACTGGCATGGAAATGAGTTTGGATGTCCAGTACCAGGAGGACAGAAGTATCCATCAGGACAGTTTCCAGTCTGATTGGAAAAATAAACAAGGTAAGTGGAAGTTTACCCAAAAGCTGCACTTTTCCATGCATGGGACCTAACGCAGTTGTTGTCACCATTCATTACACTGTTTAAAGAGCAGTTTGGTCTTTCTTCTAGATAACTCCTTTTGTACTCTGCATAAAAATGAGGGTGAATATTTAATATATATCTTTTTATGTCAGGTTGGTGGGGGCTGGTGAATTATTACTTTAATAGACTAAATAATCACCACAAAACTGAAACAAAAACTAGAGAGGAGCCATACTGGTTTAATAATGGGCTCTTCCTGGGAATTCTCTGTGTAGCAGTATTTGCCCTCTGGACACTTTGTGCAGTCTGACGGGTCACGTAGTCCTGGCTGTCGACTGTAGGTTCCTTTGGGGCACGGAACAGGATTAGGATCCTAAATAGGGCATAAATAATAGAAACAAAAATAATTGCTATGTTTCATGCCATTGATTGTCTGACACAATGATCAACGATGTTCGTAATGTTTCTGAGCCTTGAAATGATACTTACAACACTTCCACCGGGACAGTAAAAGCCTATTGGGCAGAATACCGCTGAGCGCTGGGGTTCTCGATCCAGACCCTGTGAACAGAGGAAACCTGGTGGGCAGACCATTACTCTGAGCATAGCCTCCTCACTGGTGGTCTCATTACTGCAGTAGTGACCCGGCAAACATGGCTGACACTCCACTGATCCCTCATCCTAAAGAAAAAGAGCATTTATCAGAGAGCCAGATAAATGAAATGGTGTATTCATTTATTACATTGAGACATTAGAATAGAACTAGCTGTCTGGCTTACAGAATAACTTCCTGTTCCACAAACTTTTGGAGTGATTGTGGCCGGATGAGGACAGAAGTAGCCAGCAGGACACACAGAGCAATCCTCTGCTGTCCGGCCCCACTTTATCCGACGAAATGTTGCTCTGGACACATAGGGAAAAGTCAAATCCACTGAATTCTTACCTAGATTTATTTTTTATTGTTTGAGCCAATGGAACTATTACTCACGATGGACAGGAAGTGGGTTTGGATGTACCCTCCTTACAGTAATAGCCTTCTGGACAGACCTGGCAGTCCTCTTTCCCGCCATTACCAATCTTTGTGCTGTAGGTGCCTGGAGGGCATGGATGCTGTGAGCCATATAACGTACCTGTAGAGATAAGCACACATACAGTATATCAAGACTTCAATCTGCCAATTTGAAGATGAATGACAGGTTTGGAATGACATGAGGTTGAGTAGCTAATGATTTTAATTTTGGAGTGATCAATTCCTTTAACATGCCTTTCTTCAAAGTGGAAGAATATTCAAATTTATTTCACACAGCTTTAGTACCTTCAGGACAGTAGTGTCCCGAGTTGCATCTCCCAGAGGGAGCGCCCACTCCTGCTAAACAGTACCAGCCTCTCGGGCACGGCCGGCAATCGCGCTCCGACTCCAGTCCACTGCGATCGCTCCAGGTACCAGCTGGACACTTGTGCTGAGTGGGGAACATAGTGCCCACAGGGCAGTAATGTCCAGGAAAGCAAAAAAGCGGAGGCCTCTGGATGCCACCAGTGCCTGTAAAAGCAGAAATTGTAATTAAATAAAGTTAAATAAAACAACTACACGGCTCTGAAGGTAGTCTGGCACCTCGAAGACAGGCATAACGTGTGGGACACTGCTGGCACTGGGAGAGGTCGGTGAGGTCTGTGCGGTTACTAAGGGTACCAGGAGGACAAGCGTTGGATGGGTCATTTGGGCGGGCAGAACCTGGTGGACACACAAACCTGAAAAAAAAACAAACAAAAAAAATACACTTTTTGGTCAGAAAGTGGATAATAAAATGTGGCTTTAACTAGATGGTCATGTGTCCAAAAACCTTTAAAACCAACTAAAAGGACCAGCCTGATAAGTCCAGCTTAGGCTGGTTTCATTGTTTTTTTTCTCAGGCGCAAAATGCACTAACCCTGGCATACAATCCACATCAGGAAACTTCAGTGCAACTTGTGTGCATGCTTTGCCTGGGTAACAAGGCCTGCAGTCTGCCAGTGCATCCTGCCCCTCCAGGGGGTTAAAGGTGCCTGGCTGACAAGGCATTGGGTCACTTGTTCCTTCTGGACAGTAGAAGCCTGGTGGACACTTTAAACAGTCCTTTACACCTATGATGAAAATAGAGACAAATGGTAAATTCATATGGACGGCATAAATGAGAATGAAGATTTTGAGAAAGAATTCTTACTCAATGCCCCCTGATGTGGGGTGAAGGTCCCTTGAGGGCATAAGATCTCACTGAGTGTGCCTGCTGGACAATACCTCCCACGGGCACAAAGCAAGCCAGGACCTGCAGAACCTACAAATCAAGAAGGGTTTCAAGTTTTCTGCATTTTAGTAGGTGTCTATTAGCCTGAGGAGAGTGGACGTGGACTGAACATTTTTGTAAATTAAAAAAAAAAGTAATTAGAAAAATGACTTAGTATATATGTAAGATAAGTATTTTACATAAGTGCATTTTATAAATTATTATTACAATACTATTGTGTTAAAATGTAAACATGTATGTGTGTGTATTAAATGTACGTAAAAGAATAAAGAAGAAAAAACAAACATGAACTCAAACAGTACTTTTCCACTTAATATTACAAACAGTTATCTACATTTTAAGTCTGTTTGTTTATGCCTACAACAATAAATTCAATGAACAGAAATGGAGATGTGCTTTAATTAAACACAAAGCTAAAACGTCACAAACAACATTTCCGTCGTCTCTGCACTCCAGACCCACATCACACACTCTTACAGCACGTCACACTCAGGAAACAGCTGAGGGCAGGAAACCGTTCAACAGCAGTGGCTCATGTGGGTTTAGGAAAATGAAAGTCGCTGCTTACTGCAATCTTTGGTAAAAGCACAACATCATAACATTTAACTATTTAGATTTCTACAAAAATAGTATGTCTATAGACGCCCAGTCATCATTCACAGATAACAAAAATGAAAAGATAATGTGTAATATGCACATATGTGTGTGTATGAGTGCAATCATGCATATGTGTGTCTCGGGTTCATGCCCTAACCTGCGGGACAGAAGCGACCCTCAGCACATCTCTTGCAAGCTGCCCTACTTGTCTGACCCAGTTGTCCTCCTGCAGTTCCAGCAGGGCAAGGTGACCCGTGTGGCACACCCGTGCCTTCCTCACAGTAATACCCTTGTGGGCACAGAAACTGAGAGCTGGGCCTCCGAGACGTGCCCTCCAAACAGTAAAAACCTAGGAAGAACAAAACAGTTCCAGCTATTATCGTGTACTGTACGATTTTACAACATTCACTTCTGACCCTCGAGTTTGATAGACTGGAGCGTTTGTCTGTTTGTAAATTTGCATATAGAACTTCAGTCTAGGCATTAGTAAAGTGACTCTTTCTGCAGGTTACATTGTTTCACCAGTAGATGGTGACAAGTCACTGTTTGATTATGTGAGTCATTGAATCAAACAACTGATTCATTAAAAACACCCAAGAGCACTTAGAAACGAAAAAGCACTATGCATGATGCCTGGAGACATGTCAGAGCAAAAACAGACTAAAGTTGCATTCACATTAGGAAAAGCAGCCTTCTTTTGGCCAATGCAGCTAATTTGCTTGAAAACTGCTTGAGGACATTTCTGCAAAATTCCTGATCACAAAGATTCCTATTGGAATCACTGGATTTTGCCCATGAAATTTTGCATAGCAACGGTAAACAACGACTACATGTTTAGCGAATTGCGAGCAAAATTTTTCCAGTAAACAATCCATTCTCTACTGTTGATAGCACAAACCAATCAGCTTTCTGTTGAAAATGTTCCCCTTTTAAGTTAAATTTACAATTGAATGGATTTCTATTACAATGAATGGATTTAACACTCAAAATTGCACTGACCATTGGCAAATGCAACTTCATTTTAACTGTCAATACTGTTTACTCAATATTACATTTTTGTTTACTGAACTGTTGTATAAAAGCCATTTCAAAAGAGCACTATTGTTTCTAATATTTACAGCATGCGTGGCCAATCAAACAAGCAACTCTTGTTATATTGCTTAATAGTGACATTAGCAAATAGAAGAACATGTAAAATTAATACAGAAGTAAACCTGTAGGACATCACAGTTACCTGCAGGACAGATAGCACAGTCCCTTTCTCTCTGCAGCCCTTCCTTTGGTCCATAAGTTCCTGATGGGCATTGTATTGCGATATTTGCAACACAGTAATGCCCTGCAAAAACAAATGTTAACGCTCAAAATATAGCATTGAACATGAAAAGCGAGTAGTCCACCCTGAAATACTGACTCACCTGCAGGACACACAACACAGTCTGATCTCTCTCCGTCTCGGTATGTCCCATGGGGACAGGAGATAAGCTGTCTTGACCTCTGACCAAGATGAGACTGCCCCCTTGACCAGGCCAGAGTCACTGTACTCCTGCAGGCTGATGAACCATTGCATTTTTTACACTCAGTCTGGCCCGGTATGTCTGAATAATGGCCCACGGGACAAGGAAGAGGTGCAGACATCTTTTTGTTCGGACAGTGGCTTCCTTAAATTGGAAGTTATAGGGATTTACAAGGAGTTTTGTGTCTGTAAACCTGTATGCATGCTGTGACATTGATGCTTGTGTTTATTTTGGCTTTAGCAGGTGGAAGCAAGACATCTAATGCGTGTGAATTAAACATGGGAGTTGCATGTTTACCTGCAGGACACAGCTGACATTGAGCACTGCACAGAGTGGAATAGTAGCCTTCAGCGCACTCAATACACTCCGTCTGGTTGAAGTTTGGTTCTTCTCCGAGGCCACACTAAAATAGTGAAACGAACAAATAAACCAAAGGTTACACTTAAGTTGAATGTAACATTACCAAAATGGAGTTCTTAAGCAGTACTTTAGTTTGTGCCTACCTTCATTTGAAAACCCTCAATGCAAACAAAACCAAAGGGACACGGCAGGCACTGCGTGAGTCCCTCTGGAGAATACTGTCCTGACAGACACGCTGTAATGTTGCATGACGCGCTGTCACAAGAGAAACCAGCAGGACAAAGCTTGCATTCCACACGGTCTTCTGTGCTAACCAAACCTGGGACACAGGGCTGTAAAAGACAATTACAAACACAGTAAGGTTCACTTTACAAAAAGGTCCCATTTATGCATTAACTGACATTAACTAACAATGAGCAATGAATGTTTCTTACAGTATAGCTGTTATTAGTTCACAGCAGCTCAGGTGCATTAAATAATATTGACAGATACAACTTTTGATTTTAACAATGCATTAGTAAAAACTGAAATCTAAATTAACATTAAATAAGATGCTTTATTTATGTATTTATAAGTTACCTGACAGTCCTGGATACTGCTTTTTCCAGTATAAGGGTTAAACATGCCAGTGGGGCATTTTCTGGGTGCGGACACATTGCCAGGACAGCTAAAATGTAAGGAAAGGAATAGAAAAAAAATACATATATTTTTGGATATTTAATACAATTACACCAAATCCTCTAAATAACCCTAAAATCACACTTACAACTTCCCTGCAGGACACTCAAGACAAATCCCTGATGAAAAGTAGGTTCCCTCTGGGCATGATATTTGAGTCTGATTACAGTAGATTAAGGACTCCGAACCCTCAGGCCTCATGTCATCTCCTGCATCAAAATATTGAACAATAAATTATTAACTGCAGCAGTTACTAATAACCACACTTTATCATTGATAATCATTGATTAATCAGTAACCGCTTTTCATTTATTTAACACACTCTGTAGTGAATTCCATCTTATGCTGATAGTACCTACCTGATACAAAGACATTCCATCTCTGTCTAAAGCCAGTCCATGTGATGCAGAAGGAAAATAAAATAAAATACCGGTTCATGGTGATCGTTTTTAAGCTCCCCGTTTCATCGCAGCAGACTTCTGTCCTCAGTCGCTCTATAGCCCCTTTAAGTCCATCAGTGAATAGGGACACCTCAATAATTGAAAGTGAAATTCAAGCCATGTAACTCAATTCCAGTCAGAAGCCAGCGATACAATTACTGGGCAAAACTGTAAACTTCTAGAATATCAGTCTGTTTTTTAAACCATGGACTGTACAGGATCTTATTTACCTTTCGATTTCTTAATGTTAGAGGAATAAATATTTAATACCTACATCATGCACTTACATTAGTATTGATATTCTGAGTATTAATAAACAAACTAACAAAGATAGGACAAAAAATAACTTTTTTTGTATTATGGTATATATATATATTTGATTTTTAAATGAAATAACACAAATATTTCGTCACATGATTTAAGCACTATTTACATTTGAAAACAAAGAAAGCATTGCAAAACCAAATAACATACATTATAAAAAAAAAATGCTCGTGTAAAACAAAGACGTACGTGTTAAAATAGATTATGATGGAGTGACACTGTTTTTTGTGGTTATGTGAAGGCAGGATGTTTCCTTTTCCTTTACGTTCAAGTGAAGCTTCAAACCTCCACAGCTGTGCCAACCGTACTTAACCCTAAGTTTCCAATGCAAAGCATGAACGTGATCCAGTTTACTGCAGCAATGAGCTGATAAATTAATCAAACTGCTGGGGAAGTCACTTTGATTCATTAACACGGATGTTATCAAGAGTCGGACTGTGAGCATCTTTTAATGTCACTCATGCAATTTCCATTTAAATTCTTTAGATACGTGGAAAATGTAAATGCGATAAAAACAACAATCTGTGCTACAGCATTGCAACGCATGACAATGTACCAAGAGCTTAGTTAACCACACTTCCTGGAGGCTGGTGCTATTCATACATGAAGCCCACCTCATGGGGAGGAGCTTCCCTTTGTTTTTTACTCACGCCATAAACCATTTATCATTCATGCAGATATAAGAAAACGTATCTTGAATGAATGCCAAAACATGTTTCTGATTCATGTGATGCTACTTTTACAACTAGGATTCCAAGGTAATGTCTTAGAGATTCTATATTATCATTTATATTTATTATGAATTATGGTATAAATTAAGTCTGGAATTTTAGATATTTCCATTAAAACTTGTAATAGTATTTAAATTAATATATTAATGCAGTTTCTAGTTACAGCTAACTTCATTGCTCTTTACAGATGCTGTGAGTGCTGGAATCCAGCGTGAGATTCAGAATGCAAGACTAAAAGAGCCGTTTACTTTAAATTGTACCTACAACTGTTCTAGTGGCTTTACTCGTGGTTACTGGTCATGGGAAGACACGCCAGCATGTAGAAAGTGCCGATGGAATCATACAAGATCCAATTCAGGAGAAATCTGCACTGTGAGCTTGTACACACCTTATCTAATTATGGAGCAAACGCGATATAATTATTCTTGCCTTGCTGAAGAGAGTGACCGTCCGGGCCTTCCTCGTAAAACAGAGCTTCTGGTAACACTGAAAGTAAATGGTAAGAGATGTTTGAGTTTATTACTAACAATGAATAACCTACAATGTAAAAAAGGGAATATTTCAACCAAAAATACGCATATTTGAATAAAATATGCACCTTTTTTGCATATTAAGTTTGTTTCTTTAACAAGAACAACTTTGGAGAAATTAATTATGTCCTCTGCAGTGAATGGGTGCCGTCAGAATGAGAGTTCAAACATCTGAATAAACACCAATAATCCTCAAGTATTTCACACAACTCCAGTCTATCTATTAGTGTCTTGTGAAAAGTTACTGTACTTGTTTGTGATAAACAAAAAACAAAAAAAAAAAAATATATATATATATATACATTTTCAAACAATTCCTAAAATATGTCCTCTCTATTGCTTTCTCCAGTGAAAAAGACGTTGTATCTGAATCAGCAGAGAAATATGTAAAGGTCAAGCACCGTTACCAAAAGAATTATTCAAATATGTCATTTTGATGTGATAACAGGGAATGGACATTTTCACTGGAGAAAGATCAATTATGGCCTATTTTTTTCCAGAAAGGATGGTGTGAAACTAAAATGCCTTAATGATGGATTTTTTTCATTAAAATATGCAGCTTTTTACAAGATTTTAATTAATGGACTGGAGTCATATGGATTACTTGTGGATTATTGTGATTCTTTCATCAGCAGTTTGAACTCTCATTCTGACGGCACCCATTCACTGCAGACAAGAAATGTAACACTGTGTGTAATGCTAAATTTCTTCAAATCTGTTCTGATAAAGAAACTCATAGATCTTTGACGGCCTAACTAAGAGTTAGTACATTTTCAGATTGCGTGAACTATTCCTTTAAATTATTCTCAGGACTTTCCTTACCATTTGTGCAATCTCTTATACAGATGAACCTGAAGTACAAGTAACTACTCCTAAAGAAATAGCTGGTAAGTCTGTAAGTTAAGGATCTGTAAAGATAGTTCTACTTATTGTACTATTTAAGGCCATTATTGGTTTGTATTAATGTTTTGAATGTTGTTTTACTGGTCTAGATTCATCTCTGAGAGTAAAGGTATATAGGGGTCAGACAGAGTTGGATGAAGTGCTTTCATCATTATCTACCATCGAAGTGATGGCAGGAACCTCACTCAACCTTCACTGTGATAACAAACACTGTGAGGTGCAGTGGGTCAGAGAAAACAGTACTCTTCCCTTGAACAAAATAACTGACACGACAGTACAGTGGAGTGAAATCAAAGCAGAGGATAGTGGACGATACAGGTGCTACACCAAAGGGACCTGCACTGACCAGGCTATCACTGTGGAAATAGAGGTCGTCACATCTGGTGAGCACTTTTACACTTCCAAAAATACATCAACCCATTTTCAGATTCACATACAACGCAGTCCATCAAGTCAGCATTTTGCCATACAGATGGATTCGCCTGGGCCAAGATCTTTGCAGCTTTTGCAGTGTCTGCAGTAGTTATCCTGACGGCCCATCTGGTGTATTTGTGCTACAGAAAAGGATGTAAGACCATGGATTCTGCTAACAGAGTCCATGAAAGGTAACGCACAATTTTGTGTGTGTAATTAAACATCATGAAACAGCAAAACATATCAAATCTCTTTCATTGACAGTATCTGGTCTCTTGTAGGGTTACATCCAGAGGTGCTGTGATGATAAGGCCAATCACTCAAGGTCTTTCTCAGTTTGTGTATATTATAAATATAAAATACATTAATACACAAACTAATTGTCACATGTTTGGAAAAATATCTTAACGTTTTTGAAAGATGTCTCTTACACTCATTTATTGGTTCAAAAATACAGTAAAAACTGTATTGTGAAATACTATTACATTCTTTTTCAAAGCTATTAACTTTATTATTACATTAACTATTACGGTACATTAAGTTTTTCTATTTAAATATATTTTAATTATTTATGAAATTTATTCCAATGATGGCAATTTATTGCTCCAGTGTTTAATGTCACATGATCCTTCAGAAACCACTCTAATCTGATGATTTGCTAATAAGAAGAAACATTTCTTATCATTATTAATGTTAAAAACTCTTTTTGCTGCTTGATATTTTTGTGGAATCCAAAATGCACTACATTCAAAATTCTGGGGTCAGTAAAAAAATAAGAGTTGACAGGAATAAATTACATTTAAAAAATATTAAAATACAAAAGATTAAATTGTAATATTTCACAATATTATGGTTTTGATGTATTCTGACTAAATAAATGCAGTCTTGAGGACAATTAAAGACTTCTTTCATAAACATTATACCAACCCCAAACTTTTGAGCAATGGTGTATCTGGATAAAATCACGTGACCACATGACATTTTATTTTTTAAATTTAACCCCAGACAGCCAGAGCGATCATGAAGTCCCTTATGCTGATATTGTGATCTCTGTGAGAGGATCCAGCAATCCGGATCTATCTGACACCTTTAACCAGCCTTCAAAAAACCAAAGACCGGTGAGACTTAATATTATTATAATATTACAAATAAATACAATTATTGAAATCGTGGCTCAAGAGGTGTGACAGTGTGAATTGTGTTTTGTAGAGATGGAGGGACGAGGCCAGAACTGGACTACTGCACGCTTCAGCTGACAGACTGCACATCCACTCTAAAGAGGTCACTAGGAAATTAAGCACAACGTCTGAATATGCTGTAATTACCTACTCCTGCGAGGCTCTTAGTTAGTTACTTCAAAAAACTGCATATCTGATTAAATATAGAAGGCAAAATGGGAAAATCGTGAATAGTTGTCTGCCTAATTTGTGTTGTCTGCAATTAAAAAACTGTAAAACTTGCATGTGTGGACTTGTGTGTTTGTTGATTTTATAGGAAATAATTACTGCATTGCATTTGCTTTGCAGCTCAT
>JAUMHE010000067.1:8940680-8956611 GCA_032359235.1 Enteromius mattozi
ATGTATCCTATATAAAATAAATATGGGTTGTGAAATATAAAATAATATATGGCTTCCCATTTTTATGAAAAAAAATATGCATTGAGCCAACAATTACTGTGCCGCATTCTATTTCGCTATGATGCTCTTGTTTTGTAATCCAGCACACCACTTTTCTTTACAGCAGTGTTCCTTTATACTGTTTAGTGTGCTTTAAAGGGTTAGTGCACCCAAAAATGAACATTTTGTCAATAATTACTCACCCTCATGTCGTTCCAAACCCATAAGACTTCCGTTCATCTTCAGAACACAAATTAAGATATTTTTGATGAGTTCAGAGAGCCATCTGTCCCTCCATAGACAGCAATACAACTGAAATGATCCCAGATCCAGAAAAAACACTGGTAAAACAGTCCATGTGACATCAGTGGCCTAACCTCACTTTTGTGATGTTAGGTTAACTGTGGTGTCAATATTTAACAAAATAATCGTGATTATGATTTTTGCCATAACCCAGCAGCCCTGACCCATCCTTATCTGCAGACTATTCCTTTTATTGTCCCAAGTTAGTAAGTAAAAATAAGATCTTCAAGGACTTGTCAGATCAACAGTATGGCTCTGTGTCTCTCTGGAGAACAGTGATTGAAGATGTCCTGAAATAGTCCAGCTGGTGAGTGCAAGACTGTGAGAGGGTCAAAAAAGCTCAAACTGTACATACATCCTATATCATATAAACATACGCATAGACCCAAACAAAAGATTGCAACATTTCATAAAGAGATATTCAGAAAGGTTTAAATCTTTTAAACCAAGAGGTCAGAAGAAAATCCATATGCTTCTTTTAAAGGGGTTCGAACGAGACCGATTTGGTGGTGTTTCCATGGAAACATTTTACCGACCATTTATCTGAGGGAGAAACTGATCTAGATTTTGGAGTTGTGTGATATTTCCAAAGAAACAGAATATGTACCCTATTAGCTGCTATGCTTTTCGATCCTCGTCCAAGTGGAGTGTTTTGAGTTCTGTAGGGGTTAATTAGAGACGCACACACATAAAGCAAAGCTCTCTTCTTCTCGCTCCAATGTAGGTCATCTAACCTGACCTATATCAACTCTTGTCCAATGACTTTATACGCTGTAGGAGGAGCAAGGGAATCGTGTAAGTGCTATTTTCAGGAACAATATTCATGGCTATCATCAATCTCTGGCACGACTGTAAAGTCACCTCATCTTCTTGGAAACTCAGTGTTTTAACACTTCGGTGCTCTGTGAACCGACTTCATTAGCTCCCAGCCTTACACCTCCAGCAGATGCCAAGAAAAGAGAACTGATACCATTACAGCACTGAGCTGCATCTTCTCTCTTTAATCTTGGTAGGGTAGGAGGCAGGAGATGCAGCAGTGTTCCAGAGAAATAAAGGGCAATGGATTTACTGTCTGTTTGTCTTACTCTACAGTATATTGCCACAGGGTGGAGGAGGCACGGACTGTGTGGGACTGACTGAGATGTGGGGAGCTGCTGCTAGTATTTTCGTAGCTTATGTTGATAGCCCTCAGGAATATTTTGGACTGTGAATATTTAAAGTTATGTTATATAATTGTTTTGGACCGTGGTGTGTCTCTTTTGAAGTATTCACTCCACTGAAAATCAAGTATTTTTTGATCCTATTAGTAACAGGTGTCAGGAAAATGAGAATAATGGCGGTGTAAACGTCAGCATTAAAGAAAATACTTGCAACGAGAAGACCTGCGAGTGACAGTGTTAGAGTGATGATGCTCTCGAGTCGCGCGCTTTCTCTCTCTCTCTCTCTCTCTCCCTCCCTCTCTCTTTCTCTCTGTCCTCCCACCCTAAGACTCTGAATTATAAGGATAGTTGGAGGAGAGGCGTATTCGTCCAAGGCATTTTGCCCTGTGAGGAGGTTTACGCTCTGTTACACTCACAAAAGACGAGATCACGTTTATAAGCGTCTGTAATTGCGCGTCATGGATTGTCATATCGTAAGTATAGACCACTTTAATCGTTTGGTTTTTTTTTTGAAAGTATTGAATTAATGAATATATCCAACTAAATTGTATCGGTTTGATAATAAATTGAAACATACTTTAACTTTTTCTTTAGGCTACTGATTGCTGGACTTGTTTGACAATAGCCTACTTGTTTTTGTGTTTTGAAAGTTTATGTCGGAGTTAAATTTCAGTAAATTTGCAAACTATTTATGTGTTTATGCCTTCAGATCTATATTTTGTGCTCATCATCTTTTCATACTTTTTTAACCGTTGACGCTTCCTATCCCAAATATTTGTCTGTATTATTAATATTAGTAGTATTATTAGTATTAATTGGATAATTATAATATGCAAACTTATATCTACAAACTGTAAATAGTAGAAAGTTTAAAAAATGTAAAAAAAAAAGAAAAAAAAAAAGAATGCGCACCGTCTCATTTCATGACAATTAATAATAAATAAGGTGGACTCTTGGTGGCGCTATTATCAGCAATATATATATATATATATATATATATATATACACACACACTATGTTTATTTATTCAACAATATGTTGATAATTCATTTTCTATTAAACATGGCCGCCTAAAGCCACTGGGGAATATAGGGCGTGGCTATAATCTCTGAATGGATTAAGGAATTTTGGTAAATGTATGTATTTGTACTGCTATTACATGTTTGGTCATATGCATATTTAAAAAGTCAGCTTTCAGCAGCCCTTTGTGGCCAGTTGCCACAAAACTTTTGGGTAAGGGTCTGAAAAAGCGTGCAAATTGGTATTATAATATTATTTAAAATAAATCTAGTTATTGTGCATAAATTGGTGCTAACAAATGTCAGCTCATGTTTTAAAATATGAACAAATATGTAAGCTTATGGGCTAAAATAGGTCATTTTGCTGGTACCCCAGTTATTTCTGCTTGCTGTTTTTTTGTTATGTATATGCAAAAGGATTGGGCGAGTACATAATTTAAATGAACTGATATAGACATGGGAAAGGCTTTTGACTGCGCAGTTTCATTAGAGGTGAACCATGGGTAAGCATGCACTAAGCCTCAGAGGCAGCAGTAAAATGAACAGATGCTTATTTATAGGGGGATTGTGGAACGCCTCTGCCTGTGGCCACATATGAGAATTTTGGCAAAATGCTTGGTTAATATGAAAAGAGGCTGATTCTTAGTTCAAAAGTGGGTGGACATGCTCCTACCAGGGTTTTACAATGGACTTCTGCTCATCACCCTCACACGAGCCATTTAAAGACTGCCAACCAGCCTCTGCTGAGCCATTTTACATATGCTAAGTTGTTGTGGTGGGAGAAAGCATGTGGTTTCACAGCTTCAGGAAGACTTAATGAGACAAATAACATCACATCCCACCACACACACTGCTTGGTGATGTGTGTTGACATGCTTCACAGAGCGCAGGAAAGCTGGTCACAGTTGGTCTTTGTAGCATCTGGGTGATTATGTATAGGAAATCATTGCATTTATGTTTCAGTTCATTTTTTTTTCATAGGTTCAAGTAATAGGTTTCTTACACTCTTAAAAATAAATGTTCTTTATAGTTCTTTGAAGAACTTTAAACATCCATGGAACCTTTCCATTTCACAAAAGGTTCTTAGTAGTTACTAAAAGTGGTTCTTTTTGGAACTGTTCACTGAAAGGTTCATATGAGGATGCAAAATGGTTCTTTCTGTGAGAACCACTTTATTTGTAAGAGTGTAATGGAGAAGATGAGCATTCCGTTGGAATGACTCATTGCAAGGGGGCTTAAATGGGCAGGAGATGCTAACTGTGCCACTGTGGTGGTATATAAGATCTGATATAAGAAGATGAGAGTCTGAATTACTCTAAGCAATCAATATGAAGTATACCCAGTGTCTGTTTTGCTAAATTTGTCACTTATAATTCATTATTCAGGAGGAATGCAACCAGCCACAAGAGGAAGAGGACATCATGGACATCCCATTGGATGACCCAGAGGCCAATAAGGCAGCCGCCAAAATCCAGGCCGGCTTCCGTGGTCATATGACCCGGAAGAAGATGAAACCCGGTGAAAAGCCCAATGAGGAGGTGAGCAGCAGTGGTGAAGCCCTCAACGGCAGCCAAGGGGACTCAGGTTAGTCACTGTCCCCAAAAGTCATAGTCAAGAGCTAGACTCAACACCCATCCCACATGGTGCAGAGGCCGCCAGCTATTTTGATCCAATTCGGTTTGGCAAGACATTTAAAAACCCTCACAAATCCTCACAGAATTTGACTTTGAGATCTGAAGTAAACAACCAGAGCTTTGAACTTTAATGAGAGTTCAAGAGCGTGTTGATTCGCTATCTTTCTGTACTGTGTACCAAAGATTTTGAATTTAAAAAGCCTGAAATACTGCGCCCATTATAGTAGGTGAGCCACAAAAGAACTCCATCAAATCTAAAATGAAATAAAATTAAAAATCGATCAATTATGTTTAATGAGTCATGTCTTTATACAGAGTAAACATAATAAGACATGCTCAAGGGTGCATTTTAATTACTCTATAAATGCTTTGCATAATTATTTTCTTAATGAAGTTATTAGTAATGAGAACATCTATCATTCTTAAAAGATTGCAGCTGCATTAAAAGGCCATTCAACGATTTATAGACAGCCAGCGGAGTCCACCGAGTCACTCTGTAGTCTCTAATATCTCAGTTTGTTCAGAGACACAGATCTCTCATATCTAATTTCTTTTGTGGGTGGTTTAAGCCTCCACAATTTCAGGACTCAATATTAAAGCCTCTCGCAGATTTATCCCCCCTTTCAATTTTCTTTCGGGTGATGTGTTTTGTTCGGCACAAAATTGCCTCGTTTTCTGTAGAGATGCTGGATAAACTGTTTCCCCCGACTCAGTATGCAAATGGTTCTCGAGCGGTTGATCCCCGGAGATTCTACTTTGAAGCAACAAATAGGCCAGCGCTGACGGAAACACCATAACGTTAATGTTCTCGCACCAAAGCCTCCATTTGAACTACCTTTATCGGTGTCGTCCTTTGAGGACGAACCGAGCAGATCTGGTCATTTGATGTGGAAAGTGGGGCAAGCAATGAGAATGAAGGTGTCCTTCCAATCTCCAGCCCAGGCCCAAATATCTCTCCTTCAGCTGTGCTGCTCCACTCAACCCCACCTCTGTGCCGAATTTAGGCCTTTCCCAAGCAACATCAACCCAGTTCTCGGTTGCTAAGCATTTTATGTATGAAAGTGTTATTTTTATCCTCAGGTGCATCTGCATCGCTGAAACGAGGCTGTGCTCTGTTTTACTCGGATAAAAATAAAAGATCGTCTATGATCAACTCTATGATCAATTCTGGCAAAAACGATCAATAAGTAATGTTCTGTCGTATACGGTATATTTTGTGAAGAATGTAGCTATCAAGCACTGCAAAGTATCATTTTCTTATTCGTTGGTATTCGTTGGTAATACTTTAAATTAGTTATATTTTCTGTTTTTATTGAATTTATTTAAAGTTGTAGTATATATAAATGTGTGTGTGTGCATGTTTATGTGGTTTATGAGGACACAAATTTGTATGATGACTTGGGTATGACATACTGTAGGTATTACAATATGAAGGTGATTTATGAGGACATTTTCACTGTCCCCGCAATTTAAAAGGCTTAAAAAACAATTATTTTTAATTATTAGTGCTGTCAAACGATTAAACGCATCCAGAATAAAAGTTTTTGTTTAAGTGTCATATACAGTATGTGTGTAGTGTGTATATTTATTACACACACATGCATGTATATATTTGAGAAAAATATGCTGTTTATATATTTAATATAATTATATATGATATAATTTATATGAATATGACTATATACATGCAAATACATTTAAATATTTTAAAAATATATGTTGTATGTGTGTGTATTTATATATACATAATAAATATACACAGTACACATATATTATGTAAACAAAAACTTATTTTGAATGCGATTAATCACCATATATTGTTTGACAGAAGTAAAACACAGTGTGTGTGTGTATATATATATATATATATATATATAGTATAGTCTTACTTACAATTTATTTTTCATACCCCATTGACAGATATTTTTTATTGATATTCTTTCAAATATTTTTCTTGAATTTTTAGATGTTTGTAATGGAAAACAAAGCAAAAATAGTAAGAAAATAATTTTTTGCAGTGGGTGATGTTACATTATCACCTTGTCACTTAGTAGTTGAGTAGACAGCTGTTTGTTTCCAAACCGAAGTGCAGTAAATCTAAAAAAACATATTTTGCAAGCAGGGGGAACAGACGGAGTAGAGACAGACGCCACATCTGGACCAGAGCAGTGAAGACCCTTCTCTAGGCTTATAGGACGCTTTCTCCAGGGATTTTTTTTTGTGTCCAAAAAAAGTAGTAAAATTAGGCTGGATATGTCATCTGATGTGTGAACTCTTTCTCTATTTTCTGCTTCTTATCCAGTCCGGGTAAATATCTGCTCCAGCATGCTTTTGCATCCCACAAAAGGCATCTGTATACTGTATATCTGATATTTGTATAAATTGGAGAACGGAGAGTGTAAAATTTAACACAGGCTTCTTCAGTCAGACAGTCAAGTAGAATTAAAACAATGCATCACGATTGATTTTTCTCATTTTTGTTGCTTGATATTCCTTTCTTGTGCTAATATGTTAATGATTGCCTTGATTTGACCATGTAGCCACTATCACATTAAGATGTGAAATTTCTTTATCAAAGAATGTTATCAGTTGTTTATAATTGTGTTGACTGATCTGTTTGGTTTGCTACCTGTAATATGTTGAAAATGAAATCAGAGCTTCCAAAGCAGCATATGGCATGGCAAGATTGACTATAATTTATTTCTTTCTGTTTAATTTGTAAAATGATTGATACTAAGTCTTTTAAGGCAGTGCGTGTCATTAGAAATATAGAAATTGAGTTGTGAAAGCTTAATGAGAGATCACCTTGCATGTTGACATCAGCATCAAGCTCTGTATCAGTTGAAAAATGAATAAAAACTCAGAAATGTGTGTTCCCTGCATTGAAAATGATTTTGTGCAGTCAGGGGCTGATCATTCCTTATATAAAGAGTCCAACAACAAGCAGGCAGTTATATATTTGCAGCAGAAATTGAAATATTAACCTACACATCAGTCTCATTAGTCCTGCTGGAGCTTCTCACTGGAGGGCTCACAGCTGGAAGGCTGTGCTAATGAGACCCGGACAGTCATTTATCAAGGTCAAATTGCCACATGCCCTGCGCTATACTCAATATTGCATGTCAAAACAGCATTTAGGCCTATAATAGCATTAACTGTTTTCTAATCTGTTCCAGTGTGTAGTTTTTTTATGATAAATGTGCATGTGCCAGAGCTGTAATGAAAGAAATCTCAAATAAATATTGTTTTAGAACATCATTTATAATATAATAAATAAACCCCGAGGTATGTGATTGTACTTATGACTAAAGGCCATCCCAACATACTGTACATGTTTTAGTAAAAAAACAATTGCGTTCACTAGGAACATTTTCCGATAACTATGTTTTTATTGGCTCATTTAAATTGGATTTATTTAAGTCTTCTGATGTTGTACACTAGCTGTCTGTGAGAAAAGGAAGAAATTAATTATCCACTAATTGATCATTTGCTCATTCATTGTTCGTTCACTTATTATCATTTTCAGTCGGTGAGAACCAGATCTGTCTGTGATGTAAAGAAACATTCATACAGCACCTGTTTTGTAAACCAATCACATAAATGTCAGACTATTTGTCACACAAAACTATCAAATGATTTTAAGACATGAAATATATTGCATGAGTAGTATTGACCATTTTTATAATCCTTGGAGCTTGAAATCTCCAGTATCCATTGATTGTAAGTTAAAAAATAAATGTTTTTGTGTTCCACAGAACTAACTCATACAGGGTTGAACTGACAGGGTCGAGTTATGACAAATGTATCATTTTTATGTTAACTATCCCTTTAAGAATGAGATGCTCGAGAACATAAAAAATGGATCTGTTTCCCCATGACAATATTAATCACTCAGCCATTACATTAAGGGCTGCACTTAATTAGACTGTGTACTGCAGTCTCTAATTAAAGACATACGGCACTTGGTTAATCTTGTTTTTCAATTGCGTCTCAGCTGACATACCGTGAACATTTATTATGTAATGAATCACATTCTCCAGGTTAAACAAATGGGAGTGACTTCATAAATCCTGCTTTGAAGGTTTTAATATTTCCCAGTGACTGATTATATTTGATGTTCCCTGGCCTAACTTTATGAAGTCGGTTTCCTCAAATCTAGTGGCTTTCGATCCATTTTCATCCAGACTTTTAACATTTCTAAATTTGGATAGGCAGGAGGAAAAACTGGACAAGATGTCCTCTGCACAGCAACAAAGACCTGCCATAATTGTCATTTTTTTGTGTGTGTGTGGCTCAACTCTTCTTTCCCGGGTGTGAAATGAGTGTTGGAAGTCAGTCGCCCACGTTCCCTCCTCCGCATGCAGGCCTCAGCTTTAGGGGCTCCAATGTAACCTCCCAGAATGAAGTCTGTCACTGGCTCCACGACTTACAGTCTCCTAACAACGTTTTTACAGGTTGCCTATGGCAACACAAAGTGCCATAAGTTCTCTCTCAGACTGCTGTGTGTGTGTCCCATGATTCCTGGCCTCTACAGAGTGCTGCTGACAACGCAGTACTGCCGACCTGACAGCTGGCATATGCCAAAAAACACTCAGCTAACCTCCAAAACACAGACACGTTATGATGTATTTTTAGCCTGTAAATTACCGGATTACACTTGAAAATGTGTGCGTGCGTTTTAACACAAAACACGAGAGTGGATTTGCATAACTGTGGCAGCTAGTTTCTGTTTTGCCTCACAGAAACATGCTAGCATTGGCTGGCTGCTATCGGTAGAATATTATAGCGTTTCAGTTCTGGAGTGATACTGAAAAAATTCTCCATATCTGAAATGTCTATCTTAATCTCAACACTTCTTGAACTTTTCCGTTTTCGTGCTTAGTTGGCTCTTATGTATTTTATAATAGCATTACATCAAACCTTCCAGCAGAGGGAGCCTGTAGCGTTTACCAACACAGTCATAAAGCTATTACATTTATTTTATGTTCGTTTAAGGGCTCTTCTTCCCCAGGGGCAAATAAAAATAATGTTTGGTCTTTTAAATGAAGCTAAAATAACATTAACAGGCCTCAGTTTTTAAATGAAACTTAAATCAATAACTTAAATCAAAATTAGAATCGACTTAGCAGCTAAATGAAATAGTGTAAATTTGGGATGAAGTGTTAAAATGACCAAAAATAACAATTAATTGAGTTTAAACAGATGTATAAAAAAATCACCAAAATGAAAAAGCAATAAAATAACTAAAAATAAAGTTTAAATGACAAATAAAAATATATATGAGAATAAAAGCAATTTAATAATAATTATAAATATTTTAATAAAAATAAAAAATAAATAAATCACAGTTATAAATAATAAATTATAAATCACACAACAGTATACAAATACTTCCACTAATTACACTTACGAATTATATATCATTTTAAATACATCATAATTACAATCACAAACAATTATTCTTAAACAGGAAATGCTAGTTAAAGAGTTATAATTATAATATAATTATAATTTGACCTGTATGCTATATTTCAAGTCTTGTGAATAGACTGCACACAAAATGTAGCCTAATGTATTCAGCTTTGTGTGATGAAACAGATGAAATTTGTAATAATTATTGTTGAAAAAAAATATCCAATGAAGCAAAGCCCCTAAAGGTGATGAGATCAAATTCAGATGGGAGAAAAAGGTTTTGCAAAACCAACTGTGAGTGTTTTTTTTTTCTTTTTTTTCATAAAAAGTTCTGGCGTCTCATAAAGTCCTGTGCAATATAGCTTCAAGAGGATATTCTCTCGTGTGTGAGGATCATTCATGCTTTCAGTGCACTATTGACCTTGGATGTTCCCACTGACTCTACGTGACAGATTTCTCCACAAGATGAGAGAGTCCGGGAGGACTTTTATCCTCCGGAGGACAAAGGCTAATGCCAAGCTTTGTGTGAGTATGTTTGTGTCTCAGAGGCCTGCTAAAGCTTTGATCAGCCAGAACAGAGGAGACCCTTGAGGATAACAGACTGTATGTTCTGTGAAAAGCTGCTGCTTTCTGACATTCTATGCCATTTTGCATACAACATCTGCTCTTTTTACTGATTGGGAGGGTCACATTTCAAAATCTGATATGGGATAAATACAAAGTCTGGATGATCAATTTTAGCTTTCCTAATTTGCTGTCTTGGGTTGGCATATATTATCAGAAATGCCATCTGTTGTTTTTATTTGATTGTTTTCACTGTGTACTAAACAATTAGTTGTGTTTGCTACTAGCATCACCATTGCTCATAATTGGCATTGAAGGAGTAGTTCACCCAAAAATAAAAATGTGCTGAAAATTTACTCACCCTTAGGCCATTCAATATGTAGATGAGTTTGTTTCTTTATCAGAACAGATTTGAAGAAATTTTGCATCACATCACTTGCTCACCAGTGGATCCTCTGCAGTGAATGGGTGCCGTCAGAATGAGGGTCCAAACAGCTGATAAAAACACCATAATAATCCACAAGTAATCCGCACAACTCCAGTCCATCAATTAGCATCTAAGCTGCATGTTTATAAGAAACAGATCCATTATTAAAAACTTTTTGATTTCAAACTGTTGCTTCCAGGCAAAACAGGAGTCCATAATCCATGATATTGCCTTTCTTCACTGAAAAAGTCACAGACAAGGTCTGCATCAGAACATGCACACCGACGAAGAACCATGAAAACAGTCCACAACAGTCCTAAACAAATACACAAGTCAAACATATTTTCATCAAAGAAACCAAAAAAAAACTCAAATCTACATAGCCGTTTTCGACATCATAATAATAATGTTTTTGAGCAGTAAATCAGAATGATTTTTGATTGATCATGTGAAATTTAACTTTGATCACCGGAATTAATTACATTTGAAAATATATTCAAATAAACAAACCCTGTAATTTTAAAATTGTATCTTAAATATTTCACATTATTTCTGTATTTTGGATCAAATAAATGAAGGCAAATAAAAACAGTAAAAACGTACTGTTCAAAACCTAGTTTATTTTGGACAATAACAGAGGACAACAAGGGATTATATACACTTGTATTTTGAGCAACTGAAGCAATGTTTTAAAATTCCTTGATGTTTTTTTGTTTGTTTTTTACACAAATGCAGCTTTTCACAACATAAGACAATAACTGATGGACCATGTAGATTACTTGTGGATTATTGAGATGTTTGCACTCATATTTCCTTAAGAAGAAAAAAGTATTCTGCATAGTGAATATTTGCTTCTGTCTGTGGGGGTGTGAGAAAATGTCCAGTCAGATGACCACAGCATGAGCTGACCACCGCAGGACAATGACATCAGATTCTAGACAGACACAGGATGGATAGACCACAATTTCCACACATTGTTTTTTCTTTTCAGTAATGGAAATAATAATCTGTTACAACTTTAAACTGAAAACTTCCAACTAAAATAAATAATTATATAAACGTACATACATACATAATAAACTAATTACTAATTAATTTATAAATTAATGATTGAATACTGTAAAATAATTTCATAATATTTTATTGTTCAAATAAATAGTCATATGATATTTATAATTCAAATAAATAAATTTGAAGCTGGCCATCTACAGTAAATTCATTGTTCTAAGTAATTAATTAATATAGGTAAGTAATTCATTCTCTTTAGGAAGCTCTTGTGTACTTTCACTGAAGACTGATGCCTTAGCAACCTGTAGGTCCTCTTTTCATTCGTTATGGCCTGGTGGGTCAAAGATATATGGGGCTTACAATGTGCTCATGTAGGAGGGCCTGGTAAGGGGTGGTGAAGTAGAGAGTTTGCCCCTGAGCAGTTGTATAGCAGCTTCAAAAAAAGTTCTCCTTCAACAGAACTTGAACCCCTCGACTGATTTGCCTGAATAACTTTGTGGCTTCTACTAAATAAATGTCAACGCTGCATTATCCACCAATGAATCAATATCAGCTGATGCATAATAGCATATATCAATATATATCAATATATATATACCATATATGTATCGTTTTTACTTTTTCCTTTAGTTTATTACTCCTCCTAGCACCTCCTTTTAGCCACCTGTGGTTCCTATAGATCCTGCTGTGGGTGTTATATCACACAAATACGCTCTAATGCGTATATATTGTTTCATATGTGACTGCTCAGATCTGTCACGTAACAGAAATAAGAACAAAAGCAAATGTCTCAAACTCAGTGCCTTTACTGCGGAGACAAGCACACACATGCACAAGTGCACACACACAAAGGGCCCCTGAAAATAATCACTGTGGAGAACCTTATAAAGCGAGCGAAGCACACACACACATAGGAGCTCGCACATAGAGCTGTTGTTCAGGCTGGGGTCCTGAGAGCGGGGTTCAGAGCAGTCAGTGTCCCGTCTGGCAGGAAGCACTCTGCATTTTCAGCGACGTGCCTTGAGTGGACAAATCATGCTGATTGTGTGGGAGAGAAACCCAGCGCTGCTCGCAAGATGAAGGCAGAGAGGGAGGCATCATGCAAAGAGACAGCCGTTCCTTCACCGTTTCTTCTCCTATGGCTTTTTATCTTTTCTATGGCAGGTAAGACAACATCATGACGTTTCTACTGTGCATGTTGAGGGAAAACTTTCTAAAGAAGAGGAAGGAGAAAAGGTGTATGTCATTGTCAGTTTCACTTTTCGGTGTGTGTTTTGTTTGTGGGTGGCTGGATGACAGCGAATTAATTAGGGCGCTTGATGAAACTGCACTTTTGAAATGCTTTTGAACATTTTGTTTTATTAGAAATAAAGTCTTTTTAATATGAATTCAATAGTAAGGACGTTAGAAGGCAAGTGGAATGATTATATGACATTAACATTAAAAAATACACATTATAAAATGTATTTTTTTTAATTTATAATCACACCACAGACCAGTTTTTTGCATGTTCACCAAAAAAAAGGAAAATCATGTTGTTTTTAATCTCCATCCGTTTATTATATTAGCTCAAAACAGTTGCTACGGCATGACTGAGTTGGTATGAGCTTGATGGAATCACATTTTCTTAAAACCAGGTACGGATGTGTCAAGGAAGGGAATGAATGCAAGAACATGTCCTAACTAAAGCCCAGTCTTCCTTGGAGAGCTTTGATTAGCAGAATCACTGGGCCCCACTGTCTACATCCCCCCATCCACAAAAGAGCATGTCTCTTGCACCCTGCCCCTGATTGGAGGAGAGCGAGCCTACAATCCAGACCTTTGTTAGCTCATCCTGGCAAGACCTCAACACTGAGAATTGTTGCCACAGCGATTGAGCCATGCCACACTGACTCGCACTGCCCTGGCAGAGCCGGCAAGGACATGTTGGCTCACTCAGGAGCAATAAACACAAAGCTGTTTACCAGCAGGTGTCTCACTGGAGAGATCAAGCTATGTGTATTTGTGGTTCATACTGCAAAAACTGGCATGAAAATAAAAAAATAATCAGTTTAGTTAGGATAAAAAAGTGCAGACAAAATATTTAATTGAATAATGTACCATATACATATATATAGATATATACTGTAAAAAGAAATTGTTCCAAAAAAGTTGTTTCAACTTAAAATAATTTTTTACCCTGCTGACTTAGTCAACTTAAAATTTTAAGTTACTTA
The DNA here is from genome assembly GCA_032359235.1 of Enteromius mattozi. NCBI lineage: Eukaryota > Metazoa > Chordata > Actinopteri > Cypriniformes > Cyprinidae > Enteromius > Enteromius mattozi. The sequence continues at coordinate 8,954,463 of JAUMHE010000067.1, forward strand.
ATATTAATTTAAGTGACAACTGAAATATTTCAGTTGGTTTTTAGCTGATTGGCTGAGAGGAGTGCAATATTTAGGGATAACTGAACTTATTGTCGAAATTATTGTACAGAATTACTCATATGGCCTACTGAGTACTTCTATAAATAACAATAAAATTTAAAATTTAATTGGAAAATCCATTTTGAGTACATTTTACTTTAAAGTAGTAATTTTGAGTAGTTTTAAGACAAATCAAATTTATATTTATTCCACTTACAGTACATTTAACATATTTAGGCAGGATGTATTGTAAACTGGGGCAAGTTGTCACATGTTTTACTCCAGTTAGTGAACACTGATTTGTACAGTATTGTGAAAAGCTATACAAATAAACCTGAATTGAAAAAATTTAACTATTTCTTGCTTTGGGGGTTATTATATCTTTTTTCCCCTTACTGCTCAGGGTCATTTAACACATATTGACTTTTGTGACAACATGCCCCAATTGCTGGAGTCCCATTTTAATGTGTCTAATGTGTGAATGTGTTTTCTGTATGTAGGTGTATGTGGGGTGAACATCAGCTGTCCGTCTCCTCTAGTGCGAGGCACACTAGGAGGCTCAGCTCTTCTCTCTGTGACCTACACCAGCACCAGCTCCGACCAGCCAGTCATTAAATGGCAGCTGAAGAGAGACAAACCTGTCACTGTGGTCCAGTCCATTGGTACGGACATCATCGGGAACCTGAGGCCCGAGTACCGCGGCCGAATCCTCCTGTACGAGAACGGCTCCCTGCTCCTGCATCACCTGCAGCTGTCAGACGAGGGCGCCTATGAGGTGGAGATCTCCATCACTGATGATACCTTCACTGGAGAACGATATGTCAACCTTACTGTGGATGGTAAGACAGACATAGACTATATTTAAGTAAAGAACAACTTTGCTTATACATGTTGTCCTGTTTTTGACAGTTCCAGTGTCCAGGCCTTTTGTTCACATGGTAGCTTCATCCGTCCTAGAGCTGACTGAGTTCTTCATACTCAACTGCACTCACGACAGTGGCACCAAACCTACCTATAGCTGGCAGAAGGGTGGGAAATCTTTGACCAATGACTCACGTCTGCTCCTGTCACATGACCAGAAGGTCCTGACCATCTCCCGTGTTGTGATGTCAGATGATGATATCTACAGCTGTAGGGTGGAGAACCCCATCAGCAGCATGAAGAGCCTACCTGTTAAACTCACGGTGTACAGTAGGTGTTGAGACTCCTTCATCTGTGAAATATGACCTGAAACATTACATTAAATCATGCTATCAGAATCAGAAAGAGCTTTATTGCCAAGTATGTTTGCACATACAAGGAATTTGTATTGGTGTCACAGCTTCCAGTACACAGAGACAACAACAACACAAAAAAGAATAAAATAAAAACAATAATACATTTAAATAATTAATTGTATGTACAGGTGTGCTGTGGATGAAAATAGAAATAGTATAAAATAATACTTAGAAATAATAAATAGATGAAGGATGTACTATAATGTAGGGTGATAAAATAAACATCAGGTTATTGCACATATTTTTATTGCACAGTGGGAGAACTATTAACTGTTCATGAGGTAGACTGTCTGGGGAAAGAAACTGTTCTTGTGTCTGACTGTCCTGGTATTCGGTGCTGTGTAGCGCTGACCAGATGGCGAAAGTTCAAAAAAGTCATAGCTCGGATGTGAGAGATCCCGAGTAATTTTCTGAGCCCTTTTCCTCGCTCTGGATGTGTACAGTTCTTGAAGGGTGGGCAGGGTATCACCAATGATCCTTTCAGCTTCTGATGTCTGATTTTGTAGCTGAGCCAAACCAAACAGTTATAGAAGTACACAGGACAGACTCAATGACAGCTGAGTAGAACTGTTTCAGAAGCTCCTGTGGCAGGTTGAATTTCCTCAGCCAGTGAAGGAAGTACAGCCTCTGCTGGGCCTTTTTGGCAATGGAGTCTATATGAGTGTCCCACTTTAGGTCCTGGGAGATGCTGCCACAGTGCTCTCCATGATGGTGAGTGGGGAGAGAGCAGTGGGGTTCCTCCTGAAGTCCACTATCATCTCCACCGTTTTGAGCGTGTTGAGCTCCAGGTTGTTGAGACTGCACCAGACAGCCAGCTCTTTAACCTCCTGTCT
>JAUMHE010000067.1:8956711-8968743 GCA_032359235.1 Enteromius mattozi
GGAAAAGCTGATGAAGAACATTCTAACCGGAGCTACTTCTCCATGTTTATGTCTATGGCGATTTATGCACGTATGTGTTACTCCGCAGCGGTGACGACCTGACCAGGGGCCGGTTGCATAAAAGGTTAAGACTAGTCTTATAAGTGAGTCAGCTAAATTTTTCTTTAAGACTGGTCACATATAAATTTGGCTCTTAAGTTAAATCGCTGCTGTTGTCAAGTTTTGAATACCTCAACTAAAAATATTAGAAATCTTTTTTAGTAACTGAAATAAAGCTGAAATATAGCACAAATAATACATGAAAATCCTAAGCTTAAAAAGTTTGTTTCCCCAAAAACTTAAATATAAAAAACAACAACACGGAAGTACTAAAAAAAACAACAACAATAATAATAATAAAAAGTACATATATACTAATGTTTATAAAATATTTAAAATCTTTATAGAAATATTTGCATTTACATATAGTCATTTAGTCAACCATTTAGTCAAAAGAGCAATGATATGGAAGATGATATGCATATTTAATGATGTAATGATATTTAAAACAAAAAACAAATAACAAATTTGCTAAAACTGAAAAGATAAAAATAAGATCATTAAAACATATAAATAATACTATAACAGCATATAAACACTACACAAATAAAACTGCTCCAAAATCATATTCAGCACTTTTATATTGTTTTTGAAAACTGACAGCCATTGCTGCTGTGAAAAAGAGCTGCAGATTCTTCAAAAACCGAAGAAAAATAAATAAATAACAGCATAAGGCTTTGGAACAGCATGAATGTGAGTACAAGATGAAAGAATGTTCATTTGGGTAGTTGGGGTGTTTATGAAAAGGGCTGATGAAGGAGATCGTTTATGAACAAGTGTTTTGCTCCACTGGAGCTCAGCTGATCCTCTCATCCATCTACCTCTTCACTTGCACACATTTCTGTCAGAACACTGAGCCCAGCAGGGTCCTGAATTCCCTCCGCACAGTCTACCCTTTAAAAAAGCCCCAAGTTACCCTATTCATTCTTGGACTTGGTATTCCTAGCAACCTGTGCAATCAATCTTCCATTTGAGTTCTCCTTAATTTGCACCTTGTCTACAGAGTAGTTAGGTCCTTCAGAGCACTGTTTGTTTTCTGGAGAGGAATGATGTATATGTCACCCTGTATTCTCCTTTAAATTTTGCAGGACGGAGTTCTCTCTATATCATCCTCTCCACGGGAGGCATTTTCTTACTCATCACCTTGGTGACTGTGTGCGCCTGTTGGAAACCCTCCAAAAAGTACCAGCTCTATTGTCCTTATCCATTCTCTTTGATAGGTCTAAAGCAAGCCGCCATAAATCTCTACAGCTTGCACTGTTGTTGTAAGAAATGTCTTTGTGCTTGAAATGTTAGGAGGTCAAAGTTTCACAGATCAGGTTATAAACAAAGACCAAAGCAACTGATTAAACTGAAAAGAAGTCGTCTTTTACACATTTAGGCTTCTGTTTGCACACCACATAAATATGGTATTGCATTTGATATATCAATCACAGTCAGGTATGCTGCTAACCGAAATACATCATTGTTCAATCTACAGAAAAAGGCAAGAGATGGCCGGACAGAGCAGCCAAAATGTAGCAGAGCAGAGCAACGGCAATCATGAGGGTAATGACAATTCACTGTTGTAGAATTACTGTTAATTACTGTTAAATGAAATCATTTTAAAGATGCACTCAGTCATTTATTCTTATTAAAAATGTTACTTATAGTACATTATGTTAACATTATTTGAAGTACTGTTACTATTAGTTGAAGGGAATATTATATTTTAAGTTAGTTTCTGCTTATATTTTTAGTTGGTTTTTTTTTTGCATTTATTTTACCTGTTAAATTGTATGTTACTATTTTTTTCAGTTAGCCACCAAGGCAAATTTATATACATATATATATATATATAACTTACTTTTAAATCTTGAACATTTTCTTTATTGTAGTTGATATTGTGCCTGCTAGAAATTACCAGAACCGTCGGAACCCAGGTGGACTATATGTCCTCAAAGAAACGGTAAGAAATTGTTATCATTATTATTATTATTATTATTATTATATTGAAGTGTTGTTTTATTATTGTTATTGTTATTATTTCCAGGATTTCCCTGATGGAACAGATGAGTCTTCCTGTAATTACATCAATCCCATTGATCCCCTCAGCCCACCTTGTTATCCCAGCATGGCTCCACCTTCTGCACACTCTCCAGATGCTTATATGCATTCAGGAAGAAGATACCCGCGTACCCCCGTCCCCTCTCCTCCATCAACCCCTCATCCGACTCTCAGTCCACCACACATGGGCAGCTTAACACGCAAACCCCACCCTCAGAGACTAAGCCCCTCCCCTCCACATGCAGAAGACCTTCCGATTGAACCAGAAAACAATATGCACCACCACAGCCTCCCACGATGAGCAAGATGATAGAGTTTTAAAATGTAAAATGCCAAGGATAATATCAGATTATCAGACTATGTCGGTATGGTAATTTTAATTTGTCATTTTTATTAGTTATCTTATGCAAATTTATAGTATTTTATGCTTTTCAAAAGCTATAGGTGAATGACTGGTGTACAACTTGTAGTTGTAAAGTAAAAAAACTAATTTTCCAGAAAAGTGCATGGATGTACTTAATTGTTTTTGTATACTAATACAAACATTGATTTTTTATCAGATTCATCTGTGGGTTATACCTTAAACTAAACAATATAATATTTTAAAAAGAAAGAAATACTGTTATTGTGTTTCATTTTATATTGAGCATTATTGGAATCTCTTAGGATTTACTGTAAATATTACTTTTATGTCAGTATTAAAATGATTTTATTCTTTTTGTTTGTTTATTTATTATTATTATCATTTTTTTTTTTTTTTTACAGAAAACAAAAGTAAATGTCACTTAATATAACTTGCTTTCTGAATATACAAAAAGAGAAAAAGACACAAACCTTTAGGAACAGTACACGATGAAAATTTACAAGTTTTAACCACCAGAGGCTCCCACATCCCTATCAATCAATACAACATCTGCGTCATTCTAAAGCATAGACCACAATCAGCTTCTCTCTCCTTCCTTTTTGTCTGTAGAACAGAGTAAATACAGGAACGGTCAACTGGGATTTGTTAGGCCTATTTTATTTAAGCTACGTGGTATGGTTTTGATTAGATTTGTAAGAATGCATTGGTTTATTGCATTACATTTACATTTAGTCATTTAGCAGACACTTTATCCAAAAAGAATGAATAAAGTTGCATATTAATAGTGTATGGCTGCTTTTAGAAAGTGGAACATGTTATCTTTTATTTTGCTGATCCCTAAGGTGCATTTGATCAAATTTACGTTCAAATATTAGACGTTGGCTTTCATTTAGACACTGTGTTCACAGGGTGAGCGTGATTTCACTAAGTACAAGATGTTCCTGGATCAACATCCTTCTTGTTCCTGGAACAACATTCCAATCAACCAATCAGAATTGAGGAATATTTTTTTCTGGAAATATCGGTTTTAGGCTTATAATCATGGTTAGGTGCTTCTACACCCTTGTTAATCAGCTATCATTTCCCACTGATTTTAGGCATACATTTTGGGTAGGGGTAGGTTTAAGGGTAAGGATTGGGAAGTTTACACATCGTTGAAGGACAAATATAATGTGAATCTTGTATGCTTTATGTAAAAGAACCATGCTGTTAAAAATCATTCAGTGTCAAAAGTATGCGTGACATTTTGTTTCTAGTATTTTGTTAGAGTAGTGCATTGTTAATCTGTTGAGCACATCTAACTTGCAGTTAGACAACAGTAATAGCCACACTGCCAAACGTGTGTGATCAGTCAACCACAGTGTTGGGCCATAACTAGTTACTAGTTAGAGTAATAATAACTAGTAATTACTAATGTTTCAGTTATAGTATTACAGTTACAATCCATAAAACAGCTAGTTAGTTACTTAATTAGTGCTTGCCTTAATGACCTACTGATCTGAAGTCCAACAATCCAATAATTCCTAGGTTTATTTTCATAATTTTCATGATTCATGAAGATTGGAATATGCAAAAGCTTACATTCGATGGATGAGCTTCAAGCTACACATAACAATTAATAAGGTTCATACAGCACTTAAAAGTCACTATCAATCACAGAGTGTTTTTAATAAATTCTGACTGAAAAATGAAACAGAAAATGTGCAACCCATAGTTCATAAATAGCTCATTCACCTTATTTTTAAATGCAGAAGGATGAGGATGCGGCAGTAAAATGTTGAGATAGCAGGCTGATGATGTTAAAAGTGCCGTTATCTGAATTACACACTTAACTGCATTACTGAAATGATTGCCGTTAGGTTTGTTTTTGCTTCCTCTCAAGGGTTAGCAGCTCTATCACTCTTCTTTGCCTGTGAATGCTAGTGCTTGACATGGTGACAGTGTTGTGTGTGATTATGCAGAATGGTTGCAATCAAGGCTCATGGGAACATTTTGGAGTAGATACTCTAATCAGACCAGAAAACCCCAAATCAGAATGTCTGATTCTAAATGCAGTAGTATTAAAAAATCTTTCCACTCACTCTTAAACCTTTTCTATTCTGAGTAAAGAATATGTACTCAACTTCATTAGGCAGCCAGTCTTTGCTGTGTTCAGTTATCAGTTGCTCTGCATATTTTGTGTGGGTTTTGAAGTCAATACAGTGTGGTTGCTTTTCTCATCTTAACAGGTGAGAGAAACAATACGAATCCTTCAAGAAGACTTTCAAGCTTCAGACACAGAGAGTGGATGCAACATTAAGGATGCTGAAAAGCAAAAGGAGAAGATGAAAGGACTCTAATGGAGGAGTTTTCCATATTCCTGTCCAAATCTGGCCCGGACACATGTCCATAAACTGAACAACCATAAAGCCTTTTATTATCAGGATAATGTCTTCCCCTTAGATCCTTTATTATTGAAATATGACCGGACTCTTCTCTTTTGTACCATGATTAGCAGCAAGCATATGTATTTCTGATTACCCGAGGTGTGATTTTCTTTTTCACCTAGTTACATAAGCTTTTAAATTTATGCTTTTGTGCAGGTCCGTTGTTAAGCCGCTTTTGGTGATGTTGAAAGTTAGACGTGAACTTCATTGGCTAAATGGTTAAAAAAAAACAGGTTTGATCTCTTATTATCCACACCAGCTCTATCCAGTCTTATGTTCTTATCAAAACCATCAAAACCCATGTGTCAGCGCTAAAACAGCCCTTCTGGGCGGCCCAGACTGCTAATCTATTTCCACAGAGGAGTGTAGTCAATGGCACATGAGACTCGGAGAATTAAGACATAGGAAGCTTTTCTGGCCCCTCGGGGATGAGATTAGAGAGGAAGGAGGCTCAGAACAGGTTTGTGCTTGTATTTGCTGTTCACACCTCCATCCCCAGTTTGTTCAAGCTGTTAATAAACACAATAATACTATTCGTGATCCAGCGTTTTTGTGAGTGGTTATGTCAGCTGACCAGAACATATGTTGCTCTGAGTGGACACAGAAAACTGGCACATTACATTGAGAGAAATGGCATTGTATTCACCTGCAATTGCTCTCACACAGCCTCAGTTTTATAGTTGAAATTTGTTGAAATTTACCTTTAGTTTGACCTCAAGGTTCTTAGTTTTCCATTAGCGATACATATGCGTTGTAAGACCCACAAATCTCTAAAGCTACATATGACAGAACAGACCTTCATTTTTTCAGACGTATATATAGACTGCTAAATTAAGCAGGATGAATGAAAGACTAAATTAAATGATTATAGCAGCAACAACAGACATCAAGGGGGCTGGGCACTTTTTCACCGTAGTAACTGTTCCCCTTGACAACGGTGGAGAGTGACAATTATATTCAGGGTCCTTCAATACACCCAGGTTTCCCTTGCTCACTTGCTCCATTTGGCTCCATTGAGCACCTGGGACGGCTGGGAAGACGCGGGGAGAACTGGGAGCTGCTGACGCCGCACAGGCAAGACTGCTATTTTCTGACTCAAACATTCTATCTGCAATGCTACGAATAGAACATTTCATTACGTTCGGATTAAGTTACATGCTTAGAAATAAACACGGCCTGCTGTATCTTCAAGAAAGTTTCCAAGAAAGTCTCAGGTGACAGTATGTCTAATTGTTTGGCATCAATTAAGGGTTATTTCAGTTACACTTCTGCACAGATGTACACTATAAAGTGTGTTTTGTGGATTTGATTTGTCTTGTGAGAACACTTAATTGGCTTTTAAAGAAGCAATTCACCGAAAGGTTTAAATTCTTTTCTCATTTACTCCAAACCTCTATGATTTTCTTCCTTCCGTAGAACATGAAAAAAATTATTTTAGAATGTTTTAACTGGTTTTCACACACTGAAAGTCAGTTGTGGTCTAAAACAACACTGGACCACACTGACTCACTGTATGAGTTGCACTTAAAATTCTTTCTCTTTTTTGCAGAGAACATTTTGTGGTGGGCCTTCTGAGATCTGGTCTTGGTGGATCTGCTTCTGGATAGAGGTACCAGGACAAGTGGCTTACTAGTTCATCCTGTCAACATGGGGTCTGGCTCCTCCTCCTATGCTCCCAAAACCATCTATTTGAATGTAGATGGTAAAGTGCAGAAGGTAAGTTTCTCATTTTAGTGCATGTTTGTCTTGATTTGATCATGAAGTGCTTTTGGTGTTTGACCAATAACTAGAAAGGGGGGTGTCTGATGGCCAATATAATCCTGACAACCTGAATTTAATTAAATGAATTGCATTTTATTACATTATTATCCATTGACAAACAAAACAGCTAAATATGTTTCTGGTTGAAATAGCAGTCCTGAAACTCTGAATTAAACCCAATAAACCAGATATTGAGCAGTTTTTCATGGCACTAGTAAATCTGTCAAGAGGAGTGCTGGGAGACCAGCATGCACAGGTTAAAAATAAAGCTGAAGATGGCGTGTTCCACAGGTGTGACTGACATTGCATCCTGTTGTGACACGTGACACATTGTTTTCTCCTGTTGTTTCCTAGAGAATGACTGAAGAACTGTTAATGGTTGTGTTTAAGTCAAATTTACAGAGTGCTTTGAACATACAGCTTACACATGCTCAGACATACTCAGTATCTGCATGTTATAATCTATGATTAATTAAAAAGGTTTTATATATTTTAGAAATACACGTGTCAGATCGAGCAACTCATTTTGAAGTGTGCACAACTTCCTAAAGACCTCAGAGAGGCCAAGTGGACATCGAGAGCACTGAGTGTGGCATATGTTTACAGGATCTGTTGGCGATCTGAGCCTGTCTACCACAGATGCCTCTTTCACATTTGTTATTCTCTATTTTAATGCTCTTATTTAAATAATTTAATTGAACACATCAGTTCTAATGTATATATCTATGTTTATTTACACTTGGTTTAGGAATATGCTCACCAAAGCTGCATCAATCTGATCAAAAATATAGTAATTTGAAATATTATTAAAATTTATAATAACTATGTTCTGTCTTAGTATATTTAAATAATTTATTCCTGAGGCAAAGCTGAATTTTCAGCAGCCGTTACTCCAGTATTCAGTGTCACATGATAATTCAGAAATAATTTTAATATGCTGATTTAGGGCTTAGTTCTGAATTAAGTTTTAGACCATTAACGTTGTCTCATGTTTCTGCTAAAATAAAAAAACATACAAATGAGATAATATGAATATGCAGATCTGAAGTATGAGGCAAAATCTCTATTAAATTTAATTTCTGCTTAGGAGAAACATAAAGATATTAAAGGGATTTTTAATTTTTCACTACACCCCATAAACACAATCAAGCCTTCGAAAAAAGCCGATCAATCACTTCAATACCCCAATATTTTCAGTGACATTTTAAGATAGTACTTATCTCAAGTTACATGTTTGTGTTGCATTGCAGTATTAATAGCGCAGCATGAGGTTATTGTTTTCTCATTGTAGTACAAGTATGACGACAAATACACCCATAATACAACTAACACACCCTTATTTGTCCTGTTCAGGTGCTTTTCAGTCGTCACTGCAGCTCATGTGATATCAAAGAACTGCTGTGTTCCTCCTCCAACATCCCTAGGTCTGTATATCACTGATATCAGCACTAATCAACACCTCAATCCGTTTTGCGAACATGCAGTGGTTGAGAAGTTCTATGTAGTGTACAACGTGTTCAGTGCCAGACATAATAAATTCGTCAACTTTCTGTGTATAGGAACACTGCTATAATGATGGTGGACCCTGAAGGTGCACTTGTGTCCATTGATCCCACGATGCCCACCAACACCCCTAAGTAAAACGCACCCTATCTGTTATTGTTTGTATAAGCAATTATGCTAATTTTCAGTTTGAACTGTCAGTTAATGATCCCATTTTGTCCTTTTAGCTCCCTGTACAAAGTCATTCCTTTGTCTGCCAGCCAGCTGGGAGGTAACAAGCATCTTTTTGTTTTACAGTGTTTGACTCGCTTATGACCTTTAGTACTCTAGATTTACATTTGCTCATTATAATTTTTCAAGCTACGAGGTGCTCTGCCCTGATTTATAGCCTGTGTATTTAACCCAACAGAAAAGGAAGATATGTTTCAGAATGTGCTCTCACAGGTAGCAGAGCAGTTCAGCAGGTAATAGACTTGTTTGCTTTCTCATGGACTGAAGATGATAATGGTTTTGTACCGAAACCAGGAAAACATTTTCCTTCACTCCACAGAGCATTCAGGATCAACGAACTAAAAACGGAAGTGACCAACAGACTGGCTATGCTGGAGAAGAGAGTGGAACGTACGTAATGACAGTGTTGGTGTTTGACTGCTTTCTTGTTATCTGGTTTGATTGTTGCTCAGGCTTAAAGCTGAAGTACACTACAAGAGCCACGTGAATCTAAACATATTTTTAGTTCAAGCAGCATGTGAACTGATGATCTTTTAATCTTTACTAATTGTTGCATGAAATAAACATGAATGAACATCAGAAGGTTGCTTGTTTCAGTTGCAGAAAGATGTCAATGCACACCTATTTTCAAGTTAATCTACTGTCCTGTCTGGTTTGTTTGTCTGAAAAATGGCAGATTCTGTGTTATGATTGGTCAGATAGCCTGTTTAGACAAATCATACAAAATAGTATGAGTGAGGTCGTGAGAATTTGTACGAATTAGCACAAATTTTCCACATTGTACGAATTGATTGTGAGACTGTGTTGATCAAACTCCTGGCAAAGGCTCGTTGAGGTGAGGTGTGATATTGCTTTTGTAAGCCTTCAAACTTCTGTTAAAGATCCTGAGAAGATCCCTGCACCATATCTAGGGACCCAAATATCATAAAGACTAGGCTCTTTTGGCTCAGGCAACAGCACAGACAAGAGATAATCACTCTTCTTACTATGATGATTTTCTGTGCAGTGGAGGGGTTAAAGGTCGTGGAGATCGAAAAGTGCAAAAACGATTTGAAGAAGCTGAGAGACGAGATGACGTCCAGAGCTGGGGGAAGGTAAGCGAAAGAAAACATCTTCCAGCGAAGTCAACGCAAGCATGACGATCTATCTGTTTATCCATCTAGATTGGCTCTTTTTCAGAAAAGAAACACAAATGTATCTAAATGACTAATCAACCACTCTCCTTTTAGAGTGAATTGTCCATGCAAATACAATTTCTCAGATGACGGAAAGAAATTAACTCCTAGACGTGACGTGCCCAGCTACCCAAAGGTGCGTTAAAGTTTTATGACACGCTTTGATTAAATTATGGGCCCTGAGGCAGAACATCTTGTCTCTGTGTGGTATTAATCTCTGTTAATCTTGATTTCCTCAGTACACCCTTTCTCAGGAGACCATTGAAGCTCTGAAGAAACCCACCTTTGATGTTTGGCACTGGGAACACAATGAAGTGAGTCTGACTCAGTGGAATATTCAATATATTTAGAGATGAAATCAAGCACACATGCTCATTTTATGGTTTCCCGTTTATCAGATGCTGAGCTGTCTGGAGTACATGTACCATGACTTAGGCCTCGTGAAAGAGTTTAACATGAACCCGATAACTCTCAAACGCTGGCTGGTAAGAAAATTAGTATAATTGTAAAAATGAAAGGGTGCAAGAATTCTGATTCTTTTTATATGTTCTCAGCTGGGCATTCAGGAAAATTACCGCAGCAACCCGTTCCATAATTTCCGCCATTGTTTCTGCGTGAGTCAGATGATGTATGGCATGATCCACCTCTGCAACCTTCAGGTGAGAACTTTTACGTACTTGGCAATTAGCACAGCAATTACTGTGAAACGGTAAAAGTGGAAACCTGTGTGTGTGGCCTACAGGAAAAGCTCACGCTGACAGATTTGGGCATTTTAATGACTGCTGCCGTGTGTCACGACTTAGACCACCCTGGATACAACAACACGTAAGATCTTCACCTCTGTGTAATTATGCTCTCGAGTCAGTTCTCATAAAATCATACAGGTGTACCGAGGTATTTGCCTACACGTTCGTGATGACAATTTTACAGCCTTATATCTGTGCCATTTATCTTAGTAATCATTCTCATGACATAAGACGAGATAATGTAGCGCTGTCTTTATGCAGGTACCAGATCAATGCTCGCACTGAGTTGGCAGTGCGCTACAATGACATCTCGCCCCTGGAGAATCACCACTGCGCAGTGGCCTTCCAGATACTCTCACTGCCCGAGTGTAATATATTTGCAAATGTGGATCCAGAGGCTTTTAAACAGGTCCGACAGGTATAGCACAACATATCAACTCCGATATTTAAAGGGCTGTTCACACAGAATGCGTTTAGCATTTAAAAACATGAGACGCAGTGTAGTGGAGTGAATATATATATATATATATATATATTCTTAATATATTTAATATTTACTTAATATATTAATATTAATATTTACATGATAATGTATTGGCAGGCTATCATCACACTGATTTTGGCCACAGACATGGCCCGTCATGGTGAGATTCTGGACTCGTTCAAGCATAAAGTGGACAATTTTGACTTCACCAATGAGGAGCATGTGACTTGCGTATGTATCATACAGCACATCTTAAACTAGCTATTACTAGCAGTATAAGGCATGAGTGTAACAGGTAAAGATTTGTTGACAGACAAAAGTGCAGATTTGTCGTCTTCTCATGTGTTCAGCTGAAGATGGTTCTTATCAAATGCTGTGACATTTCCAATGAAGTCCGGCCTACAGAGGTGGCAGAGCCGTGGGTGGACTGTCTGCTGGAGGAATATTTTATACAGGTTTTTGCCGACTCTACATCTTATAATTGCTCTACAGTGTCAGGTGGGTTTGTTTACGCTGTCTTGTCTTTGTTCAGAGTGACAGAGAGAAATCTGAGGGGCTTCCTGTGGCACCCTTCATGGACAGAGACAAAGTCACCAAGCCCACAGCCCAGATTGGCTTCATTAAATTTGTTCTCATCCCCATGTTTGAAACTGTCATGAAGGTAGGTCAAACAGGAAAGTAATAGTTCACCCAAAATGCACATTCTGTCATCATTTGCTCATTTCATGATGTTTGAAATCATGTTTTCCCTCTCAGCTCTTCCCTCAGATTGAAGAGATTATGGTGCAGCCTCTCAGAGACTCACGGGATCATTATGAGGAGCTGAAGCAAATTGATGATGCCATGACCGAGGTAAACACTCCTCAGCTCATAGTCATAGCTTAATGGAAGAAATATAATATATAAAAAAGTTGTGTATAATATGTATATATATATATATATATATATAATATGTAGTGTATATGTGTGTGTGTGTGTTTGTGTATATATAAGTATATATTACACATATATATGGCTGCATTTATTTAATTTAAAATACAGTAAATTAAGTACGCTCAGTACCATTTTGATATTTTTAAATATTTAATATTTTTAAATATTTAAAGAATCTAAGTAACTCTTTTCACGAGTTCCCCCTTCCTCATTAAATAACCAATAGTAAGCATGTTTGGCGTGCTGTCCGGGGAGCAGGCAGAG
>JAUMHE010000067.1:8968843-8983409 GCA_032359235.1 Enteromius mattozi
ATCATTCGTACGAGGTCCTCCCGAAATTTGTTATAAAACATCAATTTTAAAAACATCAAAATTTTACATTTATTTCTGTGATGTCAACACTTCAGGTCAAAGCTTCAAAGAATATCTTTAATTGAAATATAATTTTTTGTAACATTATAAATGTCACTTTTAATTGGATCCTCGTGAATACAAGTTTAATGAATAATATTAATATTATAAAGAATGTTAATTAAAAATAAATAAAAAATACAAATATGAATTTCTTTAAAAATCCTTTGAACAGTAATGCTGTAATGTATACATATACATAAATACATACATATATATGTGTGTGTGTATCTTTGTATGTAAATGTATGTGTGTGTGTGTGTATAATACAGATTATTTGTTTTTTTGTTCAATGAGGCACAGAAGAAAAAAACAGAAAATATGTCATTAGGAGGGAAGAAGAAATAAACACTGCTGTGAGGATAATAATACTGTGTAAGTATATTTTATACATTATACAGTGAGTACAGTGTTTTGTTCTTTTAATATTACAGAAAGCCATTGTTACGTGCTTTATATTTTATTTCACCTGCATCTTACAGTTATTTTCCAGTAATCTGTGCTTTTTATAGCGAAGCATTATTAGAAGAGTGATGACAAGGCAGATGAGTTTTTTGTGTAATTTTAGGAGTCTGATTTTTGAGCCGACTGCACTGGGTGGACAGAGTTCTGGCGCGAAGATCCGTGAGACGCTGGGCTGCTGTTGAAGACGGCCGATTTAAATCCACTGAATCTAAAGGGTCACCTGATCGACTCATCAAATCACGAGTGGCTTCCCTTTGCCGACAGACTGCTGTTATTTCGTTTTGTCATCAATCAGTTCTAAAGCCTTTTCGGCTGACATAGGCATATATAATTATAACTGCAGTTTCCTGTTTGGATATCTTGTTTTGTTCTATTTTATGGTGTTTAATAGAAAAATTGCATTTCTATTACGTGCACATACATAGTCTGTAGTCATCTGAAAGGTTTGTGATCCCAAAGCAATTAGGATACCAGATTACAGCATGACGTATAACTGTAACTAGTGCCTTTTGAAAATGGGGTTTTGATGATTATAAAAGGTCAGCACGATATGATACGGTTCCTTTTGTTAGCTTTTTCTCTCCTGAGTTCCTCTAGAACACAGCAGTTCACAATCTGAATATCAGCTTTTAAGGAACCTGAGATCTCCCTTTGCAGTGTTTTGATTCAGTTTCCCATTATTTATTTGGTTTTTGAGGTTTTAAATCAATGCATTTCCACTAGAACATCCAAATAGGTGTTACAATTGAAAATAAATTTTGATCATAATTTACACACCCTCATAACTTCTTTCCTACAGTACATAAAAGAATATACTTTGAAAAATGTATTTCATTGTGTGGACAGTTAAAATATACATAGTGTTCTGCTGAAGAAATTATTTCATACAGGTTTTGAATCACTTGAAGGAGCAGAAATTTGGGGTCACTGTCTCTTTAAATAAATCAATTTCTTATGCTATCTGAAAGGTCATACCAGAAGTCATACCTGCTAGCCACGTTCAATATTTCTAACCTTTGGCTCAATGTTCTCACCTTTTTTTTTGTTCTTTGTATCCTATTTGTTCTGGTTTGCTTCCT
This sequence comes from Enteromius mattozi, assembly GCA_032359235.1. Classification (NCBI taxonomy): domain Eukaryota; kingdom Metazoa; phylum Chordata; class Actinopteri; order Cypriniformes; family Cyprinidae; genus Enteromius; species Enteromius mattozi. The sequence goes on from JAUMHE010000067.1 coordinate 8,970,487, forward strand.
CAAAATAAGACAATAAAGTCTGTGGGAGTTCTGCCTCCTGGCTGTTCTTGAGCAAGGCTGTTCTTCTCTCCTTTTATCAATGTGGTAATAAAAGCTCTTGCCAGGAGGTCACATGTGTTTGCTATTATGACAAGGTTAGGCCTGTACGCATCATTTCATTCATATGTTTCACTGTCGGCGTTTGGCGTCTTCGTCTTTAGAGCAGCTCATTTTGATAGATGGAGATCACGGCACGTATTTCCTTCGCTTAGGGCTGCTTAACTTGTAGAAACAAGACTGGAGTGCAAAGTTTGTCATTGCAAGCTATCAATTAAAGCAGCTCATTTTAAAAGATGAGTGGAAAGTGATGTATAAATAGACGTGTTTTAAGTCACGTGACCCAAAATGCAGTTCTAAAGCACAAATTACATAGCGCTGTTTGTCTGTCATTGTTCGTGGTGCACATGTACGTCTCAACCTGTATTTTAGAGTCACGCTTTTTCCATCCCAACCGCATCTGTTTGTGCCTTTGGCTTGTTTTCATGATAAATGGCATCATTTTATATAAATTTCTTCATCTTGTTGCCTGTATTAGATGATAAGCCTTAATTTAAGCTTTCAATTACCCATCTGCTGGCGTGTCTTGCTTTGTCTCCACTCGACTGTGACATATTGAGTTCACAGATTATCAAAGCCCGTTTCATCACCCACTTAAGAGAAATGAAAACACTCGTGCTGATTCCAGTGCATCCAGGCCCGCCTTTGCATTTAGCAACATGCGCGCAAAATAATTACATTTTGATTGTTTTTTGTTCTTTTTAACAGCTCGAGTGGAAGAGTCGTCATTTATGTCTCAGACATGTTTCAAAAAAGCCCCAACATCACTTTTATCCTTCCCATACTAATTAAGAAACAACAAAAAGTTGTTTTGTACCCAGAAGGCACAGACCGACCCATTAAGTTGTGTTATTTGTGTGCTGGCACCTTCAGGTTTTGTCGCCTGTGCTCCACTGAATGTTCACAGGGTGGCAACATTTCTCTAAAGAGCTCTTTTGTGCTTTCCACTCAGACCAGTGAAAGAAGAGCAATTAGACGACAAAAGAAAAATTCTCAAGAGTGGAAACTGAAAACGGTAAAGAAAGTCACACCCAGACATATAAAAGCCAGGTTTTTGGTCATATAATAAACTTACTGTGTGAAGTAGGCTATTATATAACTTGGCGCCATTTTCAGCATTTAATACATTTCTGACAAATAACTTTGAACTTTTTACTATCTTTTTATATTTTTAACATTGTTAAATATTGGTTTTTGTAAAATGTAACATTACTAGTTGTTAAATTGAGTTTTCTGGAAATAAAATATATAATTAAGTATAAAAAATATAAAATATTTAAGAAATGCACTATTTGTAGGTCACTAATCATATATGCAGTTTTGTAGATTTTGACAATTCTTCATTCAGTTTTTAACTAGAATAATATAAGTTTCAAAAACAAATATTAATATATATGTATATATATATATATATATATATATAAGCAAAATAACATTTGATCTCAGTACTTTGTATGAATATAAAAATAAATGTAAAATAAAGTGCAATTTAATTATATTTATGTATCTATACTGTACAAAATTTTGGGTTTAGTATGATTTCAGTATGACAGTTTTTACTGTTAAATTGATCAGGTAACAGCAAAGACATTTTGCTTAAAAAATATTTAAAGTAATTTTTTGAAAAATTTTAATTCATCAAAGAAACCTGAAGAAAGAAATGTATCACTGTTTCCACAATAATAAGCACCGCAACTGTTTTAAACACTGATAATAATAATAATAACATTATTCTTAAGCGCCAAATTAGCATATTAGAATAATTTCTGAAAGTTCACGTGACACTGAATTGACTGCAGAAATTGCATTTTATAATAAATTTAATTAGATAGAAGTTTATTTAAATTGTAATAATATTTAACAATTTTCCTGTTTTTTTTTTTTTTGGTCAAATACATGTAGCCTTCTGCCAAAAACAATAAACCAACCCCAAACATTTAAATGTACAATATTTAAACTGTTCTGGTAGTTTTTAAACATTGAGCATAATAAGTTTGGTATGTGGTGCTCATTAGTTTTGGTTTTCACAAGCACAAGTGTCCAGATTGAGTCTCTTGGAAAGCAGCTCACAATATCTGTGTGAGGACCGGGCCTCTGGTAATTTGACTCCTCTAAAATTCTCTCTCTGCCACTTATCACCATTTATCTGTCCAGCGTCTCACTTGAAGCCGTGCATGTCAGTGAAAGTGTGTTGGAGATAAGTTGCCTGGAACGTTTTTTCCAAAACAGATTAAATCTGCTTTGTGCCACTGCGGTCTATGTGGTATAAACAGTAAAGTCAATTAAAAGTGATTTGGATTCTCTTTAAAGGATCGTGCTGTTTTGCTTTCCTTTATTGTCATTAGTTTCCAAATCCCTCTTTCTAATTAGGGGCTTTTCCATCAATGAATCCCGTCTGAAGTTTTATGATTTTCAGGGTATCGTGACAATATGTGTCGTATTTCAAAACGCTGGACTGGATGTTTACAGTGAAGAGACTGTCAAATGTGAAACCACACAGAAGTACTTGTTGAAAATGAAAATGTGTGAAAAAAATATATAGTCAACATCTGAAGTCAATCAAAAAAAGTTCGGAGACAACAACGTTTTTCGGTTTTAGGACAACTTTGATAAGGTTTTGATCCACTTCAAATGTTAGTGCACATAAAAAAACAATGATATAAAACAAGCAAAAATAAAAAGACGTTAAAAGTGAGATGCACATTTGTAAATGAGAAGCATGAATCGTGAGTGAGTAATGGACAACAGTGGAGCTTTAATAACATTCCTCATCCAGACTCTATTAAACATCAAAGCTGCAGAACTCTCCCCTCATACTGTATTTCCTCTCTAGATACTGTCTTTGTCTAAACACATAGGTCTCCTCCAGTCTGTGTCTCCTTTCTGTGTTTTCTTAAAGGGGGCCAGAGTTAAGGGTCAGTGTTCGGGCTGTCAGAGGCCTCTCCTTCAGGGGGGGACGTCTAGATTTCAGTTCACCACAGATCCATGAATCATCTTCCTTTAGGAGAAGAAACAGTACTGAGCAGAATGTTTCATTTCCTTTCTTCCTCAAACTGTGGGTTTCCAAACCATTTTGAGACCCACCAAAGGCATTGTGATGAAATATAAGAAGAAAAATGCATTTGTATTTTTTTTTAGCTAACTTTTTTCAAGTAATGATGCATTGACATGGGACTTTTGGTTTAGTAAGTGAGTCATGATGCTGATTTATTACTGATTCGGTGAGTTCATGCAGTGCAAAAGTTGTCTGAAGGATTTAGCTTAAACAGCTAACTGTTAGTTTGTAAGTCTTCTGAAGCATTCATTAAAATAACCTCTTTATAAAAGTCCTTAGGAGAGACTCTTTTATTTTCAGGAGAATCACAAAAACCTGATAATGATTCATTAAATAAATAACTGACTCATAAGAGTTCATGAAGTGAGTCCCATTTATTCCACAAGACCCACTCAAAATGTTAATGAAATATGGTAAAAATACATTTATTGTTTACTTTAACTCTTTTTTCATGAAGTAATAAAGCAATAACAGGTACTTAGTGTTATTCAAGTGAGTCAAATGTTGATTCACTTGCTGCTTTGGCAGAGTTTGTTCAGTGATGGATTCATGATGAAGAATTGACTCTAGAGTTTATTGAATCGTTTAAAAACCTGCTATTTTTTAATTAATCTGGTGGGACTGACGTGTTCCCATGTGACAAAGAAATAGAGGGAAAAATGCATTTATTCTTTCATTAACACTTTTTTTTATTCTCAGTGAGTGAGTCATATGTTGATTCACTAGCTGCTCTGTAAATTTCTGTAAATTTGTTCAGTGAAGGATTCGTGAAACTGGTAACTGTTGTGTTTGTGAGTCTTTTGAATCATTTAAACATCTGCTAATTTGTTCATGAATCATGTGGGACCAACTTGCTCCTATGCGACAGACTACAACATTTATGAAATATTGGTAGAAACATACTTGTTCTCTTTACATAAACCCTTTGTTATTCTTCTTAAAGTCAGTCATACGTAGATTCAATGAGTTTGTGAAGAATTCATGGAACGATTCAGCAGACTGATTCCTGAGTTTGTGGATCTTTTGTATGGATAAATCAAAACAAAATTTGTTTTCCGCACTTCGAAAGCAGTTAATAATTATGCTGACTTTTAAAAAAAAATATTAAAATTATAAATCTAATAAAAATCTAATAGGAGCTTATTAAAAGACAATTGTCCAGTTCCTCTCAGAGAGCAAACCAAGAATGCTCTTCTTGTGAGGTTTGCGTGGCTTCAGGGGCATTCCTGAGATAAAGTCAAACCGCAATCTCCTAGGACAGACAGCTTTTACAGGACACCTCGCACTTTCCAGACAGCGAACACCTGTAGTGCTCATCAGGTCATTTGCAGTCTAAACAGTTAAAGCGTTATGATAGTACAAAAACCAACTGTCTGTTTGTGAGCCAGACTGTGGATATCTAGGACATCTCGAAAGATTTATCAACAAGCCGACGGTTAAGTCCAGACAATGTGGTGATAAATATTTTGTTTAAAAGAGAGAAAAACACAACATGCCTCAGAGGAGATGGAACAGACAAGCTAGCTTCCTAAGTCTGGAAGCCTCCTCTCAGGATGGACCCACAAAACCTCACTCTGCATGAGATCATACTGCTCGTAACATCACAAAATACACTGTGTGTCCATAATTTATGTCTGGAGAACCCTGCACAGCGGCCAAACATGCCTCAGCCACGATTTAGGGGAGAAAAGTTTATGTTTTGGCAATAATGTCCTTGGAGAATTGCCTTATCTGAGCCATTTGACTGCTACATTTTTTTCACCCCTATCAACCTCTGCTCTGCTGTATTTTAAAGATGTTACCGTTTGAAGTGACTTCAGTAGACTTTTCATCAGTGTATTCAAAACAACTGGGTCGAACTGATTTGAAATCTCAGAATCATCTCAAAAACAATTGCACATCATTGGTGCATTGCTCTGACTTCTCTTTATTCTTTTTGCCTACAATTTTATGTCTTCATACAGTGATGAAACCAGTAAATTTTTTTTAGCTTGACTGTGTCCCACAAGAGTTCATAACTTTTTATTTACCAGGTTCTAAAGGTTTTATATGTCTGTAGTCGTAGACACTTTAATTGGTGGTTCTTTAAATAAAACAATAAATAAATGCTTCAATGGCTTTTCATTGTGGACCAGAAAAACAGCATATTAAACTTATACTGTGTTCTTCTGTTGATATGCTCTTTCTTGTTTTTATGCAAAACTAAAAATAGAATATTATTTTTTTCCCTTTAAATGTTCTTCTGACATACTGAATCAAAAATCCAGTACGTATTTTTATTGAAGCATTGACCCTTTGTAATATAACACATTTTAATGTAAATTCACATAAATGATAATTTCAAGTTTTGTGTTTCAAGTTTCTAGAGCGCAGCTGACTGAATTAAATTCCAGAGTTTGGGGCAGCTACAGCAAACAGTTTCACTCTAGGGACTGCCAGCAATATAAGATCAGCAGACCTCAGAGACCTGTATGGAATGTTGTATAAGATCAGAAAGTTGGGCTGGGGGTAGGCCAATTAAGGATTTATAAGCAAACACTAAAACCTTAAATTGAAAAAAATCTAAATCTAAAATGGACCAGAAGCCAATGTAGGGAAGCCAATATGGGGAAAATAAGTTTTACGCTATCGTATTCGAGAAAAAAGTCGTGCTGCAGCTAACTGCAAACGTGAGAGAGAGGCTTGGTTGACACCAACATAGAGGGCATTACTCTATATGAGATTAAATAAAAACCTTATAAGTATAAGCCTTTCAAAATCATAAAGTTTCAGTTTGTCAAGTTTAAAATCCATATCCAATATTGCACCCAGGTGTTTAACAGTGGATTTGGCATGTGGAAGCAAAGGGCTCTGAGAATAGACCCTAATGGGAGCATATACAGGGAAAACAGCATAGGACCGAGGATAGAGCCTTGAGGGACTCCAAATGAAAGGGGAGCTGATGAGGAAACAGAAAAAGTCCTGTCAGTTAGGTAGGACCTGAACCACTTCAAAGCAGTACCCTTCATGCTGACAACATGTTCCAACCGGGAAAGTAGAATATTATGATCAATGGTATCAAATACAGATGGTATCAAACGGAGATGTTTTTAAACCTTTAAAAGTGTTGTTTCTGTGCTATGAAGAGCTTTAAAACCAGATTGATATACTTCTGAAACTCTGTGCGTGTCTAAAAAAATATTGCAACTATATACAGACAACTTTCTTTAATATTGTAGAGAAAAAGGGGAGTTTAGAGATTGGTTGAACCACAGCATGCTTAAAATGTAAAAGAACAACACCTAGCTATTAACTGCTATTAATTTAAAATTAAATGTATAATAATAATAAATAAAATATTTATTTTAATCGTTATCTATAACATGTATCTTTTATTTTAAATTCTTTATTTATAAATATTAAAACAATACACATTTTAATATTTATGTGAAACACACTACAGTTCAAAAGTTTGTTTTTTATGTTTTCAACAAGGCTGCAATTATTTGATTAAAATACAGCAGAACTGTAATATTGTGAAATATTGCCATTGCAATTATTTTTGAAAACAAATATACACACATAATTAATAATAAAAATGTAAAATATACAGTATAATAATAATAAAAATATTTATTTTAATAAATAAATGTTAAATATTAAAATAATAGCGATTTTATAAATAAAAAATAAGAAAAATAAAGCAAAACTGTAATATTGCAAAATTTTTATTAACATTTAAAATAATTTTAAATATATATACTGTATATATATATATATATACATATATATATATATATATATATATATATATATATACTGTACATATATTATTATTATTATCTTTTTTTTTTACATATTATAATTAATGCTACATCATTACAAAACATTTAATGAATTCCAATAAAAATAGGAAAGGCAGGATGATACCTGAATTTAAAGTTTGCTGTATTCAAATTTTAAAGTGCCTTGGGACCCCAAACAGAACTTAAAAACGGTAAAAGAAAAAAATCCAGTTGTCTGCGAGTGATCGGGCCAGATGTGTTTACATCTTCCAGTTCTGTATTTATCTCCGGCAGGCATCTTGATTGCAGTTTGGCAGCAGATCAACAGCTGTATGTCGGCTGTGCCTTAAGGCAGAGCATAGATTTGCGATTATCCACGCCTCCTCCGAACATTAGCACTGATATTAACCCTAACACACTTCACCGATGTGCTAAAAAAGACCTCTGCATCCGAACGCACATGTAAAAGTTTTTATTCGACCTATCATTATCACCTAGGCTTCGGTTTATTCTTTATTGTCTGGTAATAAAAAATAAGTGCGGAAACACAGAGTGTTGCAGGGCATAATCACATATGGAAAGAATGATTCGGCTTCGTGAAAATCGGTTTTCCAAAGGGAGATTTGCCAGGACTGTTGCAATGCAATACTTTTCCCATGCAAATAATGTAATGCATCTTTTCTTGCAACAAATAGATGAGGTTCACGTGTCTCCAGAAGATTCGACAGCACCTGATCAAGGCCCATGAGCCTGCAGCACCCAAACCGCACCAATGGAGGAATTTTCCAAGGAATACATGGCAAATTGATGGGTGCAGCGATGACTTCACATGCCGCAGATGACTGTTTCCTCAAACTCAGCAGGGAACTCTTATTTATAACCAGAGTGTCAGTAGATATAATCATTTACAGACCGACGTGATAGAGCGCTAGCCAGATGTGTGCGCACAGGCCTGCGACAGCCAGTTCTGTAATTACAAAAAGACCAAGTCTCACTCATGGTATTGTAAAGACAGGCTTGCAATGGAGCTCCAGCCGTTCCATTATGCCGTTTAAATGTGGATTTTCTTTCATCTTTCATTTGAGTCGAAGCTGCTTCTGAGGTTCCTAATGCTTTCCTAGGATGAGCCCAAACATGTTTGTTTGTTTTGTCATCTAAAGACCCTCTTCTCGCTTCTCACACTTTGGGAATTTCCACAAAGATGTCTGTGTGGAAAGATAGTTTCCACTAGGCAGGAGAGGAGTTAAATAATCACACTAGCTGCTCCAGCGCTCTCTCTCTTCAAACACGCTTTGGAACGTAACACGGGTTTTGCTGGAACGGTCCCATCTGGAAGCCGCTCTTTCGGGTCAAAAGACAATTGAGAGCTGGGGGAGGGGTCTGTAACGTAGGTGAACCTTTGGGATGTCCAAACACACTAATAAATTCACCACTACTTGTTTTCCACAAGCAAGTGACTTTATGGGTGTCTTGGAGCTTCTTGTATAATTGAAATTTGTTGAATTAAATGAAATGTGACCATAGACCACAGTTTTTGAAATTGAGAATAATACATCATTTGAAAGCTGAATAAGTTTTCCATTAATGTATAAGACAATATTTTAGACAATCAGAATTTTTGGAATCTTAGGGTAAAAAAAAAATCTAAATCTTAATATAGATATAAGTTAAAAAATGTTTTTTGCTATGTTGCTTTGATATATATATATATATATACAATTACATATAGAAATTATATATGTTATCTATTAAAATTCATAATTAAAATGTATAATAAGAAATCATATTTATTTTAATATTTATATATAAAACGTATGTAGTATTTATATCAAATATAAATATTTAAATAATACTGATTATTTCAATATTTCTGCAATATGCATAACATATTCAAAAGTTTAGGGTCAATATGATTTTTCAATCTTTTTAAAAGAACTGTAAAACCTTTTTGAAGACTCTTTGATGAATAGAAAGTACAAAAGAAAAGCATTCATATGAAACAAAAATTATTTATACATTTATTCACTGTTACTTTTGGTAAATTTAATGCATTCTTGCTTAATAAAACTATTCATTTATTTCAGAAAACCATTAAATCTGTATATATAATATACAATCTTATTTTAAAATATTTTATATAATATTCTTACTGTTTATATATATATATATACACACACTCATTTGAAAAATTTTGAGACTTCACCCTTAGCTACTACTAAGCCTCAGTGCTCCTGAGCCTTTAAATCCAGAAAAAAAGGCCATCGGATACAGTTTCATCTGTGTTTTGCAGGCTTAACACAGTTATCACGGTTTGCTGAAATAGGGAATGTGATGTGCATGTGCTCTGCAGATGTTGGGCTCTTGGTGGAGATGAAAGTGGGGTGGCATTGGACATTGTGTACCCACTCAGACCTCCCTGAGCTGTTTACTCACACACCCACACGAGAGATTCAATCCTCATTATAGTATGACACAATGAGAGTGGGTCTGCAAACATCGCTTATGGTCTGGATTGAGTCCTGTTCTCCGTTTGTGCTTTTACTCCAAGGGGTGAAGTGCTCTCACAGAAGCACACATGTAAGGGGATACCCTTCCTTCTACCATCCACAGACCAAAGCTGTGCAGACAGATATTTCCACCATGTGGAAGTGACTCAAATTTAAAGCCAGTAGGACTTTTTTTTTTAAATATAAATCCCTCTTTATGTTGCTCTGGAATAATGATCAAGCTCCAGAATTCAGATCTCATCCATATTGCATGCAGCTTTGGAATGAGACGACATGCAGACGTTCCTTTGCTATTTTTCTGCCAAGTTCTGTGTATGGGGTTCTTGAATCATATTCATTCAATGGTTTCACTTATAATCCAATGATAAGTTATTCAAAGAACAAGATTTACCAACAGGGGACATCTTTTTATCTGAAAAAGATTTACTGATGTTTGAAACAGGAATAGGACGTGTCTTTAGGAGCTGAAGAGTTGTTCCATGTGCGGCTCTTATCTATTTCTATGTCAGTACTTTGTACTTATAAGTATAGTGTGCAGTGCTTATAAATCTTACCTCCACCAGGGAGAGGATTTAGAGGCCTAACTGTAGAATTAATAAAGTTTAAAACAATTCAATATCCATGGACATCCTGTTGGCCTGAGGCCTGGATGTTTCTTTTTTTAACTTATAAGATATAGGTAAAAATGATTTAAATGGCTAACACAGATAAGATTTTGTCAAAATTGCAAGAATAAATTGTGTAAAATGACTAGCATTTGTAGGACTGAGTGGGAAATTATAAACATCCAGTGTAATTTTCCAATGTTTGCATTTTTTTTTATTAATTATATATATGATAATATTTGACTATATTAGCTATAAAATGTAATGAATGAAAACAAGCTAAACAAGCTATATACATATTTTTTTACAATTGTGTATATATATATATATATATATATATATGTATGTATGTATGTATGTATGTATATTAGTGATGTATACTGTGTATTTATTATGTATATATACTTATACATACAAACACACACATGTATATTATTAAGAAAAATATGTTGTTTATATATTAAATATGTTTATATATATAATATAAAATATAAGAATATTGAGTATAGAAATTTATAAAAATGTAAATATTTTTACATTTACTGCATGTGTGTACATACACATAATACATATAAATAGTACACATATAAATAAATAATGTAAAATAGTAAATAGTAAATAATGCAAACAGAAACTTGAAAATTTTGGATGCAATTAATTGCAATTTATCCTTTGACAGCACTAATATTATATATATATATATATATATATATACTCTCACACACATGCAGTATTAACAAATTCAATATTATTTGAATAGTCATAAAAACAAAATGCAAGTATTAAATAAAACAATACCCTTTGATTACAAAAGTATTTAAATGAATAAAAAGTGTTTTTTCACATTTTGTTTTCAAATTTTATACATTTTAAAAAAAAAATATGTGTTGTGTCTAGCAAAAACTTTCACAGGCAAGTAGAAAACCTAACTACTTGCATGACTGTGTCATCAGAAAAAAGGTTACTGTTAAGCTTAAAGTCGTTTGAATAAAGATTATGACATTGTTTACTCTCTGTTTGGCAGTTGTTAAACTCAAACCGTCCTGAACTGGTGTAAAATCTTCTTTGTGCTGTAAATCCTCTGTGTGAAATGCATTCTTTCAACAGAGGAACTGTGCATTAGAAATCTTTAGACTAAAGCACAAGTTTAACCCAAATACCACACAAGCATTCTTGCCAATCATCACATTAGAAAACATTCTCAGGACATTTTTTTTAAGTAAGACAAACAATTCTTTGTTGTTGCATTGAAAGAAGAGAAAAAAGTAGCAGAATGCTTTATTTTTATATTGTTTGCTAAGTTATTAAGTCGCTGCAACACCTCAAGAGGAATGTTTAGAGGAATTCCGTTTAAATGAATGCACCTGCAGACTCTTCAGTCTTTACAGGCTCATTAGACAGAGCGTATCCGTTCAGAGACAGTTTGCGTGAAAACACACAAGCTGTCTTTATGGGAAGGGTTACCTGTTTGTCACCTCATTATAGGACCTGCACCTACACAGGCCCTCATTACATACATGTGCATATGTGAGCTCTAAATCTTTGAAAAGGGTCGAAAGCACAAAGTAGGAAATGATGATCCTAAGATGGCATAGATGACGATTACAATGGAACAAAAACAGTGGCTAGACTCGTCGGTGCTTGTCCTACTCATCGTATTTCTGTCATTGCTCTGCGTATTGAGACAACAAACCACACACTCATGATCAAACACACTAAACGCCTGGCATGCAACAGCACTGGTATCAATGCTACTTTGAAACTGCTGTTTTTGAAGTTATAAGCTACTTTTAATGTGAGTGAAGTTGACCTTGAAAAAGTGAAAATTTTTTAGATCTCTCTCTCAAAGTATTATATATCAAGCGTGAGATTCTCAGTAAAGAAGCATTGTTCAATTGACTAAACTAATACAACTAGAAATAGAGTAATAAACACCAAAATTGAACCAAATATATTTTTACTCTTGCAAGGACTGGTTTTTGAACGAACCGATTCTTTAAAATGAATCAATAAATCAATTAAAGTTCTGTAACATGGCTGTACAATGCTGTCAACATGGCTGTCAAAATTATGCAGGTGAAAATAATTTCAATAGGAATCCACACAATTTCGAATTTGGGGTTGTGTGAGACAGAGAAACATTTCCACCACATGGTGTAACGAAGGAGACAGGGAGGCGTGCGGATCCAAATGCAGCAGGTTTATTAATACACTTTTATGTGATGAATCATATTAAAGGTGCCATAGAATGTAAAACTGTGTTTACCTTGGTATAGTTAAATAATAACAGTTCTGTACATGGAAATGACATAACCTAAGTCTCAAACACCAATGTTTCCTCCTTCTTGTGTAAATCTCGTGAATAAAAAAGACCACTGAAAAACAGGTGAATCTAAACATAACACAAACTGTGACATCACAGTCAGGAATATACGCCCCCAATATTTGCATAACATATACCCAGAAAAGGCACGGAAAGAAAATAACCCATTCTAAGAAAATAACGCGAGCCACTAAAGTGACATGGTTAGCTTTTTAGCAGTAGCCTGTTTACATTACAGTACATAAGATTTCACTTCCCAGATAAACAGAGCAAAGAGAGATGACTGAGGATTTTGGTGAATGATATACAGATCCTGCTCACCGCTGACAAGCATCTGATCTTGTAAAATGTGTAGTAAGTACTGACGCTCATTAGACGCTCGATCGCAAAGTGAAACAAACTGAAACGCAATTGAGCATATTAATAGTGGCTCCTGATGCCCACATTTTATATACAGTATAATTGATAATTTGTTCTGTTTCTACCATGGGATTGCCATCCCGTGGTAACTAGGAATTCACAAGCTCCAGTCTGGATCCAGAACACTTAAGAGATGATGCCAACCCCACAGAG
>JAUMHE010000067.1:8985004-8999342 GCA_032359235.1 Enteromius mattozi
TTTTTATTTTGCTCAGTATTAACACTATCATATATGGGCCACAAAAGCCTGATGTATGTAAACAATGTATACTTGCTTTGTTTAGATATTAATATTTTATGTAAAATTACATTCCATTTACAAAACGAAATGGATTTTATTACAGTTATTTCATGTCAGGCAGCACTACAATTATCCTAATAATTCTAAACACACACAATAAATAAATAAAAAATAAATACTTGTCGGTATTGGTGGATTATATGAAACCACACAGTCCTTTATATAATTTTTTTTTTCAACACACTGAATGAAATATAGGTTTTCTCCTACTCTTGTAGTGTGATTTCCATAGTTTAAAATGTAATTAACAGTTTTATAGCTGATTTTTTTACATTTTAAAGAAAGTCTGGGGAAAGGGTAAATCATACACGGGTAAAATATTTATTATATACGTACGTTAAAAATGTGAAAAACAGCCTATATTCTGGATAAATCTAACAAATATCTGCACACGTAAATCTATAGGCTATCAAATTATATTAAGAAACATAAAACTTTGAGTGTGATTTTGAAGTTTCTGGTTTTTCTCCTCCATTTTATAATACAAACATATATTTTCTGCTTTGTTAACGAATAATCGCCTACACTACATAAAAAGTTTAGTGCCAGAAATTTAGCCTATCTGTTTGTGTGTTCATCAGGCTGTTATTTGAGAGGGCGCTATGCCTTTAAGAGTGTCTGAACGCTGCCTGCGAAACTTTGGGAGGCCGTTGGACTGCTGCACTTTGGATAATGAAGGAAGTGACGAATCCGCAATACTAGGAGAGAGAGAGAGAGAGAAAAAAAACTCCAGAGGAGAAAAACAGAAAGTAAGGTTGAAGTCAGCGTGAAGCGCACTGTACTGAATGAAGGCGAGCGTCAGAGGCATGAGCGCGAGTCTGCAGAAGCTCACGAATCAAAGTTCCCTCAATGAGAGACGCGACACGAGTGCAAACACCAGATTGATCCGTGCGTGACGCGGCTCACCTAAATGTTTATTTACCAAACGTGAGCAGTATCCAGACCAGTTTTAAAGGACTTTATGAATTCTTTCGTATATCCAGCTTCCAAAAAATATGGATGAAGTTGTGAGAGTGGAGCCGCTGTGATGTTTTGAGGAGATAGCGGAGTCTGTCTGAAGAGTCTTGTGGAATGAGTGGAACCGCATCAGCGACTGTTATTCCCGTGGATTCTCCTTCTGAGCTCGCTTTTTGACTTTTAGGATTATCTGGAATGTGTGCGAGGCGGATTTCGCCGGGTTTAGTTCGGTTAACAGTTTTGCTTTGGCTGCTCGCGGTGTCAGTAACTCTCGGGTCTGCTTCAGAGCTGAAGGTGAGGGTTCGTTTGGCCGATGGACAGATCACAGATGAACTTCTGGAGGCGGACAGTGAGAAAGACTCCATCACTGTGGAGTTTAAACAGGGAGACGGGACTCTTATAACTTTTGTGGCCGATTTTAAGCAGGTAAGTTGAATAGTGTGGCAAAGGATGAGTGTTTGTGGTGGTTTAATCTAATTGTCACATGATATCACAGAGGTGTGTTAAAATGCAGCATATTTCTTGACTTTCATAATGGATGAAATATTTGTTGATTAGTCTGCATGTCGGTTCATGTACTTAATTTTTACAGTTTTACACTTAAACCGTTCTGAGTGATATTACATAAAGAAACATTTGAAGATTGATGCTCTATTACTTTCAGAATATGCAATATTTATTATCCTTAAATGATAATAAAACTTATGATTATTAGTGTATTTTCGAAATTCACAAACTTTAAAAAAAAATTCATATACAATTGCATTTATATTCGTTTAGTTGGCTGACAAGGTATTTATACTTCCTATTATATTTCTTTACTTTCACAGTCAAATTAAATATAAAATATAAATTTAGCATTTTCACATTTTTTATATCATTAACACATATTTTTGTTACTGTGTGTGTATATATATATATATATATATATACACACACATATATAATCTATGTGTGTGTGTGAGTCAAATAACTTTTAAAATGATATGAAGTTAATTTAATTTAGTTGGCTGACACAATGGATTCCATGTATCTTCTCAAAACCCATGTGATTAAGGATTTTATCTGCATTTCTAGCTCGACTACATTTATTTTGTTTCGTTTAGCAGATAAGTTACGGTGATAAAGCCTCAAATATTGGTGATTAAACTTGTAATTTGAGAAGTGGTTACTTTTCCTTCCTTCTACCAGTATAATTAGAGTACTTGTGATAAATCATCCACATTAGCGCTGAACTTCTGACCTGAGGTCAGATTCTTTCACCGGTGATCATACCAGCAGGATTAGCAGCGGCACCGTCACTGCCCTCATCCGCCTCAGTTCAGTCACGTCAGCAGCCCTCTGCCCTCTCGCGTCCCCTGATCCTGCACAGACGCGGTCAGCGTGGGGGTTTGGATCACATTTGGGAAGGCTTGAACTTTTCCTTTCCTCTTTTTATCAGTTCCACTGGCAAGCCTGTCTCAATTCTTCTCACATGTGTTTCTCATCTCGTGTTTCCCCTGTATCTCAGGGATTTATGGAAAGTTGAATTAACGATGACTTCCAGCTGGATTTACTGCACGCTGGACTGCAAAGGCTTTAACGGGGATGGAGGAAGACAAATACTCATTCATTAGAAATATTACTGAATGAAGTATGGTTTTGCTGGCGTCCGCCTAATCAGGTGCTAAGTGAACCCTCTGGATTTGATCTCCATAGCAGAAGTCTTTTTCTTTGGTTATCTTTTCTACTCATTTCTTTTACATAAGCATTTGATGACAGATTTGGCGCAGCACAGCTCTTAATTTATCTTTCGTTTATCAAAGCTGCCTGTGATTTCTTCAGATCAGAAGATAATAGTTTTCTGGAATTTACATGGATTAAAAACAGACTGTCATATTTTAGGGGTAAAGGGGTACATTCAAGAAAGGAGAAAGTTTTTTTCCAACTGTTTAAGATTTCAGTCTCAGTAGAAATCAGATGAGATTGGTTGTAGCTGCTTTTTTTTTTTTTTTTTACATACATTTCCATTTCCAAATTGTCATAATATAAAAAAACAGATATTTCTGAGTAACAGACTAGCCCTTTTCCAGCCTGTGTGGAAAAAATGTGGGCTGTTTCAGATTCTTCAACCATTTGGTCTGCTTCGGCTCAGTTTCGGGGCTGCAGGAATTCCAGTAACCAATCACAATCCAGCGGTGACTGTTTGGTGGAAGAGATGCTATGTGTGATCATGAATCTTTCATCTCTAACTCAAGCTCTTCTCTTAAACCGTTCCGTTGTTTTTCTAGTGGTATTGTGTTACTCAGCACTTTGCCCATCGGCAGCATAGACAGCGGTGAAGATGAATTCATCTCAGCTCGCATCCTCTGCCAACTGAGGAGCAGAGCGGTCTGCTTTTATGCTCATCTCCCTGTTGGGATATCTGTGACCTGCTTGGACTCAGTCCAACCCTCCTCCTTGCTTTGAAATGTTATCAGCACGTAACTTTTGGACTTGCTGGAAACTTCATTATATTAGATTCAACTTTAGGGCAGTCATTTACTGGTGCTTGTGGCAAGACGTGTTGCGTTGGCTTTGGTATGACAAACACATTACAAATTCAGTGGCATTTCGAAGTTGTTTCACTTTCCAATTTGTCATTTTGTCACTTGTGGGAACTTGTCTGTCTTTTATGTCCCAGTTGTTCAATCAGCATGCAGTGTGTTTGGATGCTGTCCAGGTGCGTGATCCTGCCCAGTCTAACCTGTTTCAGAAGGTCCCACTGAGCCTGAGTCATGTGAGATGGATGTGACCTTAACCACACACCGCACAGGCTTGAACAACCTCTCGTGAAGCGTTATGACACAAATGGATGTTTAAAAGATTTATGTCAAGATGAATGACAGACCACACCCGTTGTGTAGACTTTGCTGTTTTACATTACAATAAAGGAACCAAGAAATTGCATGACTGTTGAGGTATAAATATTTCATTGCAGAGTGCTGTATTTAGAGGTAGTTTGTGTCAGAATGCACAATTTGCCTTTGAAATCACTTTTTTTTCATCACACAAAATAGGCTGCTTGCAATATGCAAGACGATGTGCATTGTCTCTAAGTTTCAGATAAATATAGGTTAAATTTTCATGGAATGTGTCGGCAAGCAGGCCATCTATGGCAGCCCCTTGGCAACAATCTGACATCTTTATTCAATGCAGAATAAGGCAGATGTTGACCCTTTGAACGCTGACGAGTAGGAAGAGGCCTCTTTTGCCTGCAGTGTGCGGCATACACTGTTATGCAAAGTGCTTTAAACTGTTCATGTCAGTTGATCCAAAGCACATTTGCACAGTGAGCAACTGAAATTTGCTGACTTTTTTATCATACTTTTCTTGAACTTCCAAGCACAGCAGTCCTTTAATTTGTGTGTGTTGCAATTTGGTAAAACTCTTGATTGCAGAGCACAGATTGCTTCAAAAAAAACCTCTGCGTGAACTCAAAATCTTCATGTTTCAAAAATTGTCACGAGCAAATGGCAGTTTGATTGCTCAAGATTACTTTCATTGTACCTTAGCAGTGGTGTACTTAATAATCATGAGTTCCTGAGTCACTGGATTTGTAGATATGAAGGATTTACCCATTATTTTCAGTAACATAAGAATGGAGACCATAAATATTTGTAGTAATTTTGCAATTTTTGTTTTGGTGGCTTAATGCAAACAGTATTCCATATCCAAATTCTAAATGAACAAAAGAAAAAACTGTGAGAATGTGAGCATTGTAAAAGATATTTTACCTTTATTTTATTTTATTTTTAATCACTAGCATCAGTTGTTCTTTAATCCTGTAACTGTATTTCCTAATAAAGCCTGCTCACCAAATCTAGAAACTTGGTGAACGCTTTTGGACCCTGAAGGTATATAAAGACTACAACTCATAATTCAATCACTATATAGCCGGAATTGTTAAACATGCTTTATCATTATTAAGGATTAGCCATTTTCCTTAAAGCCCCTCCAAAATGGCATGTCTTAACAGCCACAAAAGAATAAATAACCTCTGATCTGTTTGATTCATTGCTTTATGAATCAAGCCTTGGGTCACATCAGTTCTAGCTGAGTCCAACTTCCCGTTGAAAGGCATTGTATAACCCAGGGTTACATTTTTGTTTTGTTGATGAGGCATATCTTCATAGAAATGAGATGTACTTCTCCTTTTAGTTCACAAGAACAGCGTGAATCCTCCCTGGTGTGTTAGGGTCTTGTCTTTTCTTCTCCCACGCTCTGACGTCTCCCTCCGGGTCTTGTGCAATACCTTTGGCTCGGTATGTTGTGTTGAAATATTGGCATATCAGTTGTAAAGAGGCATCAGGTTTAAGATCTTGATTTATTATTCAACACATGAGCCTTTGTGCCAAATCAAAATGTTTTGTTAGTAAAGAGGTGGTTGTGGAAGGAGTTAGCAGCCCATAGGAGATCCCGCTGTGACCCTGACTAGAGCAGATGAGCGTATATCAGTGACTGTGAAGCACAATCAGACAGCTGTGACAGGGTCAAAAACGTCTCTGCCGTCCCGCAAGAGCTCAAGTTAGCCACATGCCAAATTGGAGTCAAAGGTCAGTCGTCAACAGCCCAGTTGAAGCAATGGTCTTCCATTACGATTAGAGCCAAGTACCTCTATTTTTGCCATGCTGTTTGGTTTTTGGTGTCATATTCAGAGGAAATCTACTTTAAGATGTTTACCAAAACAGATTTGCGTCGACTTTTATTTAGCGCAATACATGTTATGTTTTTGTTCTTAGGTGTGTAAGACCTCAAATTCCTCTTGTATTTAAGCACAGCTCTAGCTTTTTTCCCACGCTGTGTCTTTTGTCCGAGGTTGCTGTTCATCAGAACGAAAGGTTAAATGCTGGCATGCACCTGTGCCTTTTCACAAGCCTCCTTAGAAAACCAATTAAACATCTCTGCCGTCACAGAAGAAGCTATAATCCAGTTAAGGGGAATTCTGGACAATAGCGTTTCTTAATTTCTCGTCAAAGAGGAACCACGTTTACAATAAACATTTAGCATACCTGATTCTTCTGGATCATGTCTGCATGCCTTGTTATTTGTTTTTGCTAATCTTGAAACTTCCCCCCAGTTACCTTTTAACCGCTTTGGGTGTTTGGTTAGTTGTAATGCATCATAACTGTTCAATCTTTGAAGTCTTGCCAATCTGGAATTTTGTTTCACAAGGGAAATTTTAAAAGCACGCAAACCTGCATTCTGACTTGATTACTTCAGTCTAGCAAGATGGCTTGAAGGAATATTTCACCTGAAAATGAAAATTGTCACTCTACTCACCCTCATGTTGTTCCAAACCTGTATGATATTCTTTCTTCTGTGGAACATAAAAAAGGAGATATTTTGAAGAATGTTTTAACTGTTTTTGTCTGTACAGTAAAAGTCAATGGATTCCAAAACAACTTTGGAGTTCATTGACTTTCACTGAGTGGACAAAAAACATGAAGACATCTCAGGTGATCCATAAGTCATACAGTATCGAAGCGACATGAGGGTAAATAAATGACTTTAGCTAGGAAGGCCGGAAATATATTTTACGCAGATCAATGCTTGGCAAACATGCGTTTATACGTATTTATGTGGTAGTAAAAAGTACTCGAGGGCTTTAGAGTAACCTTCAAATGTCTATGCTATTAAACCAGATGCGTTGTTGCTCAAGTAGCAGCTATAAACATGTCGACAGTTGAATGTGTGCTATTGTATTTACTAAACTGTTGCACCTCCATGACACTGAGAAATTGACTGTTGAAAAGAAGAGCATTTATGTTAACACGTATGACACATTATGAATTATGTTCAGATAGGTTTAAAATATGCAGTATGACATCTTGCATTTACATACATGTGCATGGTTTGGGTCTTAGAGTTATTGTTGTGGGAAATAATGATTTTTATTCCTTCATCTAATCAAATTCATCCAGAGATCTGTCTGTAGTTAACTCATATTTTGAATATGGTAATGCAAATATTAATAATGTATGTAATGTGAAATATACCAACTTGTTTTGCACAACATTTTTTCATTTCTCTTGTGTATCTGTTGTGCAGTACAAAGTTTTTGATGACAACATTTGCAACCACGCATCTTAAGTAATTCCACTTAAGCCCTCTTGGGTAGATGTTATTCATGCCAGTTGTTAGAATGGAAAGCAGCACTTGAAAACATAAAACAAACATCTTTAATGTGGCAAAACAAAGAGAATTTAATTGACATGGTTTATAAAATCATTCATCAGTGTCACTGAATAGTACTGGCAGAGTTAACAAAAATACATTTTATCACGTCTTTCATAGTTGCTAGTCTCTGGAGATGAATTGAGAGGATATTTTATGTTTAAGAGAGACAAACAAACATGGAGTTGGAAGGCTAGTCTTATATAAACTACCACAAATTCAGATCCAAACAGCAATCGCTTGGATACAAGTTCCAAAAGTTTAGCACAAAATAAAGCAATAATCCTTGGGAAGGCTTGAGTCATCTTATGTGCACTTGGCTTTAGTTACACTAACTGTCAGAAGTTTGGAATATTTGTTATTGTTATTATTTTACGATTTTTGAAAGAGGTCTCTAATGCTCACTGAGGCTGCTGATTAAATTGATCAAAAGAGACAGTAAAGCCATAATGTTACCAAAATAAATGCTGTTCTTTAGAACATTCTAGTCGTCTGAGAATTCTAAAAAGTATTGGTTTGAACAAAAATTTAAAGCAGCAAGTAGGAGTTAACCAATTATCGGCCTGGCCGATTATTGAGCATTTTTATGGTTATCAATATCGGTCATTTTCAAAACTGATTTGCTGATAAAATGATTTAAAAGCATTTAAAGAAAGTTTTTTTCAAAGCCCTTGTTATTCTTAATTTTGAAATTAATTTTCATTTTTACTCTAGACATATATATCGGTTATCGGTCTACTTTAAATGTAATATTTGGTGTCTGCATCAACCCTGAAAATCACGTATTGGTTGACTCCTATTTTTCAACATTGGCAATAAGAACCAAATCAGCATAGAATTATTTTTTTGGATATTGCGACTTCTGAAGTCTGATTTAATGGCTGCGTTTTTGCACTGGAGAGTAAAAAATCATGTATATATTTTTTTTAAATTATAATTTAAATTAATTTACTTTATAATATTTGTCAAAATATTATTAGGATAAGTAAATTTCATTTAATTTATAAAATCTCAGTCACGTTGTCCCCCACATTGAATGCAAGTCAATGGGAACCAATGCTATTTTGGACTCCACTAAATTTCATTGCAAGGACAAACAGTTGAATCATCTTCAAAATATATTTGGTGCCTTTCATCTATGACTTCATTGTTTTTGATAATAAATCAACATTGTATATCTGACTTTTTTGAATTTTATGGCATGAGCACCGTTTGGAACTGACAGTGAAAGCCGTGCCAGGCAGTGCCACAGTCAGACGTCAGCATAGTCCAAACAAACACGCTGTGATCCTGCAGCAGAAAGCAGGACCAGGAGCAGAAGCTAATGTTTGCTTTGACTTCAGAGATGCCGTATATTTCTTCAGGACTCTCAAAATAAACTTTTGGCAAAAAGATTTATGTTCAGCCTCTAATCTGGGCATTTGGAAGACCTGCTGAAGGTGGGCGAGCGAATAAAAAAAACTGAGCCCAGGATCAAGCTGACTGAAGTATTTAGTTGCTAACCTGACTTAGACATGTTCCTGCATGGAAGGGGTCAAACGGAGAATTGTAACAAGACCCCGGGGGAAAGCAAAAGAGATACTCACCACAGATAAGGAAAGCGGAAATTTCCAAGCAGTGACGATAAAGTGTAGTTGTAAGGAGAAATCAATGATTGAGCTACTGATATCAGGTCAACTCGCATCATCAGCAGATGTGAATGGTCTACCTGTGCAGTGTCAGTTTGCTGGGTTTCTCCCTGTTGTCGTCGAGGTGTTTGCAGAGCAGTGACGCCAACACTTCCCTGTAATTAAACTGAGTGCCTAGAGCAGTTCCCCCACCAACGCCCCCTTCTCAAACCAAACTGCCTGTCTGCCGGCTGGGAGGTCCTTCTAGTGCCAGAGCTTAAAATAACAACGACCTGCTCACTCTCCCCCTCTTGTGTTTGCTGATTGTTCTGTCACCCATGCGGTAATTCCAGCAGGTCTGCCTCCTCCGTCAGTCTAATTACCTTCCTGCTGCTTCCTCCTCTGAAGAGCTTCCATGCAGAACGGTTCCTTATTAGCACTATAGTTTAGAGTTACATTTATTAACTTAGCGTCATTTCATGTACGGAGACTGGGGTCTGTGTACTTGCTATATCTTTATGTTGTAGTGTCTATTGTGAACACAAATGCTTGTAGGTAGGTATTTAAACCACTTGCTGATACTTTTCACAAAAAGTATTATTTTGTGATCAAGATCTGACTGAAAACAAAATAAATTAGCTAAAGCATTGTGTAAATAGACTACTTTTCAAAGGTTTGAAGTCTTTTACAGTAAAAAAATAATACTATGAAATATGATTAATATTTAAAATATGTTTTCTATTATTATTATCATTATTATCAATGTTGAACACAGTTGTGGTGCTTTTTTATTTTTGTTAAAATACTTGTTTTTTTCTAAATTCTTTGAATAGAAAGTTTAAAAGAGTAGCATTTATTTAAATTATTTTGTAACATTATGAATGTCTTTACTGCCATTATTGGTCAATTTAATGTATACCTGCTGAATAAAAGTATTACTGAATAACTTTTAAATGGTGGAGTGTATCTAGAATCACAGACATTCTTATCTGGTCAGGAATAGGTGTGTGCGATATTGAAAATATCTCTATTTTCTGGAATTTTTATTGATAACTATAATTAGATGATATTTTGCGTTATGTGCTGGGATCTGGACAGGTGACTCCTAAAGTGTTTGATATTCTTCATATTCTGTGTGGTGGTCAGTTCACACTGATAGAAATAATCCTTTCCAATACGTTAAAATAGATTTTTATCTTTTATGTGTATTTTACTTTTATAAAGCAATTTTTTTAAAAGTGTTTTTTTGTCAAATTCTTACATTTAATTAGTAAATTATAATAATAATAATAATACATTTTGGCTGATACCAAGCAAATTAAATCAGTATAAAATTCATCTTTGCAATGTAAAGGAAACAGAATCTGACATTTTAGATGTATTTACACACCACTGTTTAGTGTACAACATGAATGCATTTAACCTGCAGTAAACATAAAACGTTAAATACAGATATTTGAAATTATTTAAATAATAAAAAAATTTAAAAAAAAGAAAAACTTTGAATGTGAAATTAAAACCGCCAGTAGGTGGCAGCAAGTCACTGTTAATAAGGAGTCATTCCGATTGAACCGAATCATTTAAATGGTTGATTCATTCAGGAATGAAAATCTGTCGTGTTGCGCAGATGCAAAACAGCAGTGTGGTTATGATTGGAATTATTTATGTTGTTGAAACAGGAAATATGGTGTCTAAAATGTAAGTCTCTTAATATTAAATTCTTGTTTATTGAACTGTTGTAAAAAAAATTTATAAATATAGGCCTATTTGTATTAAAAACAATCATATCGCACTCTTTGTGTGATATGGATTAACTATATGAAATGATATAAATATATACATTTTCTGTCCCCATATCTTGAATTTTGTGATCTAATTGCATTTTATTTTATTGTTTGTTGCATTTAACCACCTTTTGAAAACCTACTGTGCTGGAAACTTTTTTCTTTAGGATTCTTTGACTGTCACATTTGATCAATTAAATGCATCCTTACTTAATAAAAGTATTGTTCTTCTTTCTTTCTTTATACTTTTTAATATTAGTCATCCACAGAGAAGGAAGGAATTTGTTCAAAGCAAAGTTTGCGCAAGAAAAACAGACATGTTTCATTTAAACTGGATGGCAATTGCAAAGTTTATCTGCGGAACTGAATTTACACCCTCAGGCAAAACTTTACAAATAAGATCATTGTCATTCAAATAGAATGCTAGAGGAGGTGAATGATTCTTGGCTGCCTGTCTGCCACAAGCTCAGTGAGACTGCTGCTCCTTGAGTTTGGGGGTTGACCAACTCTGGAAACCAGATGGAAGATTCTAGAAAGTGGGTGAGATGAGAGCTCCAGTGCAAACAAAGACAGCTTGGGCTTGTTTATTTGGATTGTCTCAGAAAACCTCCTACTTTGCGAGCGAAATCCTGAAAGCTTGCTCCCTTCTGTCGGCTGGGGGCTCAAGACCTTACTGTGAAAAACAAGAGGAGGAGGGAGTGAGGAGAATGTGTGTGTCTTCTGCTGGCAGAGTCATGGGGATGCCAGAGCAAGGAGAAACTGATGAATGGGTAGACAGGTCCGTGGCCTTCCTTTCCTCTCCAGGGTTTCCCATAATGCCTTAACATGGAAGTCTTTATAGGCACAGGGGCGCTGCCAGATATCTGGTCTGGTTGCTAACAGCAACTTAACGATGTGCTGAAATATACAGTGTCTCTCTGTCGTTCTGGGCTGGAGCGCTATAAAATCTTCTAATGAGGATCTGACTGTAAACTTGAAGGTTGATAGCTAAAAAGCGAGAATTTAGGAGCCAGAATGAATCAGATTGATTGTTATTTGTTGCCATGCATGTCTAAAAGAGGGTAAGATTTCTTTCTTTTTTTTTTTTTTTTTATAAAAACATTAATCAAAAATGACAGTCAAGATGTAATTATATATTCTAATATATAATTATATATTATAAATTACTTGTCACAAATGATTTAAAATAACAGTGTCTAATAGCTTGCCTTGTTGGCAGAGGCTATTTACACTAATTCCGCCCACCAACGTGTGATAGCGCTAGTCAAATTTACCAAATATGCTTGACTATAGTCTGCTCCAGTGCCACAGATGGTAAAGTGTGTGTCATGCACATTTTTAGGGGATCAACCCGGGTTCGAATCCACCTTTTGCAAACTTTTTTTTCTCCCTTTTCAAGTTTGAAATCACATCTATTTTTACATTTATTTCTTTTTAATAGAAGTGAAGGAAATAATCATAATGTTGAAAATAAAGTAATGTGTAGAGATCAAGATGGGTGTAGGGAGGGCTTTATTGTTCCAATAAGGTGGCATCAATTTAATAATTGGAATTAAAATGAGCATTTACACTCAGTAAGTTATTACTGCATACTGTTTTATAATGTACTATAATACTGAGGTGTAGATAATTGCCACTGTTTGCAATAAGTAGTATAAATAGCAGAAAATCCTGCTATTTTAACAGTGTAAATAGAATCTATAGCTATTTGCATTGTGTAAATAGCATCTATCGCACTGCAAATAGCTGTTGCCTTAAAATAAATGCCTTTTTTATAATAGGATAGTTAAGTAGGAAGCGAAGTGGTAGAGAAACGAAAAAGTTCCACGAGCTGGGACTTCAAACTTGTGACGCTCCAAGCACAACAGCTCTATACCTTAACAGCACACTGCCCACGAGGCATTGTGCCAACTAAACTAAATAATACGCTTATTTCAAAAACATAAAAAATGTGTAATTACTTCAATTCATTTTGACAGCTAATGCATTTCCTAAGGAGTGGTACAGTTAAAAGATGACTACATGTTTTTCTTCTCAGGATGTAAAGATCTTCCGGGCGTTGATCCTGGGAGAGCTTGAGAGAGGGCAGAGCCAGTACCAGGCTCTCTGCTTCATCACACGCCTCAACCACAATGAGATCATCCCCAGCGAGTCCATGGCCAGACTCCGACAGGTCAGTCCGTTGCTCCCTCGGAGGCTGACGACAGTCACTGGGGTGAAAACAAGCAGAGTTGAGCTCATGGGTTAACTGTGTTTTGCGTAGGAGTGTGATGTTTTAAATGGGAGATCTCAGAGGAACAAGGCTGTAAAAGGCCTTTGATGAGTGGTTCCTGGGAGGGCGGCCAAGGTCTTAGATGTGTGAATATGAATGAAAGGTGTGAGAAAAGACTGGAAACGTCTTTAAAGAATGACGGGTAATACTAAAAATCTTCTTTTTTGTATTCCAGAAAAATCCCCAGGCCATCCGCACAGCAGAAGAGAAGAGAAACACGGAGATGCTGAGCATGAACGTAGCAGTCAATTTGACACGGACGTGGCAGCTGAGCGCCCACATCCACAACATGTGCAGCGTCGCTCGAGAGGCCGTGTACACGCGCGAGGCTGATGTCAGACACTGGCTGGACAAAGGCAAGCATGCTTACTGAGTCCCTTAATTACACCCTACCAAACCCAGGACGCTTAAATATATCACTGACTTAGTGCACTTCACTTATTAACCCTCTATAGTCTGATGTATGAAATAATAATCACACAAATCACTTGAAGTCCACAATAACCTTTAGACAAAATATGTAAAAGATAAATTAATTCTAATTTAAAAAATGCACTCTGTAAATCATGTATCATTTGACATATCAGGCTTTAATCGTGAATTTATTAATCGTGAACAAACAATGATTTTCATGATTGAAATAATAGTCTTTGAAACATTTATTAAATTCAGCATTTTTGTTCAGCATATTTATAAATGAATATATGGTAAATATAAATATGTATAAATACATTTTCAGTGTGTTTGTTTATTTTATATGTAAATATGTATTTGTATGTATGAATAATATTGAACGTATAGAACATTTGGTTGCTAGTTGCATGACTATTATTAACATATTGGCTGTTTATTGTATATTCTGCATGACCATATTCGACATCCCCCCATTATATATGCAGAAAGAAGTTATGTGGTTTTAATAATTTAAAAAGCAGACTAAAAATATTTAATATAAAATGTATAACAAATAAAATAAATGATGCATCAAGAACATTTGTATAATGAAAAGTGATGTTATTTTTAATAATTATAAAGCAGACTGTGTCCCTCTATATGTCTGTTAATGTAATAATAATTCTGGAAGAAAAAGTTTTTAATTTTTATTATGTTAATATAAAAAACTTGTGTTTGTTTGTTGGTTTTTATTGTATTTGCTGTATTTTTTAATTGTTTTTGTCATGAAAATAGCCTTTAGATACTGACATGGCATTAAATAAATTTATACTACTACTGCTACTACTATTAATATCCTAAAAATCTCAATTAAATTATTATGAGTAATTAAAATAAATTATGGTGTATATATATATACCATACAGTAAAAAGTAATGTGATTTTAATAATATAAATATAAATAACTATATTTAGACTCTATTTGTAAAATATTTATATTTGTAATACATTTTATTTGGTTAAATACT
>JAUMHE010000067.1:9023334-9044830 GCA_032359235.1 Enteromius mattozi
CCACAGACTTCCCACTGAGGTGCCTTGATACAGCACTCTGGGAACAGCCTATTCGTTCAGAAATTTCTTTCTGTGTCTTACCTTCTTGCTTGAGGGTGTCAATGATGGCCTTCTGGACAGCATATGTATTTGAAGTTATATAAAAAATAGCTGTTTAAAAATATTGGTCATTATCCAAAATAATATATCAAATAATAACTAATAATAAAACCACCAGATGTTGCTATTTATTACTAGACTTAATATTATAAAAACAGTTTTTGAAGTTTATTATCCTATTATTAATGATAATCAGTGTTTCTACACGTTGAAGACTAATTAAATTGGGTCATATTTTGGTAATGTTTTTTTCAGGAGATGGAAACAAAGTATTATAATCTACTTCGCCAAAGGCCTGTTGGGTCAGCCGCAGATCCGGACGAGAGCAGAGGTAACGAGAACACCACAGTGACTGCTAAACATTTCAGATCACACAGCCTTTGACTCAGAGCTTCTGTTTCAGGATTATTCCATCACTCTGCTCTGTCTCATTTCTCCCACAGATAAGAAATAGAGTGGCAGAAGTTCCCGGCTCCTGTGATGATGGGGGCATCGCTTCTATCCGTAACATGCTCCGCACAAGCCTGTCTTCCTCACTGCTGAACACCTCCATCCGAAATATGAGGGGAATATTCTAACAAGGCCTCTCGCTTCTGTCAGCACTCGTCAATTAGGGAAGACGGACTGTCTCCTCTCTGCCTTACCTGTCCCGAGTACATGTCCTCATTCCTACGAACGTGGGCAGCCCAGTCTCTTCTCCTTCCCCGGCAGCCCTAGCTAAAGAAAGGAGAACTACACCAAAATGTACAAAGCTGTGTGTTTAGAAAATATCTAAGTTGAGAAAGGATTTTTTTTTTAAACTAATAATGTATTAAGCTGTTTTCTTTTTTTAAATCCCAAGATGTATTTATTTTTCCTTTTAGTGTTTTCCATGTTTCTCGCATGCTTCTGGCTGTTGAAACTCTTAAGCTGTCTGTCGCTGTAGGCTCCAGTTTGACTGAACAGGGCGAGCACTCCAGAATTCAGACTCTTTTCTCCCCCACAATTTTTTACGCGTGGAAGCCCAAGTCTGTGCAGTACATAAAGAGAAGCTTTTTTTGCTCAAGGCCTCCCTCAGTTACTCCAGCCAGCTGACATTCCTCCCAGAGCCCTGGACTGATTCATTCACCCCTGAGACCCTCCTGCTGAGATGAAGAGTGGATGGAGCTCAGGCTCTCTTGGTCTGCAGGTACATTTTGATGACTGCAAAAAAGAGAAGATTGGCCATCAGGATTGAAGGTGATGCAAAACCTGGAAATAAAGATGCAATGACAAAACCTTTGTGCTGATCGATTTTGGCAGGCTTTTTTTTTAATCATTCTTGACTTAGAATGGAAATTCGAGTACCTTGTCAATCAAAACTCCATAACTCATGTTGATCGTCCTTTAACATGGACGAGACGAGTTTGTGATTTCAGTCAGAAAAAATAGTTGAGTAGTTTCATATTTCTTTTTCTTCACAAGACAGGAAGCTTTTTAGCATTAGTGCTACTAAATGGAGAGCAAAGATTGCGAGCATAATTAATGCTCTAATTATGTGCTGCCACAGAGAATGATCGGAAATTTAGTTTGTTTTTGAAGTCGTGCAAGCCTGTCTCCTCGTAAAGCAGCTAAATGAGTTGTGTTTTCTGGCAGGCTTTATCGTTATTCCTCATCAAGGGTACATAAAGTGGGTACCAACTAAATTGTACTGTCATCATTCACCGTTACAGCGTTTTATGATCAATACCAATTTGCTTCTGCCATGATTCTTTTCTTGACACACCCTGTGTGTGAATTATACACGGACTTGTCGGTGTGATGAATCTTTCGTTCTTTCTGTGAGGGATTTTGCAGTACAATGTATAAGGTTTAACTTTTAGCACCCATGGTCTTTAAAATCTTACAATCTTAGAATATTTTAACAAAATGATTTTATTTTGATGAGGATAGTAAGTAAATCTATAATAATGAGAAAACGCAACTTTCTCTATATGATGTAGTGATCTCAACAGCAAGGCCTCGGGCTGTTTACTGTTATGATTATCTATGATTAATATATTTAGTGCTATATGAAAAGGGATAAAGGATTAAATCCAATGTTTCATAATGATACGATCTGACATAGATTCTCTTCGCCAGAGAAATCTATCTATCTATAGGTATTGCTATTATTGTGTCTGTTTTACACAACCAGTTAAACCTTTTATATTAATTTTACCAAAGCAACCAAAATATAACATGACATTTAATTGATAATTATAAATTCCTACAGTTACCTTTTCATTAATTACGTAATTCCATATAATTCAAACAAGAGTAATAAATTATTTTTAAGTTATTGATTCCACCTAATTCTTCTTTTTTTTAAATTTAAAATATCTTTTAAAATGTTCCTTCTTGAAATAGCCTACTGCTTATATACATTCAGACAGTTTTGTCATGAGTCAGGTGGCTGTAATTACACACAAATTGAGGCCACAACATTTTTTTTTTAACAGTGGATTTACAAAAACCATTTAAATTTTAAGAGATGCTTTTTCAACATTGACAAAAATATGGTTTATTTGAATTATCACTCAGTGGCTCAGTTAATAAATTTACTTGGAAGTATTAAGATAACTAACATTTACATGTTCATTGCTCTATAAAGTTAGAGGTTAATTTTAAAACCAATTACATTTTTATGATTTAATTAACTGTTAACATGCACTTCATGTTGTAAATCACATTAAATGGAATATAATTTCTTAGTTTTTATATTTTTATGTAAATGTTGTACAGGTTGATCCTATTTCAAATAAACATAATAAGTTAGGTCAAAAGTAATCCAAAAGTATTCTGATTACATTACCAACATTTTTATCAGTTAATTGGGAATCTGTAAAAGATTACAATTTGTAAGTAATCTACCAGCACTACTTTTTAAATTCCCCTTCAGGTTTAAATGAGTCCAAAATCTGTTGTTACTACAAAGTTTTATTTTATTTATTCAAGCGTTACATTTTTCCTTATAACAGGGGTCTTGAGTTACTGTAAGTCATGAATATCAAGATTAGGATCATACATCAAAGAGTTATTATATTCTTTGCTTGAGACATCCAACATCACATGGTATAAATAACCAAGTGTGCAGCAGATATTTTGTCGATGATACAGTGACAGGCCAGTAGAGGGCAGATAGCGCTTGTTGTCTGTCTAGAGACTCTCTGTTTGCCCATAGGGCTGCAATGACATCAATGCTCTGGGTTTAACTGGGCTCTACAGGTTAGCCATGCAGATACAGAGCAGAGCAAGCGTTTAAAACGACAGCTCCTGTTAAGCTCAGCCAGTCCACCTCAGGCATTGCTCATTACCACGACACTTGTTGCAAATCATTAAAAAAGAAGAAAAAAGCTCTTCACTTAACCACATGCTCTTGCATACATCAGTAGTGCTCATTCAGATGAATCGCAGAGCTCCATTGTAGCCTCAGTCAAGTTTCCCCTAAGCGGTTTTAGTGAGACACTCTGTTCCTCTGAAGGAAAGTGGTTACCTTTTTATCTTATGTGTCCTCTGAGTTAATATGTCCTCATGGTTTCGTCCTCAAAACACGGTGCAGTTAAGTGCAGAGAAACAGACAGTCAGCAGGATAATTGATTGTCTCAGTCTCGGCATGCACCTGTCAATTATCTAATTGAAGCACTGAGGGGGGTAAGAAGAAGGGCGAACCGTGGTGACACATCACATCTCTAGCAGTCTCTCAGGTCACCTAGACCAACACAAGAGTCATTCCTGTTTCCATACTCTCTGTTCCACACACTTGAGAGCAGTATGCTTGAATACACAAACGTAAACTATTGAAATATGAGGCTTTATGATGTTCTAAAAATTGCTGTGGTTCTTACCAAGGTATGGCGTCCAAGTGAGACTATTAGTGAAAAATACAAGATCTAGAAGACGATTTATGTTTCTTCATCACAACAGATGTGGAGAAATTTAGCATCTCATCACTTGTTCACCTGCAGTGAATGGGTGCCGTCAGAATGAGAGTCCAAAAGCTAGTAATCCACAACAGTTTTTTCAATCTGTTCAGATGAAGAAACAAACTCGATTACATTATAATCTACATTCCCATTCATATAATCCTCGTATTATTTTGCTTAGCCGTATTTAGAATTGTGTCTTCCGTTTTTGGTGTAGCTCTATAGCCTGTTGAAAATGACCTGGATTTACGTACTGTAGCGTTAACCCAATAATCTGTACATTGTAATCTTCGAAGTAGATGTCATAATAAATGTTATAATTTTAAAACGAGCGGTCCATTCGTAAACTCGTACGACTTTATCGTTACCTTCATGTTGTCCAAATATAAACAGAAGACGACGAGCGCAGCACTGGGAAGTGCTGGAGATAGAAAGGTAAGAATAAAAAAGTCGCTTCTTCCTTTCATTTCATGTGTTTTCCTTCACTGGCCTATTTGACATTTTCCAATCAAACGCCGCAGCACGCAGTTTTCCTGTGAGTATATGATTGTCAGGCGCCATTAGTTGTCTGTTGCTAAGCATGTAGTGGTAATGTCATGGTATTTAATCGATTCTCATTTTTATGACACAATATTGATTCTTAAATCCCGATATGACATCTTAAAAATGTCCATACAACAGCTTGTAAAAATGTCACATAACGTTACATTTACCTCCGACTTCAGTGACTAGTCAACTGGAAAAATGAAGAGGAGAATTTAGCTAAAGATAGGCTATGCACCATATTTATTGTACATTTATTATAATAAAAACTGAAGCTTACACCTACAACACTATCAGTAGCCCACAACACTGACTTTTCCCTTCTGCCTGAAACTAAACTAGGCCTACTACTTAAAAATAAAGGTGCTTCACGATGCCACATAAGAAACTTTCTGTCTAAATAGTTCCATAAAGAACTTGATGAAACTGTTTCACAAAAGGTTCTTTGTGGTGAAAGAAGGTTCTTCAGATTATAATAAACTGGTTCGTTGTGGAACCAAAAAAGGGTTCTTCTATGGCATTACTGAGAAGATCCCTTTAAGCCCCTTTATTTTTTAAGTTTGAATGTTCTACAGGCTAGCACATTATGTGTGGGTTTGGTTAGCTCATTCGTTACAGTGGGCGTACATCCTCACAGCCACTTTCTGGCTGACATATTGTGCTACCCATATTTTAACACATTTATTAAGGTACATAATCATAGTTATTTTCCACTTGACATGATGTGATATCCATATTTTAATATAAAAAGTAAATCATCCTAACAAAAAAGCACATTTAATGGCAAGCGTGCCAGTTAAAGTCGCTCTGAGTGATTTTCAGAAAAGCAGGCCATGGCACAAATAAATATGAAAGCTTGACATGAATTTGGAATTTTTTAACCTAAAACAATAGTACTTAAAGGCTTGATTTCTCAATGTGAATGAGCCATTTTATTGTCTTTTGAGACATCTAAGTTTGACCGAGAGAGTTTTTCCCAGTACAGTGAAGACAATAAGCTAGGCTATTAGAAACCTCTCAAGCTTATTATCACGTAACGTGGAAGCAAAGAGAGAAGCAAGGAGAGGTTACGAGTGCCCCGTAGGATGCTAGTGTTTGATTATGACCTCACTTCCACCCCTCGATGAGTCATGAACCTCTCCGCTCATATTGACTCGTCTAAATGGAACGTTACCCCTCGGCATTTAGTCTCACTGGAACAGCACTCAGCTGCTTTTAATTACATAGGTGAACAAACCTGGCTTAATATAGAACGAATTAACACGCCCCCACCAAATTATTATTCAAACCACTCAGGGAAGAACACATGAGTTAGTGTGAATGACATTTGTGCTATAAGAGATTGGATGAATTGAAAAAGTCATGCACAAATTATTTTTCCAGTCGTCTTCTGAATCGCGCACTAATTTTAGCAGAGCTGAGCTTTAGAACTTTATTGCTGATGACGGGAAATACTACAACATGCACTGGATTGATATGCAAATCAAAGTTGTCACTGACACAACTGTGTTTATAGTATACTATTAACAATACAGTTAAATATGCTACTGTATAAACGAGTCTGTTGTGAAAAGTGAATGAGATGAGGGTTTTGATGTCTGGATCACGAAATGCGTAAAATAATTGCCTACGAAATGAAATTTACCAATATTTTTTGAAAAAGGAGAAAGGTGCTGATGATTCTAGGGGTCCCGGCTGTTGTAGTCTGAATTGCGATATGTAAATTAAACATTTTGAAAGAAAAGCTAGTTGCGAGATGTTAACTCAGAATTCAGAGAAAGTTTGAATTGCACTTTTAACTGAGAATTCTTAGGAAAAAAAAGTTGGAATTGCGAGATGTAAATTTCTTGAACAAGGAGAAAGGTTTCTAGGGGTCCCGGCTTTTCTAGTCTGAATTGCGAGATGTAAACTCAAAATTTTGTGAACAAAAGAATAAAATCTGAATCGAGATTTCAAGTAAGCCCAACAGTCTCACAACCATTTCATATGTATTTTACGTATTTTACAAAGTGGCTAATTCATATAAATTCGTACAACCTCACTTGTACGATTTTATATGATTTGTCTAAAACCCCAGTGATGGTAAGTTTAGGGGCGGGGTTAGGTGTAGGTCATTTGTACAAATTCAAACAAATTGGCAATTTGTAGAATACATACGATTTAGCAAAAATCGTATGAATTTGAACGAGTGAGCACATATGAATTTGTATTAATTAGCCACCTCATAAAAAATATACAAATTGCTGTGAGATTGGGCTGAAAAAATTATGAAAAAAGAATCTTTAGGAAAAAGTCTGAATTGCAAGATGTTAACTCAAAATTCTGAGTAAATATCCAAATTGCACCGTTAACTGAGAATTCTTAAAAAAAAATACGGTAAGAATTGTGAGATTAAAAAATGCGAGACATTAACTTTCAGAAGTGTGCTATAAATTCTGAGTTAACTGTCTGAATTTCAAGACAGAAGCTTGCAAAGTACTGAGAAATTCCTTGCAATATATAAATTTGGAATTGCAAGAAATAAAGGGAGATTATATGTTTCAGTTACATAAATTTTTTTTATTCCGTGGTGGAAACAGGCTGCCACGGCTCTGCACACAATTTATGCTTTAACATATAGTACTGAAAATTTACAGGTGTGACTGTGGTCATATAATGTGTTTGTTCCTCTCCTAAATAACCAATTTCTGTGTGAATCGCATTAAGTCCTCAAAAACAAGACTGACAACCGTATTCTGCTGCTGTGTGAACACGGCCTCTAATGCAGAACTATGGCAAATGTGCAAAGCAATCGATCAGCGCTGACAACAGACTACCACCGAGTAAAGGCTGGTGGAGTCTCTGTACGATATGCTTCACGGCCCCTCTCCTCCCACTCTCATTGTGTTCGTGTCTCCGTGTCCTGTCCACAGGGAGCGCGCGGCTCAGCTCAAGTTCATACGGATGGTGCCCCATAAATTTTAGCAGCCCTTTCTCCTGTAGGGTGCCAACAACATTGATGTACTTATCGAGCTGTTGGTTGAGATGGAGTTGAAGGCGGGAGGGGGTTTAACCAATGTCTCATTACTGTGGTGAGCAATCCGACACGTCTGCTTCATCATTCTGGGCCTCCTGAGTGAAGCGTTCATCTGAGAGATACAGATGCCAGAAATGACCCTGGTATGTTCAGGGGCCTGGTGCCCTTTCTTTGGCCGCAAAGCAATGAGATAAATTAATGGCACTTCCATCTTTTTCTAAGACTCTATCGGATGCCTTAAGCCCTGTTTAATTATGATGGAGACAGGGCCTGGGTGCTTTGAGCGTGACATCAGAGAAGATGAAATGAGTCATTCTAACCTTGCACTTGATAAGGTCCCATGCAGTAAGAGTCGGGAAAATTCTGGTCATGATTTGGCACTTTGCTGGGTTATGGATTACTGCAGACCACTTACAGTTTATTCACTGACCGCTGATACAAAATTGGAAAGCATTTGTGAAAATCATAAGTTTTAAAGAGACTGCAGCAACATTTTCAGAAGCCAGGGTGCATAGGTTTTATCACTCAGCCAAAAAAACAAATATTTACAAGCTACTTGATTGAAGTGTGTGATTTTAGTGCCACCATACAGAGTTTTGAGTCTGAGTGTGTATGTGTGTGTACACACTTTTTTTACATATAACTTTTTTTTACGACAACATTCTGGCACTGTATATGCACACTCTACAGTTGTGCAAATTTTTTACATTTAAATGTCAATATGCTGAAGATAATCATTTCAGTGTCTATTCACAGGTATGAAATTGTGTTAGACAGTGATAGGGAAAGTTTTTTTTTTTTAAAGTAACACATTACAATATTGTGTTACTCCCCAAAACGTATCTAATTGCATTGCTTAGTTACTTTTTATGGAAAGTAATGCCTCAGATTACTTTTGCATTACTTTTTCTCATATGGGCTGGACTTAGTTGTTGGTTTTTAATATAAAAGGTTCTATTTTTTGGCAAATGTAAATGCTCTTTCACACCAAAAAAGGTGGAAATAAATATTCATCAGCCTTTCTGGATTGCATGAAGCATAATACACAGGAGAAGAAAGAAGAAGAAACAAAAATGTCATGTTTATCTAACATAAACGCATTTAGGTAGATCAGGGGCGCATTCCCTTCAGAACCAAACGTAAGTTAACGTCAATCCTCTGCGTCTTCAGCCACTCAGATGTCGGGAGTAAATGACTACTGCTATGTTCATTAATACATTCCACAACAAAACACCTCAATCGCTTAGGAGTCATGCTTGTCTCTTAATCTCAGACAGATGACGGCTCACTGAGGTAAGACACCAGTCCAGTCTGTGTGAAACGCTGCTGTCAATCAACATTCGAGGGAGGGGCCTCTGACCATGTGATGTCACATGCTCAGACTGCTCGATTTGAGAAAGGGGAAAACATTTAAGGAGATTACAAAAAAACCACTAGGTGGATTTTTATCATTATAGGGTGGTTGTGTACACAAACTGCCAACACACATTTCATTTCAAACAACTTGTAAAAGTGCATCTGGCATTATATGACCCCTTTAAAATTACCATTAAGATCTCATTCTTTCAGCAGTATTTTTTTGCACATCCATTGTCAAAATGATTAATTTTGATGTATAAAACAGCATTGTTTCCACCCTTCAATGGCACATAAAATCAAAAAGAATACGATTGGACATTTCCCATGTCACTCAGACAGTCTCTTCCTGTTCTTGAACCAGAATTAGCTTCACTACAAACCAAACGCGTTATTACAGATGTCATGGTGAAAAGGTGAGGTCTTTGATATGACGCTGGCATATGATACATATGTTCCTGCCACTCTTTATCCATTTGAAAAGCATGCCCAGCGGTGAGATAGCAGGAGGTGGAATGAATGGCTCTTTGGGAACGTTGAATTGTTTGTAGGTGACAAAAAAGGTCAGGTGATTTAATCTATCTGAAACACTGTCACAGCATTCTGATCAATACGCTCTCATGCTAATGTCAGCGTGAGGAGACAATCCTCGCTACGAGTAGCAGGTGGATAACAAAAGCCTGACTGGAATTTAAAATGACTTTTGTGCTGTTGTCTGTTACCTTTGCAGGTCAAACTCAATACGGAGCCCTTCTAAAGAGGCAGTCAGACATCCTGCTGTCCACTTTAATGCTTCTGCAGGAAAAGGGCACCTGTTTGCCAGTATTGCCGTTCTTCCAACGGTCCTCGCCGCTGCTGAAAAGTTCAGTACGCCTTTTACCTACAATAATGAAAGGTTTGAGAGATACAGAAATACACACTTCCTCACGTGTTGTAGACAAATGTAACTCAAGTTCTACTTGCAATCTAGTTTTATTTTTAATTCTGTGTTTAAAAAGGGAGTGGCTTCCCCACTCTAATTGCTCTTACGGTAAATTCAAAAGGCCTGTTGACTCCGGTTAGCCCTTAATAATGTTTACATTTTGACTGACACTTAAAGCTAATCGTGCAGACCTTGAGTAAACCAACATACACGATAAACAGGGGAAAAAAACAGTTCCAAAGAGTGAAGATAATCACAAAATGACGGTCGTGGATTGAACAAAGATCTTAATCAAGTTAATTACATGATAGGTTGATTCATTAATCGAATTAACTGCATGATGGCACTGGTTTGGTGAGGTGAGTCATGATTAAACATGTAACACATTATAAGAATTCATTGTTTGTAATTTAACAAAATAAATATGGCCCTTGAGATGCAATCCGTAGATTCAGATATGTGGACAGATGGATGGCTTTTTGTTTATGCTCATTTTGTTTTCCTCAACATATCACCCATGAGACTCGGTTATTGTAAGTAGAGCTTGGCGTGCGTAAACAAAGATATAGTCTGCTTATACAATATTAATATCTGTTTAAGAGGGGTGAATTTGCTATCAAAGGCCTGAGAGTTCAAGTGAGGATATTTTTATTGAATAAAATGTTGGTCCTGAATGTTGGTCCTTATTTCAGACTAATTACTTTTAATATTTTTTATTTAATATTCCAGTTCTAAGTGCTATATGCTGTGCTACATGTGTACACTACTTTTTTGGATAAACTATTACTTTAAAATCAGTTTAACTAATTTCATCTGGTTGCATAATTTTCAGAACTCTGTTATATATCATCAGAGAGTGAATGGCAGTTTTGTTAAATGAACATGGGTCTCGGTTTTATGGCTTCAGAACACTAGGCTTTCTGTGGTTGGATGTTGGGAGAATGCCAGAGCTGTTACGCAGCTGTCTGTCTGAGAGAGGAGAGGAATCTATACTTCTGGCTGACACAAACACAACAGCACAGCAGTGCATTCAGGCCCAGGAGATTGGCTGATTCATAACTAATGAATATTTTCCAAGCCTGCTCAGGTTGCACATTACACTTCAGGAGCCACTGAACCAGTTCTGGTTAGCCCCTCATGAAATCTACACTTTTTTGATTTTTTGATTGGAAGAGGAAAAAATGCAGAATGGATTTAAATATTGTAAACTGTGTTAAGCTGAGCTGAGAGTACTACAATCTAATTGGCAGCTAAAAGGCTTATTGGCAAATCACAAAGACTGACAATACTAAGCTCAGAAGTCTGCTCACAGCAAATGGTCTCTTGTCAAATGTGCATGCTTGTAGTGGTGCAAATTGCCCGGTCAGTGACATATAACATAAACTATTGTCAAGGGATAATAAACTGCCAATAACATGTATTTTGCACACACTGCTACATTAATTTTCACACAAACAAATGTAAAGTGTTGATAATAGAAGTGAGAAGCTATAAGGTTTATGTGTCGTTTCTTTATCTCTGCTTTCTTCTGTTTATATGGTGTTGAGCGCATTCATTGTGCATATTTAAAAGCATTTTCATTATTACTTATGCACCACATTGAAGCGGAGGTGAACAAGGTTTTAACTTTAAGGATTTGTCTAGTTTTACACACAAAACAACATTAAATGTCTTCAGGAGACTTGGAATATGTAAACAAACCATATGAGACTACTTTGTGATAATATGTGCGTTCCTGTATTCACAGATAAAAATGGAATTTATAGTAAACTGTAGAATATTGCACCTGCAAAGCAGTATGGGAGTCCATATTCACAAGGACAAAAAAGGGTAATTGTGACATTTTATCTCACAATTCTCACTTTTATTAAGTTTATATCTAACAAATCTGATATATATATATATATATATATATATATATTGAATATACTGACTTTTTCCCCCCCTTAATTATGAATTTAAATCCCAAAATTTTGTCTTGTTCTCTCAGATTTGCAGTTCTGACTTTATATCTCACAATTCTGAGAAATAAGTCAGAATTGTGAGATTAAAGCTGAGAATACACTACACGTTTGTCAGTCCGATAATGAATGACATTTGGTCTTGATGACAGACCGTTAACCTGTCCAAACCATTGTCATTAACATTTTAATATTTGTGAACAACAACCGGCATTTAAATTCTAAATTTATTTATTTATTTTTTAAATCCCTTGGAGGAAACATGCTTTTTATAAGCAGTAGACCTATTATTTACTTCATTTAAAGATTTATTTATTAAAAACTATTTTTGTCAGTTCTATATCTGCTTATTATTACCTTCTAATTGTAAAAAAAAAAATATGTAAAGATGATGTTAAAAAAATCTAAAAATATTTTTCAATCAAATATGCAAATATGGCATTTTGACTGTGTTTGGCAAAGGCTAAGGTCAGTTTAAAGTCAGCATCACATATTGAATGTGATGTTGGTGATATTTACATGACTCACCCTATAATCAAATTCTTAAAGTGTTTGTGTTTTTCTTTTAGTACATTTGGGAGTATTTGTAGTTCTGTCCTTGCCCACCCTGGAGACACTGCTGTTCTGAACATATGCTTCACCAGCCATTGATGTCAAAAATATGACGTTCCATCAGGTACACCGAAGACCCAGTACACCAGCTTCCCAGGCCGGGATCAGTTCCCTCAATCAATAGTACCAGTGTTTTCTGCACAGAGACAAAGATAAACAACTCAACCTCATGTTAGATGGTCCGCAAACGCAGTCCTGGCAGAGACTTTTATGAGCGCAAACATCATAATGCAGTCTCAAAACACTTGCCCCGACAAGGACAACCATGACTGATTTCCAACTCAAAAGAATCCCTTTCAGTAGCAGAAGTGTCACCTCTCTTTTGTCCAATTCATTTCTCATTTCAGCCATATTTCTGTGTGCTGCACTGCATCTTGTCTACTAGTGGTAGAATGTTGTCGAAATGCGGGGATCATTTACGACTAACGCTCTGCAGCCTAATGTGCGTCTGCATTTCGCCCCAATGCATCATTTCTTCAAATGGAGCTCTTGATTGATGGCCTGCGCCATTCCAAACACCATCCCATCTGTAATAATGCATCACCTGTTGGGCTGTGGTTTGCAGTTTCTATTTGAAATTATTCTGTGATAATGAAGTGCAAATGCCCTTGGTTCTGGCATGAGATTGAACTGCCTCAATGTAACAACCTTTCTACAGGCAAATCATCTCCTTGGCCCCTCGAGTTAATAAATCTAGGTGCTATGAAAAAGACCGTCAACAGATTGTTGTCGTTGATGGATGAAATTTCACAGTGACCCCCTAATACTCACTGTATTTGATAAAACAAGAAATATCTATGCTTTATAAATGATAAGACAGGAAATTATATCCATCACCCCAGGAACATATGCACACTAACTGGTCTGTTTACCACCACTAATTTCTCTCAGCATAAATTTATGTAGCCTGTAAAGGAAACTCAGTCACTTAAAGAGTAAATTTAATGATCGCATTCTGTTGCTTTGGGTTCGCTGCCAGGGGAATCTGAACGATGCCTCAAATATTCATATTTCGTGCAAAAAGTATAGCGTATAAAGATAAAGGTATAACAAATACACTTGGAAAACATGACATTTCAGATTTCATTTCAACTTAATACAGAACAAATCTGTTGCCTCACAGGTGGTTTGAAATGCAGACTTCACAGAACAAAAGTACTGGATGATAACTTTCAAACTTGGCTCACTTAGATATGCGTAATGCGAATGTTAAATCATTGGCACGGATCACACAGTCACAATTGATTTGAGGTTAAAAGTGCCATTACATCTTTGAAGATTAAATGTCTGTTCTATCTGTTCTTTTGACAAGGTGAGTATATGCCTTTATGAAAGATAAAGTGGATGTGCATTTGTACATTTCATTATACTTGCTGGTCTTTTCCTTTTTATAGATGTCAGATGGTTTCTATATGAGGAAGGCTCATGAAGAGCCCCACTGGGTGAAAGTAGTAAGTAGGCCCACACAGAACCAGAACTCTTCATAAGTGGATTAAAATAACAGTTAAATGTCTTAATGGTAGCTGAAAGCATTATTAAATGCTAAATATGTCATTAAAAAACAAAGAGTTAGGGATATGTTGAATTTTGTTAAAATTCTGCTGATGGGACAGTAACTTGACATTAGGTCTCATTCACTAATAATAATTCACTAAAAACTTTCTGACTAATTCCCAAAATGTGCGTATGCACATGAGCTTGTTCGTTCTTCTGTTAGTGAATCTGGAGTCTTCTAAATGAGTGCAGGAGGTTAGTCATTTGCATAAAACACGCCCAAACCAGCTCCATATAAGGGCTTTCCGCAAAGCAGCATTCGTCCAAAGAAAGACAATTATGGCACCGAAACAAAAGACAAAGAAAAAGATCTTTAACGATAATGAATGGAGGTGGAAGCCAGAAAAATTTTGTCTCAGCAAACATATCTGTGCGCTCTCTCCTTAGACCGCTACTTATACTGTATTATTCATTTTTAATTTCTAGTTACTTTTCACCAACCCTGTAAATAACATAACTGATTATTATGTGTATTGTTTTTTATACATGCTTACAAGGCCCCGGGCGTACATGATTATTGCGTACATGAGTTATTCGTGAAAACGTTCGTACGCACATTTCACACAAATATTTGTACGCATGTTTAGTGAATGAGACCCATTGTTTTTACTAGTTAGAGCATGAAATAAACATGAATGAACATTTAAGGGTTTCTGATTTGCGCCGCAGAAAGTACGCTATTTATCAAGTTAAAGTCCACCAACGTTAATCTACTCTCATGTCTGGTTTGTTTGTTGGACAAAATAGCAGATTTGGCATTACGATTGGTCAGATCGCCTGTCAATCAAACTTTTTCATTTCTGAAGTTAATTTTAATTGGTTTTAGTATCATTTACACATGACTGTGTCAAGGTGAAAACATTTGAGATAAATTTACCTTTTTATGACAAGACAAAAATAAGAATAATAAATGCTACTCAAATATCTCATTTTATGAATATATAATATTTTATCGATTTTTTTTTTTTTAAGGAGACATATTTCAAAACTTGACACGGACCCAGTAATCTGTAGAGCTTTCCAGTCATCAGTTTAGCAGAGCCTCCCGCTGCCCCTTTCCTCACCCGTTCTCTGGGAGTTCAAAGTGTGCACCTCTATTGGAATGACAGGTTGCGTGATTGGTGTATGTTTGAGGGAAAAGGTCACAATAGCTTGACATCTGTTCTTATTATCCAGCAGCGTAAATCGACTCTGGGACCAAATGTCAAGAAAACGTGGATTAGATCCAGCTAAGATTGTAAAGGGCTCTGCAAGAACTAGGTCTTCATTAAAGCTACATCATAAAAGGCAGATTTGTTGTGACTCTCTTTGCACCGAATCACAGATGTGTATCTCCTAACTACAATTATATGTCCGTTTAGCCTAAATCTAGCTCTCGGTCCTTGGAGATTCGTCCTCACTTAGCAGAGCTACAGCCTTGCTGATTCATAGGCAGTTCTGCAGGGATGCTGACACACAAGCTATTGAACACCTGCACTGCTCACTGACTCAAGGTTTAGAAAATGCATTAAATTTTAAATACATCATTAAGGGTGGTGGGATAAATGAGAGGCCTCATTAATTATTGTGTGCAAAAACTTGCATGGTCTGTAGATGTGTTGTTTGTATTTATTGACAGTGATTAATCATTTCTGTAGAGTAAGATTAGTATTAGTCCAGTGCACACTATTTAACCATTTCAAGAGGCAATTGTACTGAGAACCACAGATGGGACAAGAAAGAGTGTCTTTGATCTCATGTTAATGTGGGAATTTCCTTTTTGGGCAGCAAATGAGAGAATGAAATGGCTCTCATCTTCTGCACCCCTCATCTGGTGTGTGTGTGAGAGTTTGCTGATGCTGGCAACCTGTTTCTTGAAAAAATGAATTTCTACTCTCACTCGTGTGAATCACTTTCGTATATTGTTATTCATCCGTGACGATTCTGCTTGAGCTGAGTAAAATTTGCTAAATGTTTAGAAGTCCATGTGGAGTATGGGAAGATGTGATTCAAGAATTACTCATTGGCACCGAAAAGAGGGTACTTATGTCTAATGCAAATAATCAGCGCACGCTATGTACACCTGAC
Organism: Enteromius mattozi; assembly: GCA_032359235.1. Taxonomy (NCBI): domain Eukaryota; kingdom Metazoa; phylum Chordata; class Actinopteri; order Cypriniformes; family Cyprinidae; genus Enteromius; species Enteromius mattozi. The sequence continues at coordinate 9,039,388 of JAUMHE010000067.1, forward strand.
GAGAAACACGGGGGATGTTTGGCTCATACATAACAGAGAGTAGGCTAGAGAACGCTGCTTTGAGGACTACTGGAGGCTGCTTCTCTGCTGCCTGCACGAGTAGCGACGACCAGTTAATGCGGGATTGGATTCATTTACAAAAAATACACCCGAACCAAATTATTTATGAGACATTCGTTAAACATCTCGAACGTGCTCCATAACGCTGCTACAACCGAAACAGCCTACCGCGCAACCAGTGAAATTCGATATCCCGAATTAACGACTCCTATGAGTCGGTTCTTTTAAGTGAATCATTACCACAGCGCGACCAAGAGATTTCGCGAGCTTGTGAGCCGGTTCTTTTGAATGCATATCCAAATCGCTACCAGTATAGTCCGTTTCCCCAAACGAATGATTCTTTTGAGTCGGTTCTTTGTAGTGACTCGGTAACACACGCCCGCAGTGAAGACAATTTCCCCGAAACAAAAACGACTCTTACGAGTCAGATGTTTATTGAATCAAAAGACGTTTGAGTGGTTGCTAAATTTACTTGTTAATTTCGTCATGTCCGACTCGAAATGTTCAGGTTATATGTTTTATTGATGGCTAGAGATTTAATCGTTGTAGCTGAGTGGTTATTTGCATAACAGCTTATTTGTAATTATAGTTACATTTGACACCTCTGTTTCCAAATTGGATTTTGTCTCGTCTAAAAAGTCCTTAAAGCTTCTAAACAAGTTTTTGATAATCATTTGTAATTAGTTTTGTTGAAATCTGAATTATCTCTGTAAAACAGACTGCTGAGGGCAGTAAACCCAACTGGTTTCTAAAGAATCCTTTGAGAAATTTCCTCTGCAAAAGTACTAAAAGGGCCGTAAATGGAATCGCCAAGGTAACAGGAATCATTAAGAAGAATTGGAATTCCTCTTTTCCTTTCCTGTCCCTATATTTGTCAGTCTAACTTGCATTCCTATCATTTGATGCACTGAGCGGAGTGGGAGATCGTGTGTGTCTAGAGAAGAGAGCAGCGTGAAGGAGTGAGAGCTGTATCAGTGCAGGTCCTGAAGCACAAGAGAAGAGAGCTATTGGGCTCTTATCACGCGTTTAAAACGGTTATTTAAAGGGACTCATTTCTGGAAAGAGCAAGAAGGAAAGTGAAGAAAAGAGAGCAAAAGAAGACCGCCAACCGATGTTTGACTTAATTTGACATGAGAGAGGATATCTGTTTCATTTATTTCTCACTGGGATGCGGATTTTTCCCCTTCTTCTCTTGACAGCGTGCGTCTGCCCCGCATCTCTCGCATCATACGGATATACACGGAGAACAAATTAAGATGAAGTGGCCTTCGAAAGTAGTTTTTGACGGCGTACCGCTCGCTAGGGTTTTATTTTTTCTTTAATCGTGCTCAACAGCGTTGCACCGGGCACGAGGGAACGACGGGAATTGATAGGACACGCGCGCAGTGCTTATAAAACAACAGCTGACCATTAAAGCTGACATCAAGCCAAATAAAACACTACCAGAAGAAATAACACCATTGATTTTGTTACACAGAAAACGCGGGGGCATAAAAACGACGAGCTTTAAAACAGGTAAGACGATTCGCATCATTGCTTCATGCAGTTACGGTCTATTCTGCGTTTAGTTTATTCAACACGTGATGGATTGGATTGCATGGGAAATTGCTGTAGATCGCGAGACTTTAATGCTGTGTTTGGATTTACATCATTCTAATTCCGTGGACACGGCGATACTGAAGCGGCATGCAGATTGGCCATACGCTAAACTTGAATATCATTATGCACAATTTTAAACCTTTAGTAGCCTTATGTCACAAATGAATTTTAAAGTAAATTAGCACATTTTCTCCCAATGGTCTGCATTAGTCACAGCAACAATTGATAGTCAGCGAACACTGCATGATTTGCATGACAATTAGATCGTTCTTTGAAATAATTTATAATTTAAGCGGTGTTAGTTTATTCATACTGAGCATTGGAGAGTTACTGACATATTCTTGTGTACAACTGCATATGCATCCATATGGGAAACGTATGAAAGGCAGAATTAGGAATATGCATGTGATGTAAGAAGCTTAATTGTTGTGCTCTGGTTCCAAACAGCATTTAAAGTCCAATATAGAATCCTCATATATTAAAGTGACCTAAAACCGGTTATGATGTGTTTTATAGGTGTTATGTGTACACAAGGCACACGTTATAATGCATTAGGTTGTGCGACATGTGTGTCATGACCTTTGCAGTATCTGGTTCAGCTTTTACATAGAATCACTACTGTTATTGAATGATTTGAAATCAACCTTGGTAGTACTGAAATAACCTAATGAAAGCTTCGCCAGGTTGTATTGAGGGCTTTTGGCTGAAGATGAGGGTGGAATGGGTGTCATTTTTGCACCCCCTGGTGGATAATGGCAAGCGAGTGCTGGGGAAAAAAAAGAGTCGATTTCTGTTTTAATGTCACAGTCATTATTTGCTTTCAGTGTGTGAGCTTACTCATACAGTGTGGCAGTTTTGTTACAAAAGTGGTAAGATTCTTACATAAAGCCCTAATGTTCATGAGTGCTTAGTAAGTGGTGTAAGGGTGAATACTGTAATGTCAACACAATGCTTCTTTTATACCTATGATGATATTCCTCCTTTTTCCTAAACGCTGCAAACTTGGAAATTTTGGATTCAATGACTAGAATCGTTTGGATTCTTGCACATAAAAGATTCTTTCACTAATTCGCTCGATAGAACTTTCCGTCAGTTATATTGTTACGCCAATAGGTGGCAACAAGCGAGCGTCTTTTGTGTGTGAACGAGTCATGGAGTCGTTCACTCAACCGATTCCGTAAAAAACGTCAAGTTTTTCAATCCGTTGTTAAAATTGCATGTCTACAAATCTAATATGAGCCCACAGAAAGAGAGTTTAAGCATAATTTTGTGCACGAATGACATTATTATTTTTTTCTTTATGATCACCTCTGGTGTTGTCTGCTTTGTATGTATGTTCTTGAAGCAAATAATGAAGGATTATAGATACAACAACAGTTACTCTGTTAGATTTTAGATACCATATAACATTTTCAGTTGTATAATGGTCACCTTCTCACATTATTTTGTTAACGTGGACAGTAAAATCCTTGAGCCTAGACAAAGTCAGCAGACCTTCTTTATGGTATGAGGATCATATAAGTGCGCCATTTCTGTGGCAAAACAGCTTTTCACAGGTTAGTGACGCACTCACGGACAGGACCGTACAGAATCTACGAGTCATTTTCTCTTCATTTTCTGTGCTGAGTGAAAGCAGAAATCAGGCAACATATAATAAATATTCAAGGGAAGGAATATTGACAGGATTGACTGATTAACTGCCAATTAAACTCTATGGGAAGCATTCACTGTCAGCCTGCTCATGGGGCACATTTAATATATGTCTGGTAGATGTAATAGCTGTTGGTGAGTAACATGCTCTGTAAAGGAAAAATTGCTTTTCCTCTTTTTCCATCATAATAAAAAGAAAGTCTTTGAGAGTACTACACTATTTGAACCAAATCAACCAACTACAAGGTGAATCACAACATTACAAACTTGACTCTTCTGTAGTTACATCCTGTACTAAGACCAATGGAAAATGAAAAGTTGCAGTTTTGTAGGCTATGACAACTAGGAACCATATTCTCATTCCGGCGTACTAATCGAGGAACTTTGCTGCCGTACCATGGGTGCAGCAGGCGCAGTGAGATCACGCAGTGCCGGAAAACAGCCAGACCCTCTTGCTTCCAGTTCTATCTTTTCATTTTCAACAAATGGAATTTTTACACCTTGATACTTTTGATTTCCCTTTTTAGAAACCAAGCCCAAAGTATATGAGCTGTGAAGGTTGTGCCATTATATATCAACATGGTCAAACATCCAAAATTGTATTAAAATGTATTGGTAATATATACAGTATAATGTGAAATGTTTAGTGCAGTGCTCTGCTGTATTTCAGTGGAACAAAGACATACACTTTATCTCATTTATTTTTTAAGGGCATATTTATTTTACATGTAATAAAGTCTGCAAAGTAAAGTCTGCTGCAGGCATATGCATGCTTGAATGAGTTTCTAGAAGGCTTCCTTTATCGTCTTGTTGCAGAATTGCTTGTATATGTATTTTTTACTGGCTGGTGAAATGAAATATCAGCACTGGAGTTTTTGCCTTATTTCATGCATTAAAAAATACTGAAACAGTACTATATCAGTGGCACAGGTTTGGGGCAGGACTACATGTTTGTCCAAACAATGGAAGGCTGTTTGGGAAGTTACTATTGTGATTCTGTTTGGTGCAGCTAATGGTGCCCAAGTCACTTACAGCTGCTTTAAAGGTACAGTAATGATTTCTGGCATTGGTAGTGGGTCTGCTGTAGTTCAGTGTTATCACCAGTGTGTAATTATGGCTAAAGGTGGCTAAGGCGAGTGTTTCTTGGACTGGTACTGCTGATTTGCATTTGTTTTCACAGAAAGCCCTGTCTCAGTAGACCGAATGTGCCCAGCAACTGAACAAACACGATAAAAAGGGCACACAAAGGCCCACACAAGTTTGGAGTCGGAGTGCCTGGCGGGCAGCGAATATGTATATGCACCTGACAGAAAACAGAGTAAGATGCATGATCTCATTGGATGCCGGATCATTTGATGGATAGGTCACGGAGAAGCACAACTCTCTGTTGTAGTGAAGGTTAACCAACATGGTGTGACAATTTGTCAGTATCCATGAGGTCGGTCTCTACTGAATTGAGACAAGGGCATCATTCAGCACTTTCTGTGTTGAGGGCCACTCACAGGACATTTGCCAATCTGTGTAACACCCATGAGACCAGCCCTTCACAAACTCAACACTCAGCCTATTTTGCTAGCTAATGAAAACCCTTTTTGCACAATTATTGATTGAAAAACAGTAGTGGTGCTAACAAACATGCTTCTGTGCTGTATAGAATAGTTTCTACAGGGACGCACAGTACCTTTTGAACAATATTATAGTTTTTGTTTTAGAATATAATATATGTTAAATTTGCATGTACCATTTTAAACAAGTTTTTTTTTTTTTTTTTCTTTTTATTAATTGGCCATAACACAATTGTATTATCAACGTATCATTATTGAACACAAATTAAATTTTTTAATTTTTTTTTTCATAATACACAAAAGACAGTTTAAAAAAAACACTAATAGTATATTATATGCAATATTTAACAAAATTATTATCCAGTTTTCCTACTGTAATGTTTGCACACACACATATAATAGTTGTTATGATTAGTGCTGTCAATCGATTAAAAAAACAACAACTAATTAATCACATTTTTCTGAAATTAATCACGATTAATTCCAACTAATAGTAACGTTTTTAAATATACTTTTATATTGCAATAATTTCACATTCAAACATTAAATTAATGTACAAACAACATAAA
>JAUMHE010000067.1:9044930-9056479 GCA_032359235.1 Enteromius mattozi
AACAATCTTCACATAAAACCATTATAATACCAATACTGATTTCTTTATAAAATTGTCCCCCCTCCCAAAAAAATTTTAACCATTGACTGTAATCTTCAACATTACAGTATTCTGTAATCGAGAGCTATCAATTTGAACATTTAGACTTAAAAAAAAAAGAACTTCTAATTTTTTTTGTGAACTTAAAACAATCTTCACATAACCCATTATAATAAATGTCATATTTACTTGTGCACTTCAGCAGAAATATAGAGAAATTGAAGTTATCAGACACATTCTAAATTAAATATAGATGAATCCATTTCTTTGTCCTTTGATTAATAGACAGCAGCTGGTTATTGTAGGTTATTTTGGCTGTTATTTCTTTAAGAGCTGCCGCTTCTGAATGTGACGCAGTTCTGACACAAATATTATTTAACTCTTTTTACCTTTTCTGACTCACTTCAGGTCAGGCGTGTTAGATGAGTGCGACAGCGCTGGACTGCTCCAGAACATTTCAAAGACATGTTCTAAAATATGGCTCATGTAAAATATATTACATGCTTGCACAGTTTTAAGGCAGCTTTAATCGTCTTTTTGGAAGCTTCATGACTTAACTGACCACAACGTTGCATGCACGTAGCTTATTTCGCACTTTGAAATGAAAGGATACAGCCTACAGCATGCTCTGGTATCTTTGCGCGTGTATTTGAAGAGCGCACACTGCGAGCACAGTACCGTTTGCCTGGCCCTGAAGTGAGGTGGAATGTGCGTCTGAAATGTCTCCCATTTGATGTGGTAGTAAAGACGTTCTGCGACTGAATAAATGCACTTGTTGTCAAGAGAAAAAGTGCCGGAAGCAGCAGTTGTGAGTGGGGTGACCAATCCTAGCCACGCCCCTGCATTAAATATTTTTAACGCATTAATCTGAAAAAATTAATCGCATGCATTAACGCGCTAATTTTGACACCACTATTTATGATACTTAAATTCACATGCACCATTTTCAACAATTAAATTAATTTCTTTCATTTGTTTTTTTTTATTAATCACAATAATAATAAAGGGGTAGTTGAAGGGGCAGTTGTGTCCTAATTGACAGAAATAGCTGTAACCCTAAGGTCGCGGGTTCGAGTCCCAGGTCTGGCAGGGATTGTAGTGGGGAGGAGTCAGTGAATAACCAGTGCTTTCTCAATACCACGTCTGAGGTGAGACTGTTGAGCAAGGCACCGGACCCCACACTACTCCCCGGGTGCTGCAGCATTGGCTGCCCACTGCCTTGGGTGTGTGTGTGTGTGTGTGTGCACTTTGAATGGGTTAAATGTAGAGCAAGTAAGATTATGTTACCAACGTATTATTATTTGCCATTTTTAAGATAATTTCAATACTTTGAACCTTAGATTACCCAGATTGATTTGTAAAATAAAAACCTCTTGAAATATTTTGTCATGTCTTGAATTCTTTGGCTGACACTTCTAACGGTGGAATAACAAAAAGCACGGCAGCAACGAGAGCAAACATTCAAAACCACGACATGTTAAAACCATAGAGAATTGTTTTGTGCTTTCAAAGCCTCCAGCAGCTAAGGCCGTTTCAGAATCCATATGTCAGTCAATGAGCAGAATATAATGTCAGAGAGCATGACATATCCATATCTATCCTCTGTGTCTCATATTGATTCTGTGGTCAGTAGTGTTTAAGTGAATTTTCCAGGCCTCTCCTCTCCAGAGCAGCCAAGCCCAGTGCAGTCAGTAAATCATAGTTAATAATTATTGACACAAATCAGTTTAGCCCAGGTGAATGGCTGAAAATTGCAAATGCTGTGTTATTTTCCTTGAGGGTTGCACAAAATATAATTCTTTTTTAGCATTATCATTATTATTATTATTATGCAGTGTGGCTTTTAGACTTTATATAGCAGAGCTGCCACCGTTAACTCCTTGGCTCATAACAGTAGGCTTGAGAGTTTGATGTGTGCTATTTGAATTTAGCAAGATGTTATTTACAGACATTTGATTTCAGTGTTTTGGCTGTCGAGCACATTCTGAATGTCACCCACCCTCCGAAAATGCCTCTTTCATGTTGCCCTGGAAGTGTCAGTTGTCAGATGTGTCTCCAGCTGAGTTTCCTTTCAAGGCCATTCGAGGTCACATGAGCTGCTTTTTCCTGCAGGATTTTGAAGTCACTTTTTTATCAACTTTGTGCGCCACTTTTGTAGCACATCTCATCAAGTTCAAGCCTAGCAGTCGTTGCCATGACAGCAACTACCACTTTGTGTCACTCTTGTGATGAGAGCGAATGACGTGCATTTATCCTATGAGGCATCGCTGAAGTTTAAGTAGTCTAATATCTCAGAATTAGCAAATATGCATCTGTCGACAGAGAAAAAGCGGTCCAAGGATCTTTTCATGATAGCAGGTTCCCTGCAGGGAATTCATAACCGGCGAGTGAATGAATATCGTACATGATCTAATGCTTTTGCTTGAATGAAGCGCTTCTGCGTTCACTTAGGGAAGACTCAGGGTGAACATAAAAGATTGTTGTGACTTAAAGCATGTCACATCTTCTAATTGACTGATAAATTAAGGAAATGCATTTCTAAAATGACCTTCTAAGGTTTTACAAGGCATAAAACAACCTAGAAGCTGGTCCTATTTAATGCCTGAGGACTTTTTTCATCAATCTTGGTAACATCTAATTTAGTTCTTGCAGATCTCACAAGGGCCTTGCATTGAAATGGCGTCCATTTAAAGGAATAGTTCACCTAAAAATGAATCTTCTGCCAATCATTACTCACCCTCATGTCTTTTTAAACCTGTAAGACCTTCGTTAAAATCGGAGAGCTTTCTGGCCCTCTATAGACAGCAAAGCAACTACCACATTCAAGACCCAGAAAGGAATTAAGGTCATCGTGAAATAGTCGATGTGACATCGGTGACAACCGTAATTATATGAAGTTACGAGAATACTTTTTGTGGCCAAACAAAACAAAAATAATCACTTTATTGAACAATTTCTTCTCTTGCCTGTCAGTCTTTGATGTGTGTTCACAAAACTATTTTTTTGCTCATAAAAAATATTCTTGTAGCTTCATGATGTTGCAGTTGAACTACTGATGTCACATGGACTATTTTAACGATGTCCTTACTACCTTTCTGGGCCTTGAACGTTTCAGTTGTGTTGGAATACATTGCATGGCTTTTCTTTCCACATTTTTGTCCAATTTACAGTCTGGGCAAGACAATGCAAATTAACAGATTTAATAGCGCAGATTATGATATATTAAAACTTATTCTCATTTAGTTTATCTGTTTTGCCTTTAAACTAGTTGTTTTAAAAAAATTTCATATTTGAAAAATCGTGTAGTGTATTTCAGCCTTTAGCATCTTGTCTAAGACTTGAGTCATATTTCCCTGACAAGGCCAGCCAGGAAAAAAAAAACAGCTGTACAAAAGATTGTTTCCCTGTTTCTAATTTCTGTGAAATGTTTGTCAATTATTGTGTGAAATTGCTCGTTGTTTTTAGATATGGCTGCACGATAAAGGAGGCCCTGTGAGCAGGAGCTTGGCTTTCATTTTTTCATTTTCTGTTTCACTGATTTCTCCAGTTTGCCAGGCCTGAAAATTAGCATTGTCAACATCAGTTCTCCCATACCACCCTCAGATTTCACCGATGTGTGTCCGTGAGTCCTCAGAGCCTTGAAGATTACATCGATATACAAGTTAGCCTTTTTTTCGTATGTCTATACGGTTTGAATTATTTATATTTTGATACCAGCCTGTCAGAGAGGTAGTCCCAATGATCACTCACTTCATCAGTTCAACAGCACCTCTCTTCCTCTCCACCGCTCTTAAGTCGATACGTGAAGATGTCTATACACTTTTGAAAGATTCCACCTCCGCAAATAAGCTTCCCAGCTCAGAGAGAGAAGTTCATTGGAGACAAATGGTGCACATTTCACAGGTAGGCCTTTGCAACCGCTGTGATTTGTTTCATTGCTAATGGGGGCTGAAGTGCCGGGGCCCCAGGCCATTTGCTTTTTTGGAGTGGCAGTCTGAGCGAGTACAGCCAGCATCTCTTAACAGATTTAAAAGAAAAAACCATCAGCACCAACTGAGTTCCTCTCAGACTGGGCTTCCAGAAGACTTTCTCTTTACCTCTCCTCATTACCATACACGGGCTCTACAGATAGAATCTCTAATGCCCACAGGGTGCTTAACACACCACAGAGGTGACTGCTGAAGCTGCCTAATTGGCCGCCCAGGCAAAGCCATATGGAAGCTACCTGGGTGATTGACAGAGGCCATGGAGAGAAGGAGATCCCAAGCGGAAGGCTGGATTGTCCTGGCTCCTTTTTAATCATGTCGTTCAGCATTGTCGATAAGAGATGTACTGAGATTAGAGTTCAAGGAGGACGGCCTTGTGCCGTGACTGTGGGATTTACTCAACATGTGAAAGGGATGAATGAATCAGTATTCAGTAGGGGGAGCAGAAGGTTACAGCAGAAGGGTTCAGCCCTAGCCCTCTTCTCCATATTTAGCATGCAGATCGCATCATTTTTTTAGAGTAATGATGTGCAGGCAGACTTGTGACTTTACCACAGTGTTTACAATGGCGTAAATCTCTTGTAATTTATAAGCACTTATGTTTAAAAGTATGGGACGTTAAGGTTAAACCAAAAAAATATCCAAATTATCTGCAGCCATTAATCCAGGCTTCAGTAGCCGTGTTTCTATTACCCTTCAAATTGTGCAAATTAAAATTGCGAATTGAAAATACGCCTAATGGAAACACGTCAGTTTCTCCCAAGTATCGCAAAAAATTGTATACGTTCACATGAGCTGTTTTTTTTAAGCAATTCAGAAAAGGAATCGCAGTGGAAACAGATTTTTCGCATTTACAGATCAAATGGCGTATGTAAAAAGTCATATGATCATTCTTTAGTGTACTATAACCTCCAAAAAACACTTAATACGCGCTCTCGAGTATAAGGGGCTTTTCCTGTCATCAATGCTTAGTTTACACTGCACACGTCTGTGTCTGAGAGGTTAAAGGTTACGTTTTAATTGCACAACATTGGATAATGGAATTTCGCAATATTTTTTCAGCGACAAAATATCGCCAAAGTTTTGCACAAATCTGCAATGCACTATATGTATGCAAATGGTTTTTATTAACAGTTTATGCTTATTAATAAGCTGTTTATCAGTGCTCATGAAGTGCATATTCTGCACGACCATATTCTATATCCCTAATCCTACCCAATACCTAAACTTAACAACTACTTTACTAACTCTTCATGAGGAGCAAATTAGGTGTTTATTGAAGCGAAAGTTAAAATAAAGTAAGCAACAATTTCTCTAAATGCCATGCAGTACCTTCGTCTTCTGACCCCCTTTTGAAAGTCTTACAAGCCCAGTAGTTGTAGAGTCTTGAGAACTGAGTGTCCTTATATTACCCACAAAACTTTGCCCATTTCATTGAATCCTTCCCAGATTCCCATGAGATTATTTTGGATTAACACCAGTGCCAGTTCATGTCTGGCTGCTGACAGGATCATTATCTTCTAGAACTTTGCAGGTGCAGTTAAAATTTAAACTCTTCTGGTGGATCTTTTAGACAGCTCATAGATGGTAATGACCATGAGGAGACAAAGACATCAAATTAGTGCCATTTAGATACCAGTCATAGCTTGCCTCCATATGCTTGGTAAACAACCGGGTTATGTTACAAAGCTGTAAGTTTAAACTAATGAACTACAGCTGACATAAAGACAATACAATTAACCAACAGTTTTGCTTCATTGTTTCATTGTAGAAGCTACAGTACCACAGCTAAGAGATCTCTGTGAATCTGAAGGACATCTGTGATAACAAAGATTAAAGATTTTGGGAAAGAAGTTAAGAGTAAAGTACAACAAAGACATCAATTATGGAAAAGATACAAAACAGTATTAAAGGATTTGGATGCTGCACTGGGTACCATTGATTCAAGTAGGAGGAAGTGGAAGTGACATCAAACCACTCAGACATTGGCTAGGAAAGGTTGTCCTTCAAAACAATATCAGCAGTTAGGCATTTGAAATGTCTATTAATGAAATGTGACTTATTGTTTTAGTGATGCCAACCAAAAATAAAAAGTAGTTTCATGTATTATTTTGCACTGGAATGTGTATTACATAGTAAATACTTAGAACGATAGAACAACGTAACGATAGATAGATAGATAGATAGATAGATAGACTTTTGATGTTAGGTTGACTACAATGATTTTATTGTTACAGTTTTGGAGCATTTCTCAGAATTCTCAAAACTACTTGTTCAACCTCCACATCATCTAGTCACTTGTGCACATCATAAAAGCAGTTTCTCATTCTTTTGAACAAATTGCGATTGCTTTGGCACATTCATGCAACTAATTATGTGTATTTGTCCGCGGTTTCCTACATTTTCATCATGTTGCTCAAAATGTATGATATAGTTCTCTGTGCTATATTCTTACCCCTCAAAACATCTAGTCATTAGTCATTAAATGCAAAATGTCATAAACTGTCAAACATATTTTCTACACATTTCTATTAGACTTTTTGTAAATTTACCACGATATGTGCAAGCAAATCTTGACTTTAACTAATGAATAAAATAAAGATCAACCAATTATAAACCAGTTCTCTGAAATCATTATGTGCATCTCAGGAATCTCTTGTCTGGAAAGCATATGTAGACAGAGGACAACACAAGAGTTACAAATTCTAAACATCCAGAAAACAATCAGGGTCAACAGCCGAGAGGAAAAAGATGAGTAAGGATGCTTGGTGGAAGGTACAGAGACAAAACAGAGGAAGAGGCCATGGACAGAGGCACATATCAGATGAAATAAGGACTACAATTGTTGTCAATCATGACCTAATAATGGCTGAAGGGTGCAGCTAAATATTGGGAGATCAACCATATCCCCAATAATTCAAACATTTTGAAACAGTCTCTTTCTATCAATATCCTATGTACAATAATGTGTAAATTTTTACTTTTGAAATGGATATATGACATACATAAGAAGCACAGCCTTCTCCAATTCAGTACAGTAACTGTCATCAATTGTTACCATAATGTACATCAGACAAGAGAGTGCACTTTTATATTGACAACATGACTAAACATTTTGACTATCTTGTTTGTGAACAATGACACAAGGACTTTTCATTCTGATGGCACTGATATGTTCATTGACATAAATATTTGCTTTTGAATGATGAACTAAAGATTTTGAGTAAGTTACAGGCTTTTGCAGGAAATGTAACGTTTAAAAAGTATGAATAAATAAATGATAAAAGCATGTAAGAAAATTACTAAAGGTAAAGGCAATTCAGAATATTAAAAAAAATTTAAGTATATAAATAATATTAAAACAAAGCCGACTTAAATGTTGAAAACTTTAGCTCTTGGAAGGAACTGCTAATATTACACTTCATCTCTGCATTAGGTCGACTAGACACAGCTGCAGTTTAGCTTGCCAAAACCACTGTTGATATTTTTCAAGTCTTAGATCCACAGATGTGTATTAAAACCCAACTTTGATTCATTCTTTGTCATGCATACATAATGGAAAGGGATGGTGCAATATGGAAGTCAGACACTGAGGGAGAAGGCTGCTCATTAGTCACCGCTTCCCTGAACGTTCAGTTCATCGCAGATCTCATCTTTAATCAACTGGAGAGCCAGAACGGAGTCTCTCTTTAAACCGATTGTTTAGAGAAGAGTCGCATTTAATGCCACTCACCCTGTCATCGCTTGCTCGCTCTCTGGTTCAGTGGGACTACGATGCTCCAGCATTCTTATCAGCTTAGCCCTGCTGTCCTGAAGCGAGCGCGACACTGGGTCGACAACATTTGGCTTCATCCACTCAGCCCCAGCTGCACAATGACAGCTTAGATGGGTGTCCCCTCTTGCGATAATGACACATTTACCACTCAAGTGGATCGGGGCAAGTTGGGTACTTCACAGAATAGAGAGAAAAGCACTGCAAAACGTGCTGCCGCATCTCTGTTTGGTTCCCGCCACACGCAATGTGGATTTCAGGTCAGAGCAGTGAATGAAGTCTGGCTGTAAGAGCAGAGGAACACCGTGCACAGACTGGGGTAATTACCCTTTCCTGGTGAACACTTCTCTGATTTGATATATAGCCCTGTGTTGGTTGTATACACATTATGGTCTCCAGTCATAGCCATGTGGAGTCACTGCAGGAACCGTCAGTCTAAACACCGTCTTCCGGCTTAAACCATGTACCCGTATAATGCCGTTATACGTCTTTGGAAGACAAATTTTGATTTTTGACTCTCCATAGACAGCAAGAGTCCTACCATGTTCAAGGCCAAGAAAGGTGCCAAGAACATAGACAAAATGGTTGACGAAGACAAAAAGTCCACAAAAATTTGGCTATTCTTGTAGCTTTCCAAAATTAGGGTTGAACCACTGATGTCACATGGTCTATTTTAATGATGTCATTAATACCTTTTTGGGCCTGTTGTTGTCTATGCAGGGTCAGAAAGCTCTCAGATTTCATCAAAAATATCTTATTTTGAGATAAACTACAGATTTTACAGGTTTGGAATGACGAGGTAACTAATGACTAAAGATTTTTGGGTGAACTATCACTTTAATTCATATAGTCATGGCATTAAATGTTGCATGCGATATCTTCCTCAGTGTATTTGTTTCATATTAACTTCAGTTGCAAATTGAACATACTGAATGAAGTCTTGTTTGCAAGTGAGTAAATTAATTGAGTTTATGGTTAAAACAAGAACAAACATCCGTGACTGAGGAATGAAGACTTGTTTTCCTTGAATTAACTGGATATTTCTAAGCTCACTGGCAGATATTTGTTCTTGTTTTAATAAAACTTACTTCAATTTGAAAATTCTCATTAAACAAAACTTGCCATTTCACTTCTCAAATAAATGTGTTTTGATTTTAAAATCTTTAGATATTTGGATGGAAAATCAAGACAAAAATACTGATGAAGAACGTAAATTTTTTGCAGTGTGATCAGAAGGTAGAGTGAAATTAATCATTCAATCCATTAATCCATATTCTAGTGCTTGCACAGTTTGCGAAACAGGCTGCAATATGAATAATAGTACTTCTTTTGTTTGTTTCTTAGAAAAGCACATTTGACAGTAGCTTGAGTTGCCAGTAGTAGTATTTTGAGTTCAGATGCAGATGTAAATTTAGGTTGATTATCAAAACAGCTCATTATTATATGGTGAAATGTAATTATTCTGACTGTTTGAGTTTTATACAAATTAACCACTGGTCTTCCATAGCAGCATACTTTTATAACCACAGTTAAAACAACATATATAACACCTCTACCATGAAACAATAAAGTATAACTACATGGTTTCTAGGTACATGAATGAGCAGATCATTCCGTGGGGTACTTTTAGCGCTGTTTCATTGCGCTTTTTGCATATAAACATTATATAAAACATTTATTGTACACTTGTTATCATTTTATTGAAGAATATTATATCTAGGGTGACTATACGTGGCATTTTTTTCCAGATGCATCCTGGTCAGGATTTCTATATTGACTAAAATATCTAGGTTTTGCATGTGCAGACCAATCAGTGTATGACATCAGTTCCTTATGTTTTCAAAATGCTCTTGAGGTACTTTAAATCAAAACAATAAAGAAATCCTGGCCAGGGCATATCCGGGAAAAATGCCACATATGGTCACCTTATCATATCGGAATATTCATCGTTATTGTTTTATCGCCAAGCCCTAAAGGTTCTTTGTGGAACCATCAGTGCCAGTAAAAAGCCTTGATTTTAGGAGTGTAGGATAGCTTATGAGAGTGTTTTGGAATTAATATGAAACACATTTGACTGACTTTGTTGGTTACTGCATCACTCTGAACCTGGCGAAGGTTTAAAGGCACAAATAAGCCATGTAATTACTGTGTGGCAACCATAATATCTTTTAAGACATTCTGATCACTGAGGAAGGGGGCTAATCAGAAATCTCATTCAGCCATTTATTCAAACGTGTTTGTGCATTGAACACACATTTTCACATGATACGATGTGACAGACTGAAAACTGCTTTGAGATATTGGCTCGCATGAGCATCTTCAAAGAATTATGTATAAAGCAGCAGTTGTGCAATAGACTTGAATAGTACCTTACCTGTTATGACATTCTCTTGATAAATTTCTAGGACAAAAAAAAAAAAAGATAAATATATAGTGATAATAAAGAAACCTTTTCTTTGATGAATTATTAAAAATAACATTAAAATGCATTTAAAAATATGAATGATGAATGCTTATTTCAGACTGACTTTAATTAAAATATGCATTGAGGAACTCTATTTTTTGACATCAACACAGTTTTCTTAAACACCAAAGCTGCTGCAGTGTGAGGTCTGTCAATCTATACTCGCTATCTTATGCATTCATTCGTTGTTCATTTATTGGCTCTGGAATGAACAAGTAATTAACAGGTGAGAAAACACATAAGTGGCAGTCTCTGTGTGAGAACTTGCACTCTGTAATTGCCTTTAGTTCCAAGATGGCAGGATATGGCAGCTCCTAATGACGTTTCAGTGTCCCATAACATACGCACTCTACTGGTATATCTGTCAAATTAATGAATCGTCTAGACACGTGAATTTATGTTAAATAATGCAGGAGGAGTGCAGGTAGCACCTGCCCTGATCGGTTCACTTCTTCTCTTCATCTGCTCTTCTCTTCTTAGCAGTCTGTCATACAGCTTTACACGAGCTTCTGGCGTAAAGGCTTGATTGAGCTCATGGCTGAATGAAATTTCTTTATTTTCCAAACACTAGTCCGAATAGGCCACTTGCTGCCCAGTTATTTGTCACGAGAGCAGTATCTGAGTTATTTCTGTGCTTTTTTGACTGCAGACAGTAGTGTGTGTAAGAGACCATAGGCTGTTATCATCGGCAAACAGTGAGGGGTGAGATAAGTGGAATGCTTCAGGCCATTCTCTCTCTCTCTCTCTCTCTCTGTTTTAGTCGGTACATTGTCTCTCTACAGTCCAACTCCTGCTCTGTTCCTATGTTTCTCTTCCTTAAGCCTCACTAAACCCCACCGAGCCAAATTGTGCCCTAGAATCTATCTATCTATCTATCTATCTATCTATCTGTCTGTCTCTCTGTCTCTCTGTCTGTCTGTCATTTTGTTTTATCTATCTATCTATCTATCTGTCTGTCTGTCTGTCTGTCCGTCATTTTGTTTTATCTATCTATCTATCTATCTATCTATCTGTCTATCTGTCTGTCTGTCTGTCTGTATGTCTGTCTATCTATCTATCTATCATATTGATCTATCTATATATCTATCTGTCTATCTGTCTATCTGTCTATCTGTCTGTCTGTCTGTCTTTCTGTCTACCACCCAATCTATCTATCTATCTATCTATCTATCTGTCTGTCTGTCTATCTATCTATCATTTTGTTCTATCTATCTATCTATCTATCTATCTATCTATCTATCTGTCTGTCTGTCTGTCTTTCTGTCTACCACCCAATCTATCTATCTAT
>JAUMHE010000067.1:9058372-9068628 GCA_032359235.1 Enteromius mattozi
AGGTTTTATGCACTTAAAAGTATCGAATGCAAAAATCGAAAATCGCATCGCAATCGCAATATTTGTCAGAAAAACCGCAATTAGGTGCAGCCCTAATACTTAATTAAATTAAATGTAAATTTTGTGTTAAATTGGTATATATCTAATTCAAATAAAATTACATTTAAAAATTAATATAATTAATATGTATATTAATTTTAATTAATAAGTAAGGACATGGCACTACACGAAAGCATAATAAAGTGCATATATAATAATATGCATGTTTGTATTATATAATAGAATTTATTAACATAAATGTATTAAATGTGTATTGTGTAGTTTTAATTGTCATAATAAAATAATAACTTAGAAAAAATTAGAAAACTAGAAAAAATTCTAAACGGTTTTATGATATTACTGTTTTTGTTTATTTTACATAAGTGATTCGTAATAAGTTGCTGTACTTGCACTGATGTCGGATGTATCGTTTATTTGTTGTGTAATATAAACAATTTTGTGGTTTCCAACCACATGGTGATATGTAACCGACCGTTATGATGATATAAAATTACTCATAGCCCAGCGTTTTACTATCTGTTACACTGAAAGGCAAGTCTTACTGAAGGGCAATGTGTTAAATCAAGATTGATTCATTCATTTGGGAGGAGCACTCAAGAATCAAGAGGTGAAGATCGCCCGTCTTTTTTTGGATCCTTGGCTGAACCCGCGTGGTTATCATTCTCATGATGTCAGATTTACTGTTGAAATTTGGCCAGCGAGCCGTGAGTCAGAGCGGCACAGCTGACTGCGTGGTGCAAGGCGGGTGTGGGTGGCCGGAGCTACTGTATGGCGACTTCATGTGCCAGCTTCATCTCCATCATAATCAGGCCCGCAGGCACCAAGCAGAGATTGCCGGAGCTGCACACATCACACTCTGCTCATCTTATGAGGTCAGGAGGACACACTCTGAGATCTTGCTTTCATCATTCTGGGAAAGTCAACACAAGATGAAGAAAGCTAGCAATCTTCACCGTGCCTTCCTCCTCCGGGAAGGCTGTCTTGCTCTCATTAGCGTGTCATTGCTCTGCTAATTAAACCTACAAACACAATGCAAAGACAGGAAGTGGATAAAGCGTTTTTAGTAAGCAATTATGCTCGCACCTTTAAAACAGCTTAATCTGCAGGAAGAGAGGCTGGGTGTGATCTTCTGTCCAATATTGATTCAGGACTTGTGATGTCAGCGCAGTGATTACTCAGCCTCAGTCCGTTCTAAAGCCATCGTTCTCCAGCACTGACCTCCACCTGCAGGCTGACACATCCAATAGTCAATCACAGCCACTCGTCCAAATGACATTTTCTGAACCTCTCTTTACACTTCGGTGCTTTGATGTACTCGCATTTCTAATTACTGCTGTTTGCTGAGGCGCTGGTGCTCATGCTAGTCCTGATGTGAATGATACCTGAAATCATGCTGCTTGTTCAGTGGTGTACTTTTACTTTTCTAAGTAGTCAGATTATTTATTTACAGATGCAAAGAGAGACAGACAAAAAAAAAACCTTGCATATCGTCTAACTAACATCCTGTATATTATTTTCTTTAGGTTTGAATAAAGCAGGATGTAAAGTAGGTTATAATTTTTAATCTGACTGTTTTAGGTAAAGATTTTAATGTTTTAAATATGTATGGTTTTACAGATAAAAACAGCTTGGTCTCATGGCATAAACGTACCTGGGAGTGATTTTTAGCGAGACACGCAATATGTACCAATGAGTACATATCACCGCTAGAGGCAGTAAAACTCTGACACCTTTTATTCCTTTTCACACAAATTTATTAGTATTAATTAATAAAGCAAAATTTTTGCACAATTACTAGATGTATGTCATGTTATGACTTCAAAACAATATTTATATGCTGGGAAATTTGAAAAACTGATGCTTTTGGACGTTAGCATCACACATATCCAGCTTCATATCTGTGGGTTTTCAGAGACGGTAGATTTACTCGGTAACTCACGTGATACGGCATTGGAAAGCTCAGGTTTAAATTCTGTGTCATTACGGTTTGACAAAATGGATCAAATCTGCATAAAAGGAAGTTGAAATGGCATGGTTGCATCAACAAATGCCTTTTGATATTAGTTTTGCATTTGTTAACACTATCGGGTAGGTTTAGGGTTGTGATATGAACATGATAGAGCATTAACTTTTAGCAAAATTCTGAACTGTTGGTTAGTTGTTAGCTGACTGTTTTAAACAACTGCATTAGAGCCAGAGCCTCCCGAATTGACTGTTGTTGTTTTTTTTTTTTGTAAATTAACATGTCAAAAATGGAAAATGAAGTTGTGGTTGTTTTTTGTTGTGTTTGCTAGAGCTCATTGTCTGTCAAATTTTAATTGTGCTGCAATATTTCTACTCTGAGAAAATGTAGCTCTTGTTTTTAATGTTTTTAAATCAGATTAATCCAAAGTTTTAGAAACATTCAGAAAAATGGGTCTTCAATGTGTCGTTTAGTTTCTTATTTAAATGTTTAATAACTAAAGTGTGTTTTTCACCATCAAATTGCTGGGATTGCTTTAAAAAGCAAACAAACAAACACGTTTTTTTTTAGAATCATTACATTATATTTTAATTAGTTTAACAACTACTCAGAATACCTTAGCAACCACTTTGACAACCACCTTGAACGCCCTAGCAAGTTCTACATGAACAATCACTGCTTGTGTTTCCTTTCATCAAATGTAAATATACAGACTTGTTATTTTCAGCTTTTCACATACCAAGAACATACATATTTGTTTCAGCACAAATGAGCTCCATATGTTTATGTTCAGAGCAAACTTGGTTTTAAATTTTTAATTATTTTAATTGATAATATTGTCTGGCTCTCAGGTTTGTAGGGTTTCATCAAGGTTGAGCATCAACATCTGTTGTTTTCTGAATTGAATGCGGTTAAGCCGGCACTAGTGGGCTAACAGGAAACAAAAACTCAGCATGTCTGGTGTGGCTCAGATTTGCTCCAGAATTAGGGATTTGTTTTACATTTGTTCTATTTTTATTAATTTTTTTATTGCTTTTTGTGTCTGTGTGTTCTCATAAGGTTTGCATTGTTGAACTTGAGATCCGCTGGGCATCTACACATGTTCAGGATTTTTTTGTCACTCTCAATGCTATAAAGAGTTTTCTGTTATTTCTCTTAAAAGCCCAGTGCCATGTGAGTCCTGTGGGGTTAAGAAAGGCATTTAATTTCCTGTAGCAGAGCTGGGATAATTTAGCACTCTGGAATGAATCACATCTGAGGTTCATTTTCTGGAACGCTCCTTTGAGATACATGCTGAGCTTTAGAGATGGCTATAGCAATGGACATTAAAACACAGAATAATGAAGACAGACTGTTCTGAGAAGAATGAATCTCTTTCTCTCTCCTTCTCGCTCACATAAATCCTTTAGTTTCTCAAACTACAATTCGTGTGGGATGTCAAGAAAATTGAAGTATTAGCTATCACACTAGGTCACAATAAGCCACTGGTATTTGTCTCTGGCTTATGCTTTAATATCTTGTTTAAAAAAGGATGGTTTCTCAAGCTCTCCATTGTTGACATGGAAGACAACTCTGGGTTTTGTACCAAACCGGCTTCTGTGGAAAATGTGGATTATTGCGAGATCCTCAGAGATAAATCCTTCCCTCTTTGATGAAGGCACTGACAAAAACCCATCATGCTTGGTAAACATTTAGTGTTTTTATTTATTTATTTATTTTTGCTGCTCATAGGTTGCTTTTTCATTGGATTTATGGCTTATCTCTGTATTCTTGGTCTCTTTTAAGGATCAGTGTTGTGTCAGTATCCTCAAAAAAACAAACAAAACATATTTCATGATTTCATGACTTAATGACTGCTGAAAATTCAGCTTCATTGTAAAATATATAGCATGTGGGATGTGATATAGTGTCCTTTTCTTAAGAGCTAACTCTTAAAAGCTGAAGATGTAATCAAGTGTCCTTTTGCTCTCCGTTTAATCTTATTGCATCTAGGTGAAGCAGTGGAGATGTCATTTGTGGTTATTTTTATCATTCAAAAGGTTCCACTGAACAGATCAATATTTTATCAAAGTAGCAGAGTCTAGTGTACGTTCAAAGGACTATCATACACTTTAATCTGACAGTGTCTATTATGTTGTTTTCCTTGTTCTGTGAACACAAGCCCCGTATGGACCCGTAATCAAATATGTCTTAAAATAACCTCCAACCGGTCGACTAAAGATGAGTCAGGACTCAAACAGGGAAAATAATTACAGTTGATTTGCTAATGAATAGTTAGTTACTCATGGTGAAATGTAATATAGGGTCTTATTCTGTTCTTGGAGTTCAAGTGGATATTTGTTTTAGAGTGAAAAGTACTGAGGCAGAACTAATACAAAACACAGCGGTGCTCCAGCACAAATTTATGTGGCTTTTTGCCACTGTTCTTTTTTGGTCAGTATCATTTCTTTTCTTCGTTTCTCATTACATACTGATTGACTTGAATACCCATGGATCGCGGCCTAATTTTTGTTAGGTTTTGTGGGGTGATGAGCGGCCTCGCTGAAACCTCTCCACTAGTGATTATTTTTTATTCCCTCAGTGTTGAAATAAAGTGAAACAACCCATGCAATAAAATGGCAAAGATTTTAATGGATTATAATAGCAGTAAATTGCCTTCTTATATTAGATATCCCAGTAGAGTTTTCTGTTACCAAGAAAGCTGCTTAGTTTTTTCTTGTTTTTTGGATCTGAATACTTTTTTGCCCTCTACGAGTCAGAAACCAAAGGGGTCTCATTTTTAACTGTCCATTGTTATTTTTTTTACAATTACACTTCCTCTCATTTTTCTCGCAGCGCCCTTGAAATACACTTCTACATGGAGTTGAAGTGAAATGCAAGGTGTCCCGCTGAAGTTGACCCTCTGACCCAACACCGGGGGGTACATCAGCCAAGCCCGAGTGCCATTTTTCTCCATTTGTCTGGCTAACCGCTGCTGTGAAATGATGTTCTGGGCGTACGATCTGCACTACGATTTGAAGAGCCCCACGCTGGTGTGTTCCTGCCAGAAGCTCATTATTCTCACTTTGGGGTCAGGTGTGCTTGATACTCCATGCTGGCTATTACAGGCGGTGCCCCCTCCCAAGTGTCAGATGCTGTTGTATCTGTTGTCGGATCTGATTTGTCATCTGCATCCTCCTTGGGGCCAGTTTCCCATAATCAAACTACGGCAGGATTATCCAGACCATCCCCAGCTCCAGGTGGGCTGTCACAGCAGCTTTATGGCACGTCGCCCCACCACGGCTGCCCATGCCGAACCGTCCTGCTGTTTGAATGCAGAATGTCAGCACTAATGCTGGACAGAGGTGCGTTTCCCTGCTGGGTTTCGATGTCAGTGGCAGAGGCCTGGCGGAAGACCAGCTTTCTCTCAGTTGTGTTGTCCAAACCTCTGTTCCTCAGCATGCCGGTTCTCTTCCCAGACACGGTGACATTTCCTCAGTGCGAGCTCATCTGCAGCCAGGCTGTCCCTTACTGCCTTTCATGTTTAATGTCAAATAAGAGCTTAATTGTGCCATCATGGCAAAATTGATAAAGCCGGGCCATTATGTCTGGCTGTCCAAGCACAACGCTAATGAATGGCCGCAATTAGCGAAGACTCGGTGAGTCATGGTTGTCCATTCAGGCAGTGTAACATTAAGAGCAATAAAAATGGTAGATAAAGTGAAAATTTAAGGCATCTCTTTTTCTCATGTCTTCATTCCGCTGGTGGCTAGTCTTTAGTAACCTTGCGGTTGCATAATGTAGATGCAATTGAGTGCACTTGTTGGTGAGGTCAAAAAGGACTTTAAAATCTTTGCATGATCCAGACACTCTATTTCCACTCTGTATCAGACAGTCGCCCCTCTATCATGAAAGCAAAAGTAGAATGAGCATTGAACCTTTCGCACATTTGCAAAAAGCATAGAAAATCAAGTCATGTCACCCATTCAGCTCATGTGCTGTATTTTAAGCCTCCTGAAGTCGCACAATCAGTTTGTGTGAGGAACACAGCAATTTAAGCTATTTTCCACTGAAGATATCCTGTGTCGATCCTGTGACAGAACTTGAATCTCACTTGCATTTTTCAAATTTATGTTGTGATCAGTCCAGAAAACCAATGCAGGGCTCAACAAGAAAGATTTTTGTTCACGACTTGCCCTGCCAACATTTTAATAACCACACCACAAAATAATGATCCATTTTTCTCAGCAACACACTTTTATGTTTTCTCGAAATAAGTATATTTTTCATTTTTCATTGAATGTAGCGCTTTTGGTTTTGCAATTATAACTATAATGCAACTACTATAAGCTTTGCTGGAAACCGACTGCATTTGATGCAGAGCTTGAATAATTTGATTCTAGTGTTCATCACATACTGATGCTTTTAAGTCTATCAAAAGTCAATTTTACATCAGCTGGCCCCAGACCAGCAGGCCATCCTTACTGTAATGGCATTTGGCTTCAAAGACGTCAGACTTGGTGCCGCATGTTTAGAAATGCCAGTTTTTAATTGTGAATAAGATTTGAGAGCAGTGGCTTCAGAACGCGCACATGTCCTATGGGCTTTTTTTTCCTATTTGGAGCTTGGCAGGAGTAAATGTAACAGTTTCCATTTTTGGGTGAACTATTAATTATTTAAAATGTATTAATTTGAAGTTACTTGAAGTTAGTCTGAGAGACGGATTAAAACTAGTAGCTTGAGAGGTTGTGGGTGACCAATCACATTCACAATCCATTTTGCAGATATTACCATAATATCATCCCTGATGGTTAAATATCCAAAATAGATAGAATAGTGGAAGGAATGACAGGAAGCAAAGTAGCTTGAAAAAAAGTACCCCGAACTTTTGTTGCCCGAAGCGCGACTGCACCATATGTCAGCGCGCTTCCTTCAAAGCTGTGGCTCCTCCGTCCAATGATTCTATTAGTGCGAGTCAATGGTAATCAAGAAGAAGTGCCTTGCAAGCTCTCTAATTATACACAGTAAAATTAATCCAGTCGCAAACTTCCTAATGATTCCCATTCCGGCCCATTCCACTGGGCTCCGTGCCGTCCCAATCTATGCTAATATTGATACAGGAAAGAGTCTTGTGATTTCCAGGGATAAGCTTTAATGACTCTGACTCATGTGTCTGGTTCTGGGCCAGTGGAGTGTTCACAGATTTCTCACAGCTTGGGCCAGTATGTGTTCGTTTAATCCCCTTTTATTTTACCCTTTCAAATGCAGGCTTATCAGATCCCAAAAGGACGCATGTGCATACAAATCGGCCAAGGTTTGCTAGAAAGTGCCTGATAACGCACCTGCGAAGCACTGCTGGAGTGTTAAGGAAAGCAGGATCGGAGCCAAGCCACGTATATGGCGACCTACGGTGATTTAAATGTTAATAATTAGGGAGCTTTAATTCATTACATGATGCATCAGTCTCACCTCCGTTGGCATTGGTCTTTGTGTCGACCCAGGGAAGAAATCAAATGGAGTAATTAGCTACATGCTCTTCCTTAACTCTAATAGAGATATACGGTGCAAGTCGCTCACCGTCTTGACCTTTTCTGACACCACAAACAGTTTCACTATGTTAATGTGCTTGTAATAAGAGCTGTATTAGAAAAAATCTGTAAACTGTGCGCTAATATTAAGCTCACGTCTTGCTTGTTCGCTCGGTGTCTGGGTTTTACTCTCCGTAAGCGTTCCTGGCGTGATTCACGACGGCCTTGTGTTGGTATTGATCGAGAAAGAAGCGCCTTGTGGCTGATGCAGTGAGCGTCAAAGCTGAGAACTCACCCCAGAGACGCATCTTTTGTATCCGTACACGAGGTCTCTAATGCGCAATCAAGGCTGTAGCTTGAGCCAGTGAATATGTTTGCTGGGAACTGAAAACGTGCTTGATGTCAGCACATCTGTGGTGGATATTCCTACTCTTCGCTGCTCACACGCTCTAAACTTTCTATTGGACGTGGGACTCTCTGAGTGCTGAATATCAATGGACATGCAGGATGCGTTAAGAATTCAGAGGGCAGCTCTGCATAAGTGCATAACAGTAATTAGGCGGTCTTTTCTCCGTATTGTGCTGTCCTCTAATGGAAGCTATCGCGCTCTCCTTCACTTGTGTCGTTCGAGTATCACACAGCGTTCGGGTTAAAAACGTTGAGTCTGAAGATTGCAAGTGCGCAGCAGATTGGATTAGGTTTGATGTGCAGACAGATGGTTAATAAAGTACAGGAAGTTCAATGCCAGCAAGGGAAGGGCCAGGTGAGCAGAAGCACTAAGATGTCCATCTGCAAATTAAAGGTGAAGTACTGTGATTTTGGCTTTTTGTAGTTTATCTTTTGTTCCTGCTAGGCTAGTTTGTGGCTGTTTTGTTATTACTGCTTACTAATGGCTTAGACTGGCTTTTCTTTGTTTTTCACACACATTTACTCACAGGTCCTTTTTGTCTCCTGATTATTAGCCATCACACACAAACCTTCAGAAATCCTTTTAATATGCTGAAGGCTGGATGGTTATTATAAATGTTGCAAACAGTTGCTGTGATATATATTTTTCAAGATTCTTTGATGAAAACAAAGTACAGCATTTACTTTTACTCTATTCACTCTATTACTAAAATATTAATTTCTGGAAAAAAAAGAAAAATTACTGACTTTGGAATTTTTAAACAGTATTGTATATGAGGGAAAACTTTAATCAGGTTACAATATTAATATGAAAAGAAGTTATCAGTAGTATGAAGTTTGAGATCATGACATAGCATCATAGCCATGATGAGATGTATGGATTCTAGCAGACCTTGACTTTATTACCTATTTAATAGCTTCAACCCCTGACGGCACAGCCATCGCCCATGGGCCGCCTACAGCATGTTGCACACAAAACTTGATCTGGAAATCTCTAATCTGATTGGCTGACTTCTGGAGGGAATCATTGTCATGTTTACAAAGTATTGAATCCTCTCGAGGGTGAAATAATCACTGGACTTGACAAAGTCTGCCTTGTTAGTGGCTTCAGATGCTTCTTTTTAGTCAACTGCAGTAGTAGTAAATTAACAAGCAAAGTTAAGTGGTTTTTGACCAGAGTAAGCCTCTGCTGGACTGCTTGTGTGAAGCCTTTACAAATGTAATTGACTCTCTGTTTGTTAAAAGCTGTGCCAAAGATCCTACAATATTAAACTGTTGGATGTGATTGTAGAATACTCCAACAATCCAAATAAAAGTGCTGAAAAATTGGATAAACATGAAGGATTTTTCCAAGTTTGAAGGATTTCTCAAAGCCGGGCCCTATTAACCTTCTCTTGCTCCCTATTAATCCTATGGAAATCCTTCTGTCAGAGCCTGCTGCTAATGTAAGCAGCCAAACAGAAAAAGAGACCTTTTTTGATTCTATTCCTTTCTTTTGCTTTTTTCCGAAATGCTGGATCTGAGTAGGATTATGGTTCCTGAAAAGCCAGCCTTTATGCTCGTATCAAACAGCGACATTAGGCTGAGTGTGAATGACGTTGAGTGTCAGGCAGTGAGATAGAAGGAGAGCAGAAGGGGTAATGGATGCTGGGAGATGGATGTGAACCACTACACAATGTGAGGGGCCTCCGAGTCTCAGTAGGCCGTGGATTTTCAGTCTATCTCCTGGAAAAGTGTGTCTGTGTGTGCAAGTAAGAGCTGGTCTGCCCTGGGGTGGTTTGCGGGAGCTTGACTCTGCCTCCCCTCTGTGCCAACCTGTCTCCCTTGCTGTCAATCATCCACAGGCAGCCTGTCAACTGATTGGCCGAGAACAGGCCTGTCGGTCGGGAGCTCGACCGTGACCTTACTCTGCATTTCTCAGCCTCTCTGCACATATTTTCCTTCTCACCTCTCAGATTTATCAAATACCATGACTTTTTCCGGCTGCCTGCCTCGGAATGGATGCTCGACATTTTGGGGCTTTTTTGGCACATTTTTATTGTAGGAATGTCCTTGATCGTTATTGGCACCCGTACCGACCTTTGAAAATTGATTGAGTAGTGGCTGCATGTGACAGATTCAATTTTATACTGTTTGTTAGTCACGGCCATTACTGTCAAGCCATAAATACGATAAGAGAAACAGACTTGAGCCAGTGGTAATTTGGCATCATGATGACAAGATGCAAATCTGAGCATAAATTATATGTGACCCTGGACAACAAAACCAGTCATAAGTGTTAATTTTCCGAAATTGAGATTTATACATGATCTGAAAGC